>JAEVFF010000365.1:168339-209735 GCA_018901945.1 Pugionium dolabratum
TATTGTAAATTATTTTTCTATTGAATATGAAAATTTATATGAGAAAAACCTATTCACATCAAACTTTCTTTGATATAACTTTTTGTAGATAAAAAAACTAATCATGAAGAATTGAATATTTTACTTTTAGAAAGAAACAAAAAATAGAATATTTTCATAAACGAAGAAAACCATATGCCAAGAAAAGATTGATTTATTAGTTGTCCAACTATTATAAAATTACCTCACTATGCTTTGCATACACGTTAAGAATCAAATAGTTAAAAGTAGAAGACTCGTCGAGTCATATTTTCTTATTTATACTAGAAAATTGTTGAAGTTTTTGAACAAATAATTTCAAAAAAAAAAATATTGAAAAATCCCATGGCTTTTGAAGGTAGATTTCATGATGTGGAAAAGGATGGTAAACTTTTTCTTGTTTATTATCACTCAAAATACCATCCCATAGAACAAATTCAAAACTCAACCTACTTTAGCAGTGAAGCAAACAACAGCAATGGTCAATCTCTTTTCTTGTGTCCGCATGTACGATGGACATCTAAATTAATTTCTCGTTATTCACGGGATTTGGAGTGGCCTGTGTCTGTCTCTATCAATTCTTCCCCTGAGTACAAGCATGACAATGCTCACCATTTACTTCCTTTGTATTGGTGCAACAATAAAGAATTTGATCGCAATGGTGGGTGCAGTATATGTAAGGGGTCAAATTATGGTACACACTATTATTTATGTAAATTCTGTGAAAAAATATACCATAAAGAATGTGTCGAGTCTCCATCTGAAATCAAACATCCTTATCATTCTCAACATTCTCTTCAACTTTACTTCCATTGTTCCGAATTGGGCATTATTAAAGAGTGTTTTTGTTGTGGAAGACATGCATTGGGTCTCGTATATTATTGTATTATTTGTTCCATTTTCATGCATACAATATGTGCAATGAAATCAATACCTTTTGTTATAGACCCACCAAAAAGGCATAACCATTCCCTCATTTTTTTTCCTAGACAAACCTATTTAACTTGCAACATTTGTGGTTTGTTGAGAAATCTATATCCCACATATGTTTGTTTCAGATGCAACTTTGTAGCTCATAAAGATTGCATGTATTCCCCACGCATCATCAAGATATCACGTCACCACCATCGTCTTTCCTATATTTCATCTTTTTCTTCTGGAAAATGGTTTTGTGGAGTTTGTCAGGAAAGTATAAACGGTGATTATGGTGCTTATACTTGTGAAAAATGTAGTGATTATGCTGCTCATTTAAAATGTTCTCTAAGAAATGATGTTTGGGATGGAGAAGATCTTGAAGGTATACAAGAAGAAGATGATATATCACAAGATGATGTTGGATCGTTCAATATGATAACCGAAGGAATTATACTTCATTTCCTTCATAGCCATCATCTTCAACTCGAGGTTAACAAATTTTATGATGAAAACAAGCTTTGTCAAGCTTGTGTTCTCCCTATCTTTGAGGGTAAATTATATTCTTGTATGGAATGTGAGTTCTTCCTCCATGAAACATGTGCTAAGGCTGCCCGAGAAATACAACATGCGTTACATCCGCATCGACTTACATTGAAAAGTTCTAATGGATCTTTGTTTAGATGCAATTCTTGTGACCGTGTTCTTGGTGGCTTTATCTACAGTTGTTTGGGATGCGACTTCCATCTAGATGTACGGTGTGCTTCAATTTCTGAGCCATTTGATTACAAAATTCATAAACATCCGTTGTTCCTAACTTTCGACCCAAAAGAAAACCGCATATGTTACGTATGCGAAGCAAAATGTCAGAAGCAATTAAATTGCATTCAATGTGGTTTTCGTGTATGCATCAACTGCGTAACCTTACCGGAAAAGGCAAGATATAAGCATGACAAACACTTTCTTAGATTTTTATATGAAGAAGAAGAAATATGTGAGAATAGTTGGTGTGACGTGTGCGAACGGAGTTTAATAAACACAAACACAAAAGCTTTCTATTGGTGCGACGAGTGTTTTGTCACTATCCATATCGGATGCTTACTTGATGAAGACCCATATGTGATGCCTGGTCAATCTTTTTATTTAAATGCTCACAAGATTCATATTCTTCGCAAAAATAATGTTTCTCGACCATTATGCTATTATTGCAAAAATCCTTGTCAAGGAAAAATATTCAAGACAGACAATATTATAATGTGTTCAATGAAATGTAGTCGTAAAGTGTTTTTATGGAACCCCTAGCGAGTTGTCTACATCTCTACGTAAGTATAACTAGGGATTATATCGTTTAATTTCTTTTTACAAATATAAAAAACTGTAATAATGGATGAAGATAAAAATCTGAATAATAATATGCATAAAAATATCATAATATGTGTATTGAATATGTGAAGAAGCTATACAATAACTTTATCTTTAATGTTTATGTTTGGGAACATGATTATCGAATATTTGAAACAAATTTCAAAATAAAGATATAGTATATTGCATTGTATTGAATGTGTGTAATGGAAGAAGATAAATCTTAAAGAGAACATAATTTTATGGGCAAATGTCTAAAATAGCACTTTTTTAAGTTTTTATTCTAAAAATAGCATCATTCGTTTAAATTTCTAATAATAGCATAAATTTAAGATTAAAATGCATTAAAATTATAATTTTTTTTAAAAAAACTAAACCCTAAATTGGAAAAAATGAACCCAAATACAATAATTTAAGTTTATATATAATTTGTTTAAAATAAATAAGTATTTTTACATAAGTATTTGTGCTATTTTTGGGAGTTTATTTTGAGATGCTAAATTTGGAAGAAAAACTTGAAAATGTGTTATTTTATGGTATTACTCTAATTTTATTATACAAACATTTGTTATAGAGATAGAAATGTAAAAACACTACCAATAGTGCTTTGTAATAGTCCAATACTGTAATGGCCGAGAAATTTGAAAACAATTAAGAGAATAAACCCTACAAATATGAAAAAAATATAGAAAAAAACTTATAGATACTTGAATATTACATTCTCTACAAATTTGTACAATAATATATAGATAATTAACTATTGAAATTTGTTAGAACATTTTAAGGAGGTGATGAGATACAATGATGTTTTAGAAATATTATACTATTTGGGCTTAATTTGGATTTTGTCTAAAAAATTATTTGGTTAACAACCAATTTAAGGTAGATCCAAATCAAGTTATATTTCAATATTCCCCTTTAAACTTGATTTTTTCCAACAACCCGTGCTTTGAGAAAAGTAATTCAAATTGGTATTTTGGTAATGACTTGATGAAGATATATGCAATTGTTTTTGCTTGGAAGCTTCAAAGCTTCAATTGTCCAATCAAACATCTTTTCCCTATAAAGTCATGTTCTATCTCGATGTGTTTTATTCTTACATGAAACACCGGATTATTAGCCGATTTAATAGTATTTGTTTATCTCAATAGATTGCAACAGGTTTATTGATTTACTCAAACAAATCCGCAAGGAGTTTTTGAAGCCATACACACTCTTGAACTATGATTGTTGAAGCTTTATATCATGTTTCATAAAGTAAGATTGTTGGTTGCTTTTTGTTGTACTTTGAAACACTTGTCGATCCACATAAGAAAACATAATACATAAGTTGATTTTCGATCATGTTGTTCTCCCTAAAAGTCATCATCCGTGTGAAACCCTAGAGAAAATATTAGCATTTTACTTGTAAACACATAATTTCAGCATCATCATCATATCATCCATGACACGAAGAACTACACACATGGACTCCTGCATTCTTCTTAAATAATAGAATTTGATCAGAATTTGATGGCACACAACTGCAAAACTGAAAGAATTGAACAAGCTTTTCATATCACACACGTGAAGCTTATTTTAACCCATACAAATCCTTCTTAATATTGCAAACTAAAATCACTCATCTTTTTTGTGTGTGTGTTTACTCCATATTGATCAAATTCCTTTTCAGAAGATTATGTTTTGTGTTTGGGTTTGAAATTTAATAGGTGGGTGATTGCACAAAGTCTGTTATAAAATTTCTACAATAAAGTTTCATTCATGTTTTTAGACTAGATATTGCTATTGTCATTCAATATCGATAACACGATGAAGTGGATTTCAGTCATTATGGTTTAATATTGATCAAATTCCTTTTCAGAAGATTATGTTTTGTGTTTGAGTTTGAAATTTAATAGGTGGGTGATGGCACAAAGTGTTTTCTACCATTTCTACAATCTGATTTCATACAAGTCCTTTGACTAGATATCACCATTGTTATTCAATAGCGATAACACATTGAAGTGGATTTTAGTCATTATGGTTTAGTCATCATTGAATCATCATTGATTTTGTCTCATCCCTGATGAGTTTCCTAATCTATCTCAAATATTTATTGTGTTTCCATCACAGTTTTTTTGGTAAAAGTCAACACCGGTGCAGCTCATTGCGACAACACCATCTTCAATAACACTAAATGTTATATATATATATATATATATATATATCCTTGTATGTGCTCGGCTCTCTATATTAAGGCAAAATTTAAGCCCAAAATTGCTACACAAACAATTTACATCCATACTTTTTGGGTTTTGATTTATCTACATAAATTTTGGGGGGTTCATTTCTCTTACTAGTTACACAAACAATTTACATCCATACTTTTTGGGTTTTGATTTACCTACATAAATTTTTTTTTTCCGTAAAATACATAAACTTCATAATTATTGAAATTATACAAATTTTGTTAACGTTTACCCGTTAAATCGCTATTAATCTTGATTTAATTTGAAAAATCTCTTTTTAACTTAAGTTGATTTCAAAGTTAAAACTAGATTTTCGAATTAAAACAAGGTTTAATAGTGATTTAACGTGCAAACGCTAATAAAAATTGTATAATTTCAGTCATTTATGAAGTTGTTATAGTTTATAGGAAAAAAACATAATTTATGTAATTAAAAAAATTCAAAAAATATATATAAAAATAAGTTTATTAACATAATCCGTAGTTGATGAAAGTGATGCTATTGAAATCACAACATTTATTTTATTGGGTTAAAAAAGAAGTCTTCGATGCTATTGAAATCTCTATATTTTTCTAATAAAAAACCCCAATGAAAACAACTCCTAACATAGTTGGTTTAATGTTTTTTGGACGTCTGGTACTTCTACCATATATAGAAGAATTCTTGGATTCATTTGGTTTTGAGTTTCTTGTCAAATTCCAATTGTCACCAATGTCCTAAATTGGTCAATGTAATAAGCTGTACTCTATATAAAAATATTTTTGTATGGTGAAAATAAAATAGTTAGTATATATAGGACTTTTATATGCGTTGCTTATAAAATTGTGAACTATACTTACTTTTTCAAAAAACAATGCAAAAATTATAGAATATTTTTAAAGATGAGTTGCAAAATTGATATAAAATTTATTTCCAACAAAACTAACCTCAAACTTTCTCTTTTGTAAAACTAACATTTGTATTTTTTCTTTATCTCTCAACAATAAATCTATTTACATTTTTGCCATTACCTTATATTTTTAATTTTTATTTAAAAATGCAAAAGACAATTACATACACGCTTTTACAAATAATTATAAAATTACCATCTTGTTCATTACACAATCACCATAGTCGTTGGTTGTTCGAAGCTCTTAATGTCATCGACACACCCACTATTTACCTTTATTCTTTACTAAATCTCATTTATCTAAACTTCTTTTATTTTCTCTCACAATTTCTTTCCATTTCTCTATTCACATTATCTTAAAAATCTTGCAACTTTGTAAAACATCATCACTATCAGCTAAAACAAGATTTTAGAAATCTATATCGGTTATCGTCGAAGTCTATATTGGTTTGTTGAGAAATCTATATCCCACATATGTTTGTTTCAGATGCAACTTTGCAGCTCATAAAGATTGAATGTATTCCCCACGCATCAACAAGATGTCACGTCACCACCATCATCTTCTCCTAAGAAATGTTGCTTGGGATGTAAAAGATCTTGAAGATATATAAGAAGAAGATGATATATCACGAAATGATGTTGGACCGTTCAATATGATAACCGAAGGAATGATACTTCATTTTCTTCATAGCCATCATCTTCAACTCGAGGTTAATAGATTTTCTGATGAAAATAAGCTTTGCCAAGCTTGTGTTCTCACTATCATTGAAGACAAATTATATTATTCTATGGAATGTGAGTTCTTCCTCCATGAAACATGTGCTAACGCTCCCCAAGAAATACAACATGCATTACATCCGCATCGATTTATATTAAAAGATTTTAATGGATCTTTTGCCACATGTAATTCTTGTGACCATGTTCTTGGTGGCTTTATCTATGGTTGTTAGGGATGCGACTTCCATCTAGATGTATGGTGTGCTTCCATCTCTGAGCTATTTGATTACAAAATTCATATACATCTGTTGTTTTATACTTTCGACCCAAAAGAAAAACCTATATGTCACGTATGCAAAGCAAAATATAACAAACAATTAAATTGCATTCAATGTGAGTTTATTGTATGCATCAAATACATAATAAGTATGACAAACACTTTCTTAGAGTTTTATGTGAAAAAAAAAGAAATATGTGAGAATAGTTGGTGTGACGTGTGCGAACATAATTTAAGAGACACAAACACAAAAGTGTTGTATTGGTACGAAGAATGTTGTGTTACTATTCATGAAGTATTGTCTAGTTCTCTAGCTGGTGCATTATGATTAAAACTCATGAATTATGGCGAGTCATACCACAGATGGATAAGAAATGAAAATTATTGTGCAACACAAGACTTTGCACAATATGGTGAATGGTGCACAGGTTGTCCAACAGCGAAGGATTGTCTAGGTGAACGTTGCACAGATGGTGCAATCTAATTGGAGCTCATGAACTGTGATGTGATGCATCACAAGTAGATAGCTCTGGAGAATATTGTGCAATACAAGAATCTGCACAATAAAGAATGACATATTTAGTGAATATTGGAGATTTACTAAATATGGGTCTAGGGTTCCAATGGTTTCATATAGATAGTTGTATGATGAAAAGTCGTATGATTAGGTTTTCTCAGAGTCAGAAAAGAGGTACCTCGTGGGGGATAGTTGGGTAAACTTGGCCGAGTGATCGGGATTGGGTGAAACCTTCTCGGTCATATAATCGGCCTAGCCTGCCCATAGACTGGATCGAGTCTTTCAGGGCAAGTATCGGTTAGCCAAAGGATTCGGGTGTTTCCTACCATGGCCGGTTGGTCGATTGGATCTGCCCAAAACCAAACCGAGTGTGTCTTGGTCGAATTTTAAGTTAAACTTAGAGAATTGACGGGTTTGCATGAGTTGCATTCATTCATGCATTTTCTAAAGCCTTATCGAGTAATGTTGGTTAAGTCCAGGATAATTATGCGGTTTTGGCATTTTTCAGGAAAAGATGGTGATCGTGGTAAGGATTTGGCTTGAGCGCAAGGCTGGTGGCCCGAATATATGGGTGGTATATTGGTCCGGGTAGTTAGGATCGTTTGAATATGTAAGCATTCGGGCAAACTATTATGTTGTAACGAATTCAATTCATATACTTCAATAAAAATCTGGATCTTTTATATTTAACTCTAATAAATGACTCTAAAAAACTCATGAATCTCAGAATAACTCGAATTTGGATTTAGACTTCAAATATGGACCTTAGACTCAGAATTCCTTGGTAAATCCGAAAGAGAACAACCTCTTTGGACTGATAATCTGGAAAGGGCGTTTCAGTGATGAATCGATCTCTAGCTTTGGTTCTAAGTTGAATTCTCTTGCTAATGAAGCCGCGGTTTTGGGGAAAGTCTACAAACACAAAAAGCTGGTCAAGAAATTGCTGAGATGTCTACCTGCGAAGTTTGGACCACACAAGGCTATGCTTAACATGGCTATGAATACTGATGATATGAAATTCTCGCAATTGTTAGGTATGCTAAAGAATGAAGAGATTGAAGCTGTAGCTGTACAACCTAAACCAGAGAAGGGGATTACCTTTGCCGTAAATAGAGAAGAGGACCAAATCAAGAAGCTTGAGGAGAACATGAATCAAAAGATCGAGGAAAGCGTGAGCTTGATGGCAAGGAGCTTTAAAAAGGTTTTGAAAAGAATGGAAAGAGGACAATCCAAGCCGGTTGCACAGGGACAAAGATACGGTGTTGACCGTATCTCGAACAGAGTGGGGAGAATTGAAAACACGCAGCCAAGCCGAAAACGTGATGCTCAATGCCATGAATGTGAGGGTTATGGTCACTTCAAATCAGACTACCCACTTGATAAGAGGAAAGAACTCAAATGCTTTGAGTGCAAAGGGATTGGACACACAAAAGCCGAATACCCAAACTTTAAGAAAGGGAGTGAAAAGTCTCTTATAAGTTTTAGTGACACAGAATCTGATGAGAGTGATGATGAAAGTAATCTGATGAACTTTGTTGCATTTGTAGGAGACGAAGTGGATCATAATGATGAAATCGATTCATATTCAGATGATGATGCTGAAGTTGATGCAAATACCGAATATCAAGTGTTGTTCGACAATTGGGTGTCGCTGAGTAACATCAATTTGCAGTTGGTCAAGGACAAAGCAATGTTGGAAGCTAAAGTTAATATTCTAGAGATAGAGAGTATCAACAACACAAACACGGTAGAAACATGTTCTGTGCAAGCAGCAACCGGTGTGCAACAGGAACATCTCGAGATGGAGATGATCCAGATAATGGAGGCAAGGGTGAACGAGATGAGTGAGCTGCTACGTCATGAAAGGGACAAGAGCAAAGCGCTGGAACATGATCTATCAGAGAACTACAAGAAGGTTTGAATGCTAAACAAATGATCTGAGTCATTGGATCAGATTTTGGCAATGGGGAGATCTCCTAAACATAATTGGGAACTGGGTTACACAGGATATGCAGAGAATGATGGCTCAATTTCCAATAGTGACGGTACTAATTTGATAAACTTTGTTAAAGGTGTTGATGTTCAAAGACATGGCAGTGGATGGGAAAATCACCCTACTACAAAAAGCTCAGCTCAGGCCGTAAGAAATGCTACAGTAATTGGTTACACAAGAATCAGACACAAGGGATGCTATCGATCATTGTGGAAAGAGCGGGCATATTTGACCAAAGTGTACAACTTTAAAGGCATGCATAAAAAGAGCTTGGGCTGAAGGTCAGTACTATCCAGAACCCAAAAAATATCGTATAGTGTGGATTGAAAAAAAGGTGTTGTGTGAGAAGGTACACACAGGGTTGAAAAGGGAAATTGTGTGCAACAACAGAATGCACATGGGAAAGAGAAAGGTGATTGCAAGGTAACTCATATCTCTGGATCAAACCTTGAATGTTCTGAGTGGTATTTTGACAGTGGATGTTCTCGACATATGACGTGAGATGCAACCATACTAAAAACATGGGTCAATGGAGAAGCATGTCACGCCGCCTTGCATGTTACAGATTCATCGCCGAGGTAAAGCCCCGATGCAATCGGCTTCCCCAAGAGTGCCAATCGACTTCAATTCGGAAGAAGAAGTCGAAATCGACTCCCCACCACTCTTTCGGACATCTCGCCGACGCCGCCATGAGAAATTCCCTGTTCGGGATACAACATCGCCTGTGCAGGAGCATAATGTTGAACCCGATGAGGATATGCCAAATTGTGAAGACCCGCAGGAAGGAGGAAACTACCCCTACACATTGGTGGAAGATCGATACACTGAGAAGCGGGAAAGGTTTGCTGCGAGACTTCGTCAATGTCCTGAGATGGTGAGGCCAATGCGTCATGCGTTCAACTAACAATTTATGTCTGCTAGAGCAAGTGAACAGATGAAATCGTTTGCGAATCAAAGCTTTCTAGCAAAGAACATCATTGAGAATGCAGGTTCTGGATGTTGCCACATATATTGTTGAAGTCGTTAGAGAATTTTATGCTAATATAGGTGATCTTGAGTATCCAATATGATATATGTGCGAGGAGAGATGTACGAATTCACTCCGGATATCATCAACCATCTATTTTCCCTACATGTGCGATCCGATAAGGCAGTCTCGCATCCATGGTTGTCTGAAGATGTTGATGAGGTTGTCAACACACTCACAAGTGGTAGGTGGTGTAAGTGGAAAAGTTTTTGCTCTAATCATATAACTTCTACTATGCAGATTCTTTACAAGTTTTGTTGCAGAAATTGACTTCCAAATTCGAACAAGTCATTTATGATCAAGGGGAGAGCTCAATTTTTGTCCATGATGCTTCGGAAAAGCATTCGATTTTGGCAAGACTGTTTTTGATCAGATCATGGCCATTGATGATGCACCAGACAAAGGGAACAATCTGGTTTTCCCTAATTTGATATACCATCTTCTGATGTTTCAACGGGTTGTACCGGGTCACCGCGGAGACACCACATCAGGAGGGCCCTATGCGATGGTTCTTGATCCAAAACAGGGACGGAGTGTGAAGCAAGAGGCAAATGAACCAGGCTCGGGACCTAATCTTTCTGCTGATCTCAAGGAGCTTGCACACCTTGTCCGACAGATGCAATTGTGCCTTCAAGGTACATTATGTTACATTTTACATTTTTTTGTGTAGCTCCATAAGAAATTCCTTTTCAAAAGATTATATTTTGTGTTTGGGTTTGATATTTAATAGGTGGGTGATGGCACAAAGTGTGTTCTACCATTTCTACAATCAGGTTTCATACATGTCCTTATACTAGATATTGCCATTGTCATTCAATATCGATAACACGATGAAGTGGATTTCAGTCATTAATCATCATTGAACATCATTGATTTTGTCTTGTTGTTTTTAAGTTGTTTTTTCATACTGTTTTGGATTGATTTTAGAACAGAAAAGTAAAATGCACACAAGATTTACGAGTTCAACTTAACCAAGAATGGTTAAGCCTATATCTCGCCGGAGCTTTGTCTCCGGAAATCCACTATACTCAAGTTGCTTTACAGGACTCTCCCGTGTGTTTTCTCCACCGGTAAACACACACAAACTCTCTCTAAAAATTACAGACTTTCACTCTCCTCTTGCTCTTTCTATCACTCGCTCTCTCTTACTCTACAAAGTCTCACTTCCCAAAATACTTATACAACTTAGAGAATAAAAACGAACAAAGCATTAATGTTCTCTGTCCTTAGTACTGTCTGCAAGACCTTGGGAACTCTTCTCCTGAAGCTCTGTTTTGTTGTCGAAGATAGACGAAAGTCGTCTCTGTTTCCTTTTCCTGAAACAGATTACAAACGTGACTGTAGTTTTATTCCTTTTGTGTTTTGTCTTCCTTCCTTTTGGAACCTTCCACTGCAGCGAGAAGTTTAGCCAGACTTCATTCCTTTAAAGAGAACAATGAGATACTCTCATTGTTTAAGAGACTTCCGGTTTAGACTTAAACCAGTCTATAATTTCTTAGGAGACTTGAAACATAACCCAACAAACTCCACCGTATTGAGTAGTCTCCTAGTTCCTACCATTAGAGAGAAAAGCCTTATGAGATCCTATAGTGTTCTGATTCCCAGCTCCGGATTCCTTTGTGATCTCTAGACTAAGATCAAGCTGAGCACATTCAGGGCTTCCTGAAATTTGCTCACTGGTACACTCTTAGTCAAAATGTCTGCAGGATTGTGTGATGTGCAGATTTTTAAGACTCTAATCCTTCCTTCTGCAATCAACTCCCTACTGAAATGCATCCTCACATCAATGTGCTTGGTACGCTCATGATGTACTGAGTTCTTTGCTAGTGCAATTGCACTTTGTGAGTCACTGTGAACCTCCATAGTTTCCTGCATCATTCCCAATTCTGAACTCAAACCACTCAGCCACATGCCTTCTTTTATGGCCTCTGTCAAGGCCATGTATTCTGCCTCTGTGGTGGACAAGGCTACCACTTTCTGGAGTCCAGACTTCCAGCTTATAACCGTCCCACCAGCTGTAAACACATAGCCCGTGATAGACCTTCTTCTATCCTTGTCAGAAGCATAATCCGAGTCTCCATATCCTCTGATTTCAAACTTATTCTGTTTCTTGAAGCAAAGTCTCAGATTCTTGGTCTGTTTGATGTACGTAAGTACCCACTTCACAGCGAGCCAATGCTCTTTTATGGGTTTTCCCATGAATCTACTGATTATTCCAACAGGATACGCCAAATCAACTCTGGTTCCCAGCATAGAGTACATGATAGATCCCACTGCACTAGCATACGGAATAGACCTCATGTAATCTGCTTGAACTTTCAGTTCTTCATCAGTTGCAGACTGCAAACTGAAATGAGCTCCGAGTGGAGTGGATACCCCTTTTGAATCACTCATGTTGAAAATTTTCAGAACTTTATCCAAGTACTCTTCTTGGGACAATTCCAAGGTCCTCCTGCTTCTGTCCCGTTTGATCTCCATGCCTAAGATTTTCTTAGCATCTCCCATGTCTTTCATTTCAAATTCTGACTTGAGAAGCTCCTTCAGACTTTGAATTTTATCTCTACACTTACAAGCTATGAGAATGTCATCTACATAGAGTAAGAGATAAATGAAAGACTCATCTCTGAATTTCTGAAAATAGATGCAGTGATCATATTTGCTTCTGAGATATCCAGCTTTGAGCATGACTGAATCAAATTTTTGATTCCATTGCCTCGGTGACTGTCTTAAGCCATATAATGACTTCCTAGGCAAACACACATAATCTGATCCACCTCTTTCAAATCCTTCAGGATGCTCCATCAAAATATATTCTTCTAAATCACCATGGAGGAAGGCTGTTTTAACATCCATTTGTTGTAGTTCCATGTCCTTTTCTACAACAAAGGACAGAATTAGCCTAATTGAGATGTGTTTGACTACTGGGGAGAATATCTCTTGGTAGTCAATTCCTTCTCTTTGTGAGTAACCCTTTGCAACCAACCTCGCTTTGAATCTAGTACTGTTGTGACCATCTGCTCCTGGTTTTCTCTTGTATACCCACTTACTTCCAATCACTTTCTTACCAGTAGGTCTCTTTACTAATTCAAAAGTCTAGTTTTTCATCTGAGCACACATCTCTTCTTCCATAGCAATTCTCCATTTTTCCCAATCTCTGTCTACTTTCGCTTCCTGATAACTGTTTGGCTCAGGATATCCACCATCTTCTGTAGCCAACAATGCAAAGCCAACATTATCTGATTCATTATATTTTGAGGGTGGTCTGATAACTCTCCTTGATCTATCTCTAGCCAATAGATAGTGTTCCAGTGACATGTTCTTATCAGAATCCTCTTCTGAATCTGACATGTCTTCTTCAGGACTCTGTGAATGACTTCTTTATGCACTACTTCTCTGTTGGACCTCTATGTCTGCAGTTACTTCGTCTGAGCTTTTGTTTTCACTATCCTCAGGAAAGTCCACTGTGATTACCTCCTTCTCTATGTCTGTTTCAGGGATTTCCTCTTGTGACTTATACATTTGATCTTCTTGAAAAACAGCATCCCTACTAATGATGCATTTCCTTTCCTCAATCAACCAGAACTTATACCCTTTCACACCAAGAGGATATCCTATGAAAATGGCCTTCTTAGCTCTGGGATTGAGCTTTCTTTGATCACAATGGATATAAGCCACAGAGCCAAAGACTTTGAGGTGGTTGTAGTTGGGTCTTGTGTTCTGCCAAACCTCTTCAGGCACTTCAAAATTCAAGGCTGATGAAGGTGAGTGATTAATCTGAAATATTGCAGTATGAGCAGCTTCTGCCCAAAACGCCTTGGGGAGTCCAGATTCAATCAAGATGCTTCGAACCTTCTCTATTATTGTTCTGTTCATTCTCTCTGCAACATCGTTTTGTTGAGGAGAGTATGAACATGTTTTGTGCCTTACTACACCTTCTCTTTTGCAGAAGTCATCAAACTCCCTGTTGCAATACTCGAGACCATTATCTGTTCTCAACGCCTTAAGGTTCTTTTCTTCTTGATTCTCCACCATTCTCTTCCATTCAACAAACTTCTCACATGCTTCATCTTTGGTTTTCAGGAAATAAATCCAGGTCTTTCTTGAGAAATCATCTATGAATGTGATGAATACTGACATTTTCCTAGAGAATGTGGGACATGAGGAGAACCCCAGAGATCAGAGTGTACATAATCCAATTTCCCTTTTGTATCCATCTTTGAAGATCCAAAAGTCACACGATGTGCTTTCCCATAAATGCACTCTTCACATAAATCTATACTGGAGATCACTTTTCTGTCCAAGTATATATCCTTTGTTTACCAGCATTTGCAGACCTTTCTGTCCAACATGGCCTAACCTTCTATGCCATAATCTGGTATCATCAATCTCATTTCCTGCAACATTAGCTTCCCCAGAAACTGCAGTTCCCTCAAGAATATACAATGTGTTTTGTTTCTGTCCCTTTAGAAGGGTTATGCAACCTCTGTTTACTCTTAGCATACCATTCCTAGACTGAAACCAACATCCAGCATTCTCTAATGTGCCTAATGAAATTAGATTCCTAGACATAGAAGGGACATACCTGACATTTGTGAACAGCACAGTAGTACCATCTTTGTTTTTTATCCGTATGCTGCCCACCCCTTTCACCTTTGAAAATGTATCGTTGGCCATTCTAACTTCTCCTGAATTTGATTCATCAAAGTCTAGAAACCAGTCCCTTCTTGGTGTCATGTGAAATGAGCACCCTATGTCCATTATCCAAACTTCTTGAGGTTCCCCTGAGACTGATAGTAGAGCTTCTGAAACCATCAAAGCAGCTACATCATGGACCTAATTTGATACATTCAAGGACTCTCCTCTCTCTAGTGACTGATCCCTCTTGTTCCTTTCTTTCCAAACCGGGCACTACCTCTTAAAGTGTCCTTCTTTCCCACAAATCCAGCATTCCTTCCTGCTCTTATCCCTTGATTTGGACATGTTTCTCGATTTGTTATTCTCAAAGGATTTCCCCTTCCTATCAGGTCTTCCTCTTGTGTCTTTGACATACAAGCTTTCAGCAACGTTTTTGCCTTTCTTGGAGTTCTGCCCAAAATCTAACTGTTTTGAGTGTATAGCTCCAATCACGTCTTCAAGAGCAAGTGAATCTTTGCTGTATTTCAGGGTATCTTTCAGATGATCAAAGGAACTTGGTAGAGCCATTAACAAAATGATAGCCTGATCCTCATCAGGTATTGACACGTTAACATGCTCTAAATCTGCTATAAGTTTCAGAAGGTCATCAGTACCTTCTTCTATTGTGACCGAATCTGAAATCTTATAGATGTACAGTTTTTGCTTCAAGTAGATACGGTTGGGTAGAGCTTTGGATATGTAAACCTGGTCCAGTAGCCTCAACATTCCAGCTGCAGACTTTTCTTTGATTATCTTCCTGAGAACTTGGTCTCCAACACTGAGTATTATGGTAGATCTTGCTTTTCTCCTCTTTTCTTCGAGTTGCAGGATTCGCAAAGCATCTTCCTTTACCCTTTCTGGATCTGGAGTTGCAGATTCACCTTCTTCCTCTACCACACTCTCAGCTCTCGTTGGTTTTACAGCCTCCTCTTCTTCGTTTAAGCCTTCGAGCAAGCCGAGTGTTTCAAGATGAGCTAGTCTTTTCTTTCCAAAGCATGTAATCTCCCTTTCCATCAAAATTTTCTAGATCAACCCTTCCTGTAGTCATGTTTGCTAACAACTTCCTTCTGTCAACCTTAGCTCTGATACCAAATGTTGTTTTTAAGTTGTTTCTTCAGACTGTTTTGGATTGATTTTAGAGCAGAAAAGTAAAATGCACACAAGATTTACGAGTTCAACTTAACCAAGAATGGTTAAGCCTACGTCTCACCGGAGCTTTGTCTCCGGGAATCCACTATACTCAAGTTGTTTTACAAGACTCTCCCGTGTGTTTCTCCACCGGCAAACACACACAAACTCTCTCTGAAAATTACAGACTTTCACTCTCCTCTTGCTCTTTCTATCACTCGCTCTCTATTACTCTACAAAGTCTCACTTACCAAAATGCTTATACAACTTAGAGAATAAAAACAAACAAAACATTAATGTTCTCTGTCCTCAGGATTGTCTGCAAGACCTTGGGAACTCTTCTCCTGAAGCTCTGTCTTGTTGTCGAAGATAGAAGAAAGTCGTCTCTGTTTTCTTTTCCTAAAATAGATTGCAAATGTGACTGCAGTTTTATTCCTTTTGTGTTTTGTCTTCCTTCCTTTTGGAACCTTCCACTGCAGCCAGAAGTTTAGCTAGACTTCATTCCTTTAAAGAGAACAATGAGATACTCTCATTGTTTCAGAGACTTCTGGTTTAGACTTAAACCAGTCTGTAATTTCTTAGGAGACTTGAAACATAACCCAACATATCTCATCTCTGACGAGTTTCCCAATCTCTCTCCTTAAATATGTATTCTGTTTCTAACACAATTTCTGTGGTAGAAATCAACACAGCTCATTACGACACCACCATCATCACTAACACTTAATGTTATATATATATATATATATATATATATCCTTGTATGCGTTTGGCTTTGTATGTGTTCAGCTCTCTATGTAAAAACATAATGGGGTTCATTTGTCTTAGTTACACAAATCTATACAATTAAAACTATTTATATCCATATTTTTTAGATTCTACTTTAGTTACATAAATTATATTTTTTTATAAAATAGATAAACTTTATAAATTATTGAAATTACACGAATTTTGTTAACGTTTACACGTTAATTTGAAAAATCTCTGTTTAACTTGGGTTGGTTTCAAAACTAAAACTCATGTTTGTATAATTTGAAAATTCATTTGAAAATTAAAACAAGATTTGATAGTGATTTAACATGTAAACGTTAATAAAATTGTATAATTTCAGTCATTTATGAAATTTTAATAGTTTACAAAAGAAAAATATAATTTATGTAATTAAAAAATCAAAAATATATAAAAAAGGTTATTCGTATAAATTTGTATAGTTGATGAAAATGATGCTATCTCAACATTTATTTTGTTGAGTAAAAAAAATCTTCAATGCTATTGAAATCTCTATAAGTTTCTAATAAAAACCCCAACGAAAACATTTCCCAACATAGTTGGTCTAATTTCTTTGGACGTCTTGATTGATTTGGTTTTGGGTTTCTTGTCAAATTCCAATAGTCACCAGTGTCCTAAATTGGGCTTTGATATACGTTGCTTATAAAATTGTGGAAGATGTTCTATACATACTTTAAAAAAACAATGTAAAAATTGTAGAATATTGCAAGATCTAAAATTTGTTTCCAAATACAAAACTAATCTTCTTAAACTTTGTTTTACAAAACTAACTTGTTGACTCCTTTTTATTTCTCAACAATAATTTTATTTACAGTTTTGCCATTACCTTTTATATTTTTATTTTTATTTAAAAAATGCAGAAAGACAATTACATACACATTTTTACAAATAATTATAAAATTACCATCTTGTTCATTACACAACCACTATAGTAGGTGGTATTTAAAAGCTCTTAATGCTATCACCACACCCATCATTTATCTCTATTCTATCACCAAATCTCATTCATATAAACTTCTTTCATTTTCTATCACAATTTTTTCTCATTTCTCTATTCACACTATATTCAAAATCTTACAACTTTGTAAAACATCATCATTATCTGCTAAAACAAGTTTCTATAAGTCTATATCGGTCATCTTTGAAGTTGCTCAGCTTAAAAAATTAAAATCCAAGGTACTTTTCATGTTTTGGCTATGATTTCCTCTTTGGAGATCACAATATTTCATTTACAACGCAGTCTTCTTGCGAAGTATAATTTTTCAAGAAAAAAACACCGATTTGGTAGCAAAAAAAGTTAGTTTTGTAATTGATCAAATGTTTTTAACAAAACAGATTTTTCGTAGACTTCTCGAAAATTATGTTTTAGTGACAAAAATGTTATTTTTTTAATTGACCAAATATTAACAAAGAATACTTCTCGTGAAGTCCGTTTTGTCGAAAAAAACTCGCTTTGATGACAAAAAATTTAGTTTTGCAATTGACTAAATGTCTTTGACAAAGGAGACCTCTCGAGGCTTTGTTATAAAAAAAACGTTTTGATGAAATTTTTTTTTAATTTTACATTTGACCAAATGTTTTTAGCAAAGCATAGTTATCGAGAAATCTCTTTTGTTGAGAAAAAAATATTGCACACTTATCGAGAAGTTTGCTTTGGTAACATGTTAATTTTGTAAATGACGAAATATTAGAAATACAAATCAAACTTCTCGAGAAGTCTTTGTTGTCTGTGGAAAGTGGAATATGACAGATATATGAAATTTTTCTGTGGATAAACAAAAAAAGTAAAATGTTTGTAGTTGATGATGATTGCAAATATCAAGAACTCGTTGAAATTATACAGGATGATTATAGATTCGATAACCAATTTGATGTGTTATAGTTAAGTTATCTTCTACCAACTACGTTATTAAAGTAATTTAGTGGAGTTAGGCAAAAATATGTTATACGTTTTTGTATTTCTAGAAGTGTCAAGTTAGATGCTGAAAATAATGAAACTAAGATTGATCACCACGGGGTGAAATGGAGGTCGCATCTAGATTGGTTGGTGAGTGTTATATTTAACACTCAGTCACATGTACTCCATATCTATGATAATATGTTATTGATCTTTATTGACTTTTGATACATATCGACGAAATGTTTGTGCGTACGACATGTACGTTTCCAATGCCCTTTCATGCCGCATCTATAACAAGCATTTTCGGTCGGTTTTCTTATTATACGATCACCCTCATTTATTTGAATTCTTATTTTTTCTAATCTTAAAACCCCTTTCTTTTGCACGTCCACGACCTCTACTACATCCTCTGCCGCATCCACGTCCTCTTCCTTGATAATTATTATTATTATTGGATGCTATGGTGATTTATGGACAGATTTACAATGATTTGGGTTTGCTATTGACTACTCTTACTATCTTTTGGTTTGTCGATCGATCATTTTGAAACTCCATCCGAGGTTTGAGTGAGCTTCATCTCCTTCCTTCCTCCTCTTTTTCTCTCTCAAACTAAGTTTCAAATTATTTATGGGACATTTGCAAAATTAACCTAAAATATTTGTTCAATTACAAGTTTAACCCTCTTAAATTTATTTTTGCAGAACTAACTTTTTATCTTTCAACAATAACTTTATTTACAACTTTGCCATTACCTTATAATTTTTTTTAAGATACAAAAAGATTATTATAAATAAACTTTTCAAAAATATTACAAAAATGTCATCTTATTCATTGCACACCACCATTGTTGTGGTTGTTATGAACTCTTAATGTCATCGACACACCCATCATTATCTCTATTCTTTCATCAAATCTTATTCATCTCAACTTCTTTCATTTTCTCTCACATTTTCTTCCAATTTCTCTGTTCACAATATCTTCAAAAGCTTCCAACTTTGCAAAAGATCATCATTATCCGTTAAAACAAGCTTTTTGAAGTTTATATCGTTCATCCTTGAAGTCGCTTAGCTTAAAAACCAAGATTGAAAGTTAGTTTTCATGTTTTGGCTATAATTTTCTTGTTCGAATTCACATACTTCTCGAGAAGTGTGTTTTGTATTTCATTATCAAAGCAAACTTCTCGAGAAGTGTGCTTTATATTTCATTATCAAAACAGATTTCTCGAAAAGTCTGTGAGATTTATTCCGATCATACTAGACTTCTTTGAGAAGTTTGCTTTGTAAATAAAATACAAAGCAGACTTCTCGAGAATTCTGCTTTGTAAATAAAATACAAAGCAGAACCTCGAGAAGTTTGCTTTGTAACTAAAATGCAAAGCAGACTTCTCGAGAAGTCTGATTTAGTGACAAAAAAGTTTATTCTGGCTGAATAAGACTTCTCGAGAAATCTGCTTTGTAAATAAAATACAAAACAGATTTCTCGAGAAGTTTGCTCCAGTGACAAAAAAGTTTATTCCGGCTGAACCAGACTTCTCGAGAAGTCTGATTTGGAAATAAAATACAAAGCAGACTTCTCGAGAAGTATGCTTTGTAAATAAAACACAAAGCAGACTTCTCGAGAAATCTGCTTTAGTGACAAAAAAAGTTTATTCCGGGTAAAACAGAATTCTCGAGAAGTTTGTTTCAATGAAAAAGGTTTATTCCGGGCAAAGCAGACTTCTCTAGAAATTTACTTTGTAAATAAAATCAAATTCGTTATATGTGTACAATGATCTACTAAAATTCATTACTTGTGTTGTAGATAATGGTGCAAATCTGTGTTGTCTATGGAGAGTGGAATATAACAAAGACATAGAATTTTTCTGTGGATAATCTAAGAGGAGATAAAATGTTTATAATTGATGATGATTGCAAATATCAAGAACTTGTTGAAATGATACAAGATGATTATGGATTTGATAGGTAATATGATATGTTAGAGTTAAGTTATGTTCTATCACCTGTGTTATTAGATAAAATACCATGCGATACTCCTCCTATGAAAGTGACAAGTTCGTAAATGAAATACAAAGCAAACTTCTCGAAAAGTATGTTTTAGAAAAAATTCATGGCCAATTACAGAAAACTAACTTTTTTTATCACCAAAATGGTTTTTTCCTGACAAATTAGGCTTTTCGAGAAGTCTGCTTTGGAAAAAACACTTGGTTAATTACAAATTTTTTTTATTATCAAAGCGGTTTTTTCTCGACGAAGCATATTTTTCGAGAAATTTGCTTCGGAAAAACACTTGGTCAATTACAGATTTTTCTTTTTTTTTTGTCATCAAAGCGTTTTTTTATCGTCAAATCAAATTTCTCGAGAAGTGTGCTTTGGAAAACATTCGGTCAATTGCAAATTTTTCTTTTTTGGTCATAAATACGGTTTTTTCGACAATACAGATTTCTCGAGAAGTCTGATTTGGAAAAACATTTGGTCAATTGCAAATTTTACCTTTTTGTCATCAAATCGGTTTTTTCTCGATAAAGGAGACTTTTCAAAAAGTATGCTTTGTCAATGAAATACGAAACATACTTCTGGAGAAGGTTGCTTTGTAAGTGAAATACAAAACAAAATTCTCGAAAAGTCTGTTTTGTAAATGAAATACAAAGCAAGTAATATGTCTACAATGATCTAATAAAATTTATTAGTTGTATTGCACATAATAGTCCAAATATTTGTCTATGGAGAGTGGAATATGATAGAGGCATGAATTTTTTATGTCGATAATCAAAGAGGAGAAAAAATATTTGCAGTTAACTTAGTCTTTTGATGGAATTGTTAAAACATATCTTTAGATTTTGCAGATCATAGATTTATTATCTTTCATTTGGTTCTTCCTCTTTCTTGTTATTAAGAAGTATGCACTAAGTTCTTAAGTTTGTATAAAAATGCTTATGAAATTTTATTGTACTATTTTTGTTTTTAATTGTTGACATTTTGTAGTTTTATAAGTATACAAAATACTGATTAGAAAAACATCAAAATAGATAATATAATACAGAAAATACAACAATATTTGTGTTGTTTTCAATTCTCAAAAATTACTTAAAATATAAAGCAATTTATTGAAGTTGCACAATGCTGTTTGAAGTCTGCAATAACTGACTGAAGTTCCACATGATTTGACATGAGCTGATTGAAAGGTGATTGACAAGGTGGAGTGATGGAAGGTAGTGATAGCTACAATAAAATTTACAAAAACTCATTTAAATCTGACAAAAATACAGACGAAGCAATTAGTAATGAAGTTTGTAAATGAAGTATGGAACTTATAATGAAGTCTGTATCCAAAGTCTACAACTTGTAATAATGTCTACCCGTTTAGATTTTGCAAAACCATCAATTCAAAAATAATGTAAAGCTGCTGAAAAGCTCAAAAACAACAACCATAAATCTCAAAACAATAGTTAACAATCTTAAAACCAACCATTGAAAATTTTTAAACTACCATCTAAAACTTTAAAAACGTGTTATGAATTCTGCAATTGAAATCTGCATCTTGTCATGAAGTCTGCAACACGAAAATCCATCGATTCAAAAACCAATGTCAAACTCAAAACGTAAGAAAAAAAATTCAAAAACAACCACAAAAAACTATAAAAACACCATAAATCTCAAACATGTATTGAAAATATTAAAAAACTATCTAAAATTTTTAAAACCATTAAAAATTAATTTAAAAAACCACTAAAACAACAAACTTACTTTTTGTAAATCTTTTTCCAAATCTACAACAAGAAAATATGAGAAATAAGATAAGAATATAGGAAAAAATATTAAAAAACAACAAAAACAACAAAATTTCCAAAATCATAAAAACGTAAAAACTACTAAAAACAATAAACCTATGTTTTTAGATCTCTTAACTTTCTTTTCCAGATGTACAACAACATAAGATGAGAAATAAGATAAAAATATAGGAAAAAATTAAAAAAACAATAAAAACAATAAAAATCTACAAAACTACGAAAAACATAAAAAGTACAAAAACCAACAAACTTACGTTTTTAGATATCTTGACTTCTTTTTTTAGATCTACAACAATAAAAGATATGAGAGAATATTAGAAAAATAACAAAAGATCTAAACAATAAAAATTTTAAAACCATATAAAACAAAAAAAACTTACCTTTTTTGCATATCTCATTATTTTTTTCCAGATCTACAAAATTAACAAGATGACAAAGAACATGAGAAAAAAAGAAGAAGAAAAAAGAGGGGAGATAAAGAGAGAAGAAAATAATATTTACCTTGTAATCATTTTTGGAGCATGGAGGCTCCCAATTTTCTTTTTGAAATGAAATTATAGTAAAATTTTAGGGTTACCTTTTTTATATAGGGAGAATAAAATTTGGTTAGGTTAAAAATTTTGAATCTGATTATGTTAAATTTAAGTTATGATTTTTTCAATTTTCGATTTGTGCAGATTTCCCGAGAAATGTGTTTTGTATATGAAATAGAAAACAAACTTCTCATGAGGTCTCCTTTATAACAAAAATACAAAGCAGCCTTCTTTACGGTTTGGTGAACTATCAAATCATTGTCAAATTAAGGTTTGCTAAATTTCCGTGCAGATTTCTCACAAAATCTGCTTTGTATTTTATTTACAAAACAAATTTCTTGAAAAATTTGTTTTGTATTTTATTTACAAAGCCAATTTTTTTAGAAATATACTTTTTGTTTTATTTACAAAGTAAATTTATGGATAAGTTTTATTTATATTTTATTTACACAATCCTAAACTATAAATTGAATAAAACCGGTTTAATTGAATTTAATTTCCGGTTTATGTAGATTTCTCATGAAGAAAATTCTTGATCATACAAATCCAACACTGTTAAACGTTTTTAATTTGAAGTTGACTCAACAGGAATTTGATCAATAAGTTTATGTCCAATGGGATAAAAATCATGAAAAGGAAAAAATAGTACAGATACGCAATCTCCCCCTCGAAAAGATATATATATATATATATATATATTATTCCCTTTATATATCTCACAAATGACGCATTCCAATATTCTGAACATGCTTTCTGAATGTTGTTGTAGGAAGCGTCTTTGTGAACAAATCTGCTGCATTGTCAGTTGAGCGAATATACTCAATGTTGACTACTTGATTTTTCACAAGCTCTTGAGTATATGAGAAAAATCTTGGTGGGATATGTTTTATCCTATAGCTCTTGATATAACCTTCCTTAAGTTGAGCGACACATGCAGCATTATCCTCGAACAATTTTGTTGGTTCTTTATTTGTAGTGATTCCACTAGCTTCTTGTATATGATGAGATATGTACTTGAGCCATACACATTCTCTACATGCCTCATTGAGTGCGATAATTTCCGCATGATTTGAGGAAGTGGCAACCAATGTTTGTTTTTGTGAACGCCACGAGATCGTAGTACCTCCCAATGTAAAAACGTATCCGGTTTGCAATCGAGCTTTATGCGGATCTGATAAATATCCTGCATCTGCAAAACCAACTAGACCAAACAAGGAATTTCTTGGATAATATAATCCCAAATCAATTGTACCTTGAAGATAACAAAATATTTGTTTTATTCCGGTCCAATGTCTTCGCGTAGGGGCTGAATTATACCTTGCAAGTAAGTTAGTAGCAAAAGCAATATCTGATCTAGTACAATTAGCAAGATACATCAGCGCACCAATAGCACTCATATAAGGTATTTCACAACCTAAAATTTCTTCGTTATCCTCACAAGGTCGAAATGGATTCTTATCAACAATAAGTGATCTATTGACCATTGGAGTACTCAAAGGATTTGCTTTATCTATATTAAAATGTTTTAATACACTTTTGGTATAATTTGATTGATGCACAAATATTCCACCTTTGAGGTGTTCTATTTGAAGCCCGAGACAAAACTTTGTCTTACCAAGGTCTTTCATTTCAAACTCTTCTCTCATATGGGTTCGTGCATCATGAACTTCCTTTTGAGTTGCAATAATGTTCAGATCATCAACATATACAGTGATAATAACAAATCCTAATGAGGATTTCTTGATAAACACGCAAGGGCATATCGCATTGTTGATATATTCTTTTTTCAACAAATATTCGCTTAATCGATTATACCACATGCGTCCGGGTTGTTTTAATCCGTAAAGTGATTGCTGTAATTTAACCGAACAAATATCCTTTGATTTTTCCGAGATCTTAGATCCTTCTAGAATTTTAAATCTATCGGGAATTTTCATATATATGTCACTATCAAGTGATCCATATAGATATGGAGCCACGACATCCATAAGGTACATCTCTAAATTTTTGGATGTTGTTATACTCATCAAGTATCTAAACGTAATTGCATCCATAACTGGGGAATATGTTTCATCATAATCAATTCCCGGTCTTTGAGAAAAACTGTGTGCCACAAGTCGTGCTTTATATCTTATGATCTTGTTTTCTTCTTTTTGTTTTCTCACGAAAACACATTTGCATCCGACATGTATTACATCTTCTGGTGTAATAATAACATGTCTGAATACATTTCTTTTATTGAGAGAGAATTCATCTTTCATGGCTTTTTGCCATTTCTCCCAATCGGGTCTCGCCCGACATTCTGATAATGATCTCGGATCTGGATCATTATATTCATCATCAATTTCTTTAGATATAGAAAATGAAAATATTCCATCCACATCTTTTATTTCATTTCTAACCCAGATTTTTCTATTTTGGGCGTAATTAATGAATGTTTCACAATTTTCTGTATCATGTTCTTCCTCAAGAAGACTTTCATCATCAGATTTTTCAAGAACCTTCTCATTTTCTTGAATATCTGCATGATGTAATACTTTTGGGAGATCTTTACTGATTCTTCCCAATTTCTTTTTCTTTCGGGGATTTTTATCTTTAGAGCCCATCGGCCTCCCCCTTTTCAATTGAACCTTTGGATCATTTATTTTATTTCTATCAAATTGTTCCTTTGAAAAATCAATTCTTGATGGAGCATTTGCAGCGGGTATATACGATTTCGTCATCTTTTTCGTATTTGTGAACACATCTGGTAATTCATTTGCCATATTCTGTAAATGTATAATTTTCTGAACTTTCAGTTCACGTTGATTTGTAGGGGTGTTAAGGTGTATCAAATTTCGTGTACACCATGTAACATCTTTTGATGTTTCTTTAATTCCTCCCCCTAATGCTGGAAATTCATCTTCATTAAAATAGTAATTGGCAAAACGTGCTGTAAACATATCACCAGTTCGAGGTTCAAGATATCGAATTATACTTGGTGATGTATATCCAATATATATTCTCATTCTCCTTTGTGATCCCATTTTTGTTCTTTGTGGTGGGGCTATTGGGACATAAACCACACATACAAAAACTCGAAGATGGGATATATTTGGCTGTTGACCAGATGTCAACACCAATGGAGAATATTTATTATACGCACTTGGTCTAATCTGGACCAATGCAGCTGCATGCAGTATAGCATGATCCCATACAGAAATTGAGAGATTTGTTCTCAATATGAACGGTCTTGCAATCAATTGCAACCGTTTAATCAAACTTTCAGTCATCCCATTTTGTGTATGCACATGGGGCACTGGATGTTCAACATCAATCCCCATTGACATACAATAATTATCAAAAGCTTGTGAAGTGAATTCACCAGCGTTATCAAGTCTGGCTTTCTTTATGACATAATCAGGAAATTGTGCTTTCAATCTGATTATTTGTGTAATGAATTTTGCGAAAGCCATATTTCTTGTTGTCAAAAGACAAACATATGACCATCTACTTGACGCATCAATCAATACCATAAAGTATCGAAACGGCCCGTATGGTGGATGAATAGATCCACATATATCACCATGTATTCTCTCTAAAAATACTGGAGATTCATTCCCAACTTTAGTTATTGATGGTCGTGTTATGAGTTTTCCTTGAGAACATTCTTTACAGGGGTTTCGGCCAATTCATACATGAACTTTGACCCGTGGTTACAATTCGATAACGAACTTTGTAGCTGTGCACATGAACTTAGTGTTTGACCCCGTAACATGCATTGACTGGATTAATTAGTATTAAACATACATTAACGGTAAACGACGTTTAATTCACCATTAATCCTAGCTGACTAGGATGACACGTTAGCCATGACAACATCTTAATAAACACGCTAAACGTCGATGTTTTGATAAGTGGGTGTTACCCTTCATTATTTTCCTCTTCCCTTCTTCCCCGAGCTCCTTCTTCCTCTTTGCAAAATTAGGGTTTGCAGAGGCTTCCTCTTCTCTTCTTCTCCTCCGCGAACGAAGATGGCAGAAAGTGGCTCAGGTATGTATTTCGATATGCTTGTTTGTGGTTTCGTTTGTGTAGTGTCGAATTAGGGTTTATAATTTTCTATCGAGTTAAGTGAGATTCATTCGAAATTTTTAAAGGAATAACTGTAAACTCTGAAATCGATCGAGCTGTTCGAGGAAAAGGCATTCCAAGACTGTGCCGCTGTGGAGAAATTTCTACAATTCGAACGTCAAGGACTGAGCAAAATCTAGGAAGAATTCTCTATTGTTGTCCTAATAGATCCGAAAATCATAAATTTCATTTGTTTAAATGGGCAGATGAATCGTTAATTGAAGAAATTGAGAAGGTCGAAATTGTTGTTGATAAGGTTAAAGAAGATATGGGAAATCTTCGGGATGGTTTACGAAATTGTGAAAATGAAATGGAGATTCTCGAGTGTGAGACACGAACTTGCGAAGCTATTGTTCATCGTTATAAAAATGATATTGACGACATGAAAGCAGTTGTGCGTGGCTGGGAGAGAAAGATTGAAGAATATAATGGTAAAATTCAGAAATTGCGGAAGATAATTATATGTAGTTTGTTCATATTTGTGATCTACTTTGTTATTTTAGCATGAGATTTGGCATATAAGATAATTATATGTAGTTGGTTGACTTGGTCCATCTCCATAGTCTTCATGAATAGACTCTGCGACAGTTTGAGAAGCATTTCTAGATGGTCTTGTGATCTTCACTCCAACATTAGTACACCTCCTTGAATTGTGTCCCGCTAAACCACAATTACCACAATGCATTGTCCTTCCTTTCTTACTCAACATGACTTTTCTCGTAGGAGACTCATGCCTACTCTTCATCCTCTTATGTTTTTTCTTACGACCCTTTGATTCATCTCGTGGTGGCGCTTGAATCGTTGTTTGACCCAAGTTTTTACAAAATTTCGTGCCATTTAGTGGAAGAATAGAATCAGTGTACTGTTGGCGCCAAGTAGTACTCAAATACCATTTTGACACATAGTCATCAAGCTCGAGCTTCTTGTCTAAGATTATCCGTAAGGCATGGCGACAAGGAATCTCTGAAACATCCCACATCCGACAGCTACACGTTCTTCTTCGCATATGCACCTTAAAAGGTGATCCGTTCTCAGTAACTTCAAACCACCCATTTGGTCCAGCAAATGTCTTGCAATATTTTCTGTACTTCGTTTCTAACTCAATTGCTATTGCGACTTTAGGTGTGAATGTACCTGTATGTTCCATCGATTTCTTGTTTCGAAGTCCAATCCGAACCATTGCTTGCCTCCGTATTGTTTCCAACATCTCCACAAGTGGCAATTCCCTTGCCTTGTCTATGGCACTGTTATATGACTCGGAGAAGTTATTGTGAACGTCTTCACAACAAGCTGTGTTTGTGAAGAAAGCTCGGCTACAATTCTTCAGATTTTTCAGCATCATCAAGTCATAAACTTCGGAGTCATACACCTTAACTGCATCAACGACTTTCGTATAATCCGCAATATTGTAGCTCTCTACAACAGCCCAAAATAACGGTTTCATGAGTGGTTTATTCGGAAATTTGGCCTTCAAGTTCCCGTAAATGTGACGTGCACACATTCGGTGTTCTGTGTTAGGTAACTCTTGCTCAACCACGATTAACAAGCCCTGAAATGAGGTACAAAATCATAAGTATAATATACATAACAAGCAAAACAAAACAAACTCATGTATAAAATCATAATTACTTTTTGTCTATCCGATATAATTGTGTAGCCATCTCCTTCTCCAAGGCTTAAATCCAATTTCAGTTTCCTCAGAAACCACAACCACGTATCCGTGTTTTCCACATTCACAACCGCCCAAGCAACCGGATAGATTTGATTATTCGCATCTCTTCTTGTGGCTACCAACAACTGTCCTTTAACAGTTGATTTTAGAAAGCATCCATCGATGCCTATGATGGATCTACACGATGTAATCCAAGTGTTTCGAAGTGCTTTAAAACACACATAAAAACGATCAAATAATTCCAATCCATTATCTCCGGGGATTGTCCCAAGCTCAACACTAGAACCCGAGTTGGAGCTACAAACAAACAAGTAAGCATAACAATTGTTAGTTAATTTGAATAATCACTTATTAAGTAATGAGCAGTAAAGTCACTTACTCTACAATCTCTTCTTTATAATCTTTCAACCGCGAAAATTACTCATCATGCTCACTATCGATTAATTCAAGTGCTTGCGCCTTCCCCTTTCTACTTTGATCGTGCGTGACCACGATTTTATAGCGTTCTTCCATTTGCTCTTGAATAAACTTCCGTCTCAAATCTGGATCCTTTCTAATCTCGTTAAGAAAGAGCTTCGCAATCACCGTTTGAGTAATAATCCTACAAGTTCCATTGGGGATACAACTATGTGTTTTTTCAAAAGTTTTCACCATGAAATTCCCAACCGGTTCTTCAAATGAACAGTACAATCTCCAAGGACAGTCACTTTTATGTGCGCATTTCACTTTGCATATGGCATTTCCCCATCTCGTGTATTTCACATTCCATCCTTCTTTCAGAACGTACTCCACAACAACCTCTTTGAATTCTTTTATGCTGGCAAATACTTGACCAAGCTTAATCTCACCACTTCCTCTTCTCCACGCTTCACATCGCCTACTTTGTGGTTCCTCATCTTCTGAGTTCACTGGAGTATCGTGGTAATTTACGTTTTCTTCGTCATCAACAAAATCAGACATATGTGATTCAACCCGAGCTTCTTCATCATAGGTTTCTTCATTCTCGTCTTCATTTTGATCATCATTTTGCTCAGCACACTGCTCCTCATTTTCAACAGCCACGGGATTGTTCCCTTCCCCAGTATTGTCTGCCTCCATATACACATCTATTGCATGTGTGTAGTGAGCCGTTGTGCACATTTTCTGAAACATTCCATCACCGGCAACCATGTATTTCAAATCTGTTAACGCTTCAAATGGAAGCTTGTACCACAGTCGCTGCCCATATAGAGATACTCTGAGATCTTCTTTCAAGCTTGTAAACAAGTTTTCTGGCTGTGTTTCTACAATGAAGACCTCCCCTCCATCATAATTTAGAACACCATCAATTGTTTCAAATTTCCCATTGTAATAACAATTGAATATTGCATCGTTGGGATCGCCATTGTTATTGGAACTGTAAAACACAAAAAACAATCAATTACATAGCAAACAGAACCGACTTAATCACAATCTTTTTCATGGTGATCAACTCTTTAGGTAACTCAAACTAGCAATATTCACAATCTGTTAAATGATAAAAATGTTAAATGATAGCAATATTCACCAGATTGTTAAATGATAGCAATATTCAAACTAGCAATATTCAAACTAGCAATATTCAAACTAGCAATATTCACCAGATTGTTAAATGATAGCAATATTCACAATCTGTTAAATGATAAAAATGTAAAATGGTGAAATAAGAACACGTTTTCCTCTCTAAGCACAAAAATGTTAAATCTGGAGTAAGTAATTCCTAAAAATATCTCTAAACCCACTCCATTTTCCACTCCAGAAACGTCATTGTATGAAAAAGGAAGAAGCATAAGTTCAAAAACATTTTCGCAAACACTTGGTAGGCAAAAAAACAGTTACAAAATTCTACCCAAAAATTCGACCACTTTATTCAGCTCCATGAAACCTTATCAAGTTTTTATAGCTACTTAAAATCATTTAACCCAGAAATAGTTTATACGATCGTGATTTCAACCCGCAAATCGCAATTACAAAAAACCCCCAAAAAAACCCTAATACTAATCGGATTCCATCTAATACAACACACATACCTCTTTTTTTTTTATTAATTGCCGAATCGACTTCGAATTTGGTTGATATTTGCAGGAATTTGCTTGAAATTTGCAAGAACTTGTTGAAGATTTCGATTTCGATACTTGGAGAAATTTTGGGGAGATGATGTCGATGAAAGAAAAATCTTCTCATTTTTTAATGGGTGACCATTACAATTTTGCACAATTCTCCTCATCATAATTGATCCAGGATGGCCTATTCTTTCATGCTATACTTTAAAAGTACTAGTAAACTTCTGATTTACTATAACATATGATTCAACTATGCTTATCTTTGTATAATATAATTCAGAGGATAACATTGGTAAATTTTCCAATATATGTTTCCTCTCATATATAATGCAAAGATATTCAACATTATTTTTACTCATAGTCTCTATATGATATCCATTTTTACGGATATCTTTGAAACTTAACAAGTTTCTATGAGATTTAGGAGAATATAATGCATTATTTATTTCAAATTTCGTGCCTTTTGGCATCGAAACACTGGCTTCTCCAGTGCCCAATATTATCTTTGCATTTCCTGATATAGTACTCACGCTTCCACCAGAGTCACTTAAATCAAGACATGAGATATATCGTCTATCTTTAAGTATAGTGTGCGTTGTAGCACTATCTGCTAGACAGATATCTCCTTCATCAATTCCAATTTGTGACATTTTCTGTGTCATAATTTATAGAGATGCATTAACAGTTTAAAGCAAATGATATTTCATAAAATACTAAAACCATCATTAAGTTTTATTATACAAACATATTATACATGTCTTATCAGCAGCTTTTCATTTCTCATCGATCATAATCGCTTTAATCCTCGTTGATACTTTTGGGATTAACAAGAAAATCTGCGATATCCAGATGAGTATCATCATTTAGACCACTAAAGGAAGGTTCAACTTCATCACCGGCGAAGTTGGTTTCAACATTATTACTCTTGGGCTTTATTGACTCTTGATACATATCGACAAAATATTTGGGCTTACGACATGTACGTTTCCAATACCCTTTCATGCCGCATCTGTGACAAGCATTCTCTGTTGGTTTTCTTATTGTCCGACCACCCTCATTTATTTGGAAATTCTTATTTTTTTCTAATGTTAAAACCCCTTCCTTGTCAACGTCCACGACCTCTACTACGGCTTCTGCCGCATACACGTCCTCGTCCTTGATAATTATTGTTATTACTGGATGCTACCACATTCACTTCTGAGAATGGAGCCGATCCAGCTGGACGAGATTGATGATTTAACATCACGAGGTTGTTATTTTGCTCTGCTACAAGGAGTACTTGCATCAACTCCGAGTAGCGAATATATCCTTTAGTCCGATATTGCTCTTGGAGGACTACATTTCCAGAATGGAATGTGGAGAGCGTTTTTTCAATCATATCATAATCGCTCATTTTATCACCACATAACATCATTCTGGAAGTAATTCCGAACAACACGGAATTATATTCACCAACACTTTTATAGTCCATAAATCGGAGGTGTAACCAATCATATCAAGCCTTAGGTAAGATCACAATTTTCTGATAATCAAACCTATCTCTTAATGATTGCCAAAGATCCGCAGGATTTTCTTTTGTGATGTATTCATTTTTTAACGTATCGTGGAGATGGTGGCGTAAAAACACCATGGCCTTAGCCTTATTCTCATCTGACATCGTTTCTGATGGATCGATGGCTTTAAGAAGGCCATTCGATCTTAGATGCATCTTTGCATCTGATGCCCAAGTCATATAATTTTTTTCAGATACATCGAGGACAATGATATCAAACTTTGCCAAGTTTGACATGATATCTATATAATAATTAAATCAATTGTTATAATATTTTAAGTATTATCTTAAAAGTTGTTAATGATAATAAAAGTATGTGGATATAATAAAGTAAATAAATAAATAATCATCTTAGGAGGTAAGACCGTCCATATGATTGAAGAGGCATTGCCTACCATATTATTTCGAGGAGGCAGTACTTACCACTCGATTAAAGAGGAGACATAATCTACCACTGCATAAATAATTAAATTGACATAATAAAATAAAATAAATAATATCACGGGAGAAAGTATAACCTACCATTACATAAATAATATCGCGGGAGTAGGTATAACCTATCACTCCATAATATCGCGGGAGGAGGTATAACCTAACACTCCATAATATCGCGGGAGGAGGTATAACCTACCACTCCATAAATAATATCATGGAAGGAGGTATAACCTATCACTCCATAAATAATTAAATTGATATAATAAAATAAAGTAAATAATATCACGAGAGGAGGTATAATCTACCACTTCATAAATAATATCGCGGGAGGAGGTATAACCTACCACTCCATAACATCGCGGGAGGAGGTATAACCTACCACTCCATAAATAATATCTTGGGAGGAGGTATAACCTACCACTCCATAAATAATTAAATTGACATAATAAAATAAAGTAAATAATATCACGAGAGGAGTTATAACCTACCACTCCATAAATAATATCGCAGGAGAAGGTATAACATACCACTCCATAAATAATTAAATTGACAGTATTAAAATAAAGTAAATAATATCACGGAAGGAGTTATTTTAATCACAAGTACAATTAATTCTACTTTTTTGTCACTGATTCACAACGCACCGATCTAATATTCTAATATTTTCGTACGAAAATTTACTACACTCTAATGAAGGTCGGTGGATTCGAACTCTACACCTATGAAAAGGACGTAAAGGTAGTACAACCAGTATACCACTTGTTCCTCTCTACAATTAATTCTATTTAAAATATTAAATATGCACGTAACAAAATAATTATGTTTTATAGTATATAATATAATAATTTAATAATAAAGTATTATTAAATAAAAGCTGATATACTCTTTGCATTAAAAAAAGTTTAAAAATATTTCAATTAATTAAATTTTAAAATAAAAAAAATTAGCGTTAACACATCAACAAAATATCTTCTTTTTTTCATACCGGATGTTGAACAGCTTTCTAACACAATCATCTACATAATCTATATTCATTTGTTATATTATTAAATTTATCATTGAAATTAATGGAATTATCATATTTCATTAAATTTTTAAAAAATCTTAAATTTAACTAATCTTATACACGAACACATATTTACTATTTTTATTGTCAATTTTATATTTTATTATTTCTTTATTTATAAAGAAAAATCTTTTTAATTTTTTTTAAAATGTCATTTAAAATAATTTCATTTTAAATAAATGAATAATAATTTTACTCAAAAAATATTAATTAATAATAATTTAATTTAATATTAAAAATAATAAATATTAACAAATATGCATAATACCATTAACATATAAAAATAACTAAAATTAAATAATAAATATAATTAATTATTACTTATATATCAAAACTTTATATAAACCAAATAATTAAATTTAAGTTAGTATATACAAAAATAGCAAAAATTATAATTTTTCATTTCTTCCAATATTTTAAAAGAACAAACTAAATATATATCATATGTTAATTATTTTGAATTTTTAAAATAAAATTTAAAAGAAGAAATTACATATCTTCAAAACAATAATAATATCAAATTAAAAATTACATATCTGCAAAAGTCTGCACAAACTGAGAATTTTACCAAACCAGAATTTCAATTTAACCTACCAAAATTTAGGAAACATACTTCTTGGGAAGCTTGTTTTGTAACGAAAATACAAAGCAGACTTCTCGAAAATACAAAGAAGTCTGCTTTAGATATTCGCTTCGGTTAAATTAAACTTTTACAAAACCAAAATTTCAAATGAACCTTACTGACATGTACAAAGGAGACTTCTCGGAAAGTTTGCTTTGTATTTTCGTTCCAAAGCAGACTTTCCGATAAGTTTTCTTTGTATATGAAATAAAAAGCATACTTCTCTAAAAGTATGAAGAAACCGAAAATTGAAAAGATTGTAACTTAAATTTAACATAACCAAATTCACAGTTTTTAACTAACCAAATTTTATTCTCCATATATAAATAAAATAACCCTAAAATTTTACCATTTCATTTCCAAAAAAAAATAGGAGACTTCATGCTCCAAAAAATGACTACAAAGTTAAACTTCTCTTCCTCTCTCTTTACCTCCCCTCTTTTCTCTTCTTCTTTTCTTCTTATGTTCTTTCTAATATTATTATTTTGTACTTCTGGAAAAAATTCATCATATTTGAAAAAGGTAAGTTTTTTTTATATGGTTTTTTGTTTGTGGTTTTGAAATATTTTTATTGTTTAGATCTTTGTTATTTTCCTAATATTTTTTCTCATCTTCTATGTATATCTTGAACTGAAGTTAACAGATCTAAAAACATAAATTTGTTGTTTTGATTAGTTTTTAAGTTTTTCGTGGTTTTGGAGATTTTTGTTGTTTTCTTAATCTTTTTCATATATTCTTATATTATTTCTCGTCTTCTCTTGTTGCAGATCTAGAAAAGCCAGTTAAGAGATTTACAAAAAGTAAGTTTGCTGTTTTAGTGGTTTTTGTGATTTTTAATGGTTTTTAAAATTTTATATGATTTTTTAAAGATTTTCAATAAATGTTTGAGATTTATGGTTGTTTTACAGTTTTTTGTAGTTATTTTTGAGTTTTTTTCACAGGTTTTCAATTTGATATTGGTTTTTGAATAGATGGTTTTTAAAAACCATTACAAGTTGAAGACTTCAACTTGGTTTTTCATGTTACAAACTTCATTACAAGCTGGACACTTGAGTTGTAGATTTTATAACACGTTGTACACTTCAACTACAAAATTTATTACAAGTTGCACACTTCGTTTGAAAAGTAGGTAAATATATATTAAAAAAAAAGTAAATTTGTTGTTTTTAATGGTTTTTTAGTTTTTGTGGTTCTAAAGACTAGGTCAAGAGATTTATTTTTTTTCTCATTTTCTTTCTTATTTTCTCATTTTTTATCATCTTCTTTTATTTTAAATTTAAAAAATGAAGTTAAAAGATCTAAAAAAGTATTTTTGTTGTTTTTAGTGGTTTTTTGAGATTTTGATGGTTTTTAAAGTTTTAGATGGTTGTTTTAAGATTCTTAATGGTTGTTTTAATAATGTTAACGGTTATTTTGAGATTTATGGTTATTATTTTTCAGTTTTTAGCAGTTTTACATTATTTTTTAGTTGATGGTTTCGCAAGATATAAACGGGCATATATTATTACAAATTGCAGACTTCAGATGCAAACTTCATTACAAGTTGCAAACTTCACTTGCAAACTTCACTACTAATTGCACACTTCGTTTGCGTTTTTGTCATATTTAAATTAGCTTTTGTAGACTTTATTGTAGCAAAATTCATGGTCAAATACAAAAAACTAACATTTTTTCATAGAAAAGTCTGAGGATTTTATTCCGAACAAAGCACGCTTCTCGAGAAGTGTGCAAGTTTTCGGATAAATCAGACTTCTCGAGAAGTCTGATTTGGAAAAAATTCATGGTCAATTGCAGAACACTAACATTTTTGTCACCAAAACAGATTTCTCGAAAAATCTACGAAATATATTCCGAAAAAAACAGACTTCTCGAGAAGTGTGATTTGGAAAAAAATCATTGTCAATTGCAGAAAACTAACTTTTTGTCACCAAAACTATTTTTTTTTTTGACAAAGCACACTTTTCGAGAAGTATGATTTGATAATGAAATACAAAACAAACTTCTCGAGAATTCTGCGATCTGCAACGAGGAAATCATAGCAAAAATACGAAAAATATCTTGGATTTTTAAGTTGAACGACTTCAAGGATGACCAATATAGACTTTCAAAAGCTATTTTAGCAGATAATGATGATCTTTTACAAAGTTGCGAGCTTTTGAAACTTTTAAGAGCTCCTAACAACCATCGACAATTGCGGAAAAAGGTTTGTTTTCCGCAATTGACCATGATTTTTTCCAAATCACATTTCTCGAGAAATTTGTTTTGATCGGAATAAATCTCACAGACTTTTTGAGAAGTTTGCTTTGATGACAAAAAGGTTAGTTTTCTACAATTAACCATGAATTTTTTTCAAAACAGATTTCTCGAGAAGTCTGGTTTGGCCGGAATAAACTTTTCTGTCACTAAATCACACTTATCGAGAAGTCTGTGAGATTTATTCCGATCAAATCAAACTTTTCGAGAAGTCTGCTTTGGAAAAAATTCATAGTCAAATGCAGAAAAGTAATCTTTTTTTGTCACCAAAGCAAATTTCTCGAGAAGTTTTCGAGATTTATTCCGATCAAAATAGACTTCTCAAGAAGTATATTTTGAAAAATATTCATGGTCAATTACAGAAAACTAACATTTTTGTCATTAAAACAGACTTCTCGAGAAGTTTACGAGATTTATTCTGATCAAGACTTCAGAGAAATATCCTAACAATCACGACAATGGCGGTTGTGTGCAATAAAGAAGATGATATTTTCGTAATATTTTTGAAAACTTTGTTCATAATGGTGTTTTTGTATTTTTTTTTTTTTAAATTAATTATAAGGTAATTGCAAAAGTTTTAAATAGAATTATTTTTGAAGGATAAAAAAGAGATACAATGTTATTTTTGCAAAAATAAGTTTAACAGGGTTAACTTGCAATTGGAAAAATGTTTTAAATCATTTTTGTAAATCGCCCGTGTACATATTCTTGTCATAAAAGCGGTTTTTTCCCGACAAAACAGATTTCTCAAAAAGTTTGCTTTGGAAAAATATTTGGTCAATTTCAAATTACATTTTTTCATCAAATCGGTTTTTTTTTCTCGATAAAGCAGACTTTTCGAGAATTCTGCTTTTCAATGAAATACGAAGCACACTTTTGGAAAAGTTTGATTTGTAAGTGAAATACAAAGCAGACTTCCCGATAAGTATGCTTTATAAATGAAATACAAAAGAGATAATACGTCTACGGTGATCTAATAAAATTCATTAGTTGTATTGCACATCATGGTCCAAATATTTGTTTTTTATGGAGAGTGAAATATGATAGAGACATGATTTTTTTATGTGGATAATCAAAGAGGACAAAAAATATTTGTAGTTAACTTAGTCTTCTGATGGAATTGTTAAGACGTATCTTTAGATTTTACAGATCATATATTAATTGTTTTTCATTCCATTATTTTGCTCTCTCTTGTTATTAAGAAGTATGCATTAAAACCGTATTTTACACTATCTCTGTCAAACAACGCAGAACCCAAAGTTCCAACCATCTAGGACGGAGTACCACTAATGACACAAAGGCTTAGTTCTTAAGTGTGTTTAAAAGTGCTTATGAAATTTAATATTTGTGTTTTTAATAATTGTCCTTTTGTAATTTTATAAATATACAAAATATTGATTAGAAAAACATAAAATAGATAAAAAATATAGAAAATACAACAATATTTTTATTGTTTTCAGTTCTCAAAAATTACTTAAAATACAAAGCAATTTTGAATTCTGCACACTAGTGCTTGAGGAGAAATTTGGTTACAAAAAATGTGAGACTTCTCAAAAAATCTCATTTGAAAAAATTAATGGTCACTTGCAAAAACCTAACCTTTTTTGTTCCCAAGAAGACTTATCAAGAAGTATGTTTTGGAAAACATTTATGGTCAATTGCAAAAATATAACTTTTTGTCACTAAAGTAGACTTTTCGAGAAATCTAGTGTAGAAAAAATTTATGGTCAATTGTAAAAAACTAATCTTTTTTTTCATCAAAACGGTTTTTTTCCAAAACAGATTTCTCAAAAAGTCTGCTTTGCAAAAAAAACACTTGGTCAATTGCAAATTTTACTTTTTTGTCATTAAAACGACTTTTTCCCAACAAAAAGACTTCTTGAGAAGTCTGCTTTGAAAAAACACTTGGTCAATTTTTTCTTTTTTTTGTCATGTAAGCGGGTTTTTTTTCCAAAGTAGACTTCTCGAAAAGTCTCGAAAAGTCTACTTTACGAAGTCTGCTTTGTCAATGAAATAGGAAACACATTTCTCGAGAAGTCTGTTTTATAAGTGAAATACAAAGCTGTAAATGAAATACAAAGTAGGTAATATGTCTACGATGATCAAATAAAATTTATTAAGTGTATTACATATAATGGTCCAAGTTTTTGTTGTCTGTGGAGAGTGGAATATGATAGAGATATGAAATTTTTCTATGGATACTCAAATAGGAGGTAAAATGTTTGTAGTTGATGATGATTGCAAACATCAAGAACCTTTTGAAATGATACAAGATGATTATAGATTTGATAGGCAATATGATTTTCTCTTATGATATTTAACACTCTGTTACTTGCATTCCATGTCAATGATAATATGTTGTGGTGCCAAGCAAAATAGAAGAGGATATAGAAGAAAAGAAATTATCATCGTATTTTATATGGAGAAACAATTAATGCTACAAAATGTCAAATAGTCAACTTATTCTTTTGATGTAATTGTTAAAACATACCTTTACATTTTGCAGATAATATATATAGTATGCACTAAGTTTTTAAGTATATATAAAATTATTTATGAATTTTTATAGTAATAGTTGTGTGTTTTAAAAGTTTTCATTTTGTAATTTTATAAACTATACAAATACTGATTAGAAAAAACATCAAAATAGATAATAAATATAAAAATACATAATATTTGTACTTTTTTAATTCTAAAAAATTACTTACAATGCAAAACAATTTATTGAATTCTGTACAATATTGCTTGAAATCTACACAATGCTGTTTGAAATCTGCAAAATGCTGTTTGAAGTTTGCGCAATGATTAAAGTCTACATAAATGTGATTAAATTATGTAATAAATGATTAAAGTTTCACATGATTTGACTTGAACTGATTGAAAAATGATTGACATACAACTAAAAGCTTATTGTAAATCAACAAGAGTGGATTAAAAATTGATTAATAAGGTGGAGTGATGAGAGGTAGTGATAAATATAATAAAATATATAAAAGATAATGTAAATATGACAAACCATTAATAATGAAGTATGCAATAAAATCTGCAACTTGAACGAAGTCTGCATCTAAAATTTATAGCTTGTAATAAAGTGTGCCCGTTTAGAGCTCGCAAAACCATCAATTCAAAAATAATATAAAAGTGTTAAAAACTCAAAAACAACAATTAACAATTTTAAAACAATCATTAAAAATCTTAAAACCATCATCTAAAATTTTAAAAACCATCAAAAATCTCAAAAAAACCACTAAAACAACAAAAACACTTTTTAGATCTTTTTCAAATCTAAAACAAAAAAAAGATGGTAAAAATGAGAAAATGAAAAAGAAAATGAAAAAAAATATTAGAAAAACAAAAAAAATTTTAAAACCACCAAAACTAAAAAACCACTAAAATAACAATTTTTATATATCTCTTGACTTACTTTTCTAGATCTATAACAAGAAAAAATGCAAAATAATAAAAAAATTTACAAACAAAGTCTGCAACTTGTAATAAAATATACTGTTGAAGTGTACAACTTGTTATAAAGTTTGCAACTTGTAATGAAATGTGCAATACGAAAAATCATCAATTCAAAAACCAATGTAAAACTCAAAACATGCGAAAAAAACTCAAAAAAACAATCACAAAAAAATTGTAAAACTATCGTAACACATGTTAGTAAGGTTAAATTAAAATTCTGGTTTGGTGTAATTTTAATTTAACCGAAGCGAATTTCTAAAGCAAATTTCTCGAGAAATTTGCTTTGTATTTTTATTCCAAAACAGACTTTCCGAGAAGTTTGTTTCCTAAATTTCGGTAAGGTTAAAGGTTAGGTGAAATTCCTAGTTTGTGCAGATTTCCTGGAAAGTCTGCTTTGAAGACTCAATACGATACTAGTTGGTTAAATTTCGATTTGGGCAGACTTGTCGAGAAGTTTGCACAACTCTAAACTCTAAATTGAACGAAATCGGTTTAGTTGAATGAAATTTTTGGTTTGTGCAGACTTTTCGTAAAGTCTGTTTTGTTAAATCTACGGTAGATTTCTGGAAAAATCTGCCTAATCCTAAATCCTAAATTATCATTTTCGCTAAATATGCGAAAATTCTGTTACAAAATAGATGAATATGGTAAAGATATGTAAGTAAATAAATAACTCAAACAATATTTACTTAAAAATTTGTAAATCTAAATTTTCAAATTCTAACATGAATTCTCTACACAAACATCAACTATTAACCCACAACAAATAACAATAAAAATTATCAAACATTTGATACCATTATATCGAATCCAATCTTCTTATTTTTGAATTCATTATAACTTTTTATTTGTGATATGTATATAAATTTTGTTAATAACAATTTTTAAATTTTTTGATATATTTCATGATTTTGATTTGATTTAAATAATTTATTAACAAACCACATTTCTCGAGAAGTTTGCGTGTTTTTGTGTATAGAAAACAGACTTCTCACGAATTGTGCTTTGTTTCTACTTATCAAATCACATTTCTTGAAAAGTATGTTTTGATTCAAAAACATGCAGACTTCTCAGGACGTCCGGAACTTTAACGTAATTGATATTTTTACATTATTTTTGAGTCAAAATGAGTATTTTGTGATTGCTCTATCCTCATAGATTAGTTTGCAAAAAAATTTCATGAGGTTAGTTTTGTATTTGAAGGTAAATTTTGTATTTGAATGTAAATTTTAAGTCATTTTTAGCAATTTCCCAATAATAAAATTAAATTTATTTTTAAACATATATAATTAAAAGCAGTTTATATTCAAAATGATTAGAGTCCATAAAAACATGAAATATACTTATAACTCAAGACATAAATATAATATTCAGCCATGTGGTGGAGCG
>JAEVFF010000365.1:210220-262114 GCA_018901945.1 Pugionium dolabratum
AAAGGTCCTAGGATTCGAGCACATCAAGGATCTATACAAGGATGATCCTGACCTTGCTGAGAGCTACAAGGAGTGTAGCACAGGGAGTCATGGCAAATTCTACATCCATGAGGGATTCTTGTTCCGAGAAAGAAGGCTGTGCATACCACAAGGGATCACTAAGGGAGCTTATCATCCGAGAAGCTCATGGAGGAGGACTCATGGGCCACTTTGGTGTCGACAAGACTCTAGCAGTGGTCAAGGAGCACTTCTACTGGCCACACATCAAGAGGACAGTAGAAGCTCATTGTGCAAGGTGCATCACTTGCAAGAAGGCAAAGTCCCGAGTGCAACCTCACGGGTTGTATCTCCCACTGCCCATACCAACACATCCATGGGTGGACATCTCGATGGATTTTGTTCTAGGTCTGCCCAAGATCAACCACAAAGATGCAATCTTTGTAGTGGTGGACAGATTCTCCAAGATGGCACATTTCATCCCATGTGCCAATGTCAATGATGCCACAAAAACAGCTGAGCTGTTCTTCAGGGAGATAGTACGGCTTCATGGAGTGCCAAGGACCATCGTATCAGATAGGGACACCAAGTTCCTCAGCCATTTCTGGAGGACCCTTTTGAGAAAGCTAGGCACGAAGCTACTCTTCTCTACCACCTGCCATCCTCAAACCGATGGCCAAACTGAAGTTGTCAACAGGACACTATCAACCCTTCTAAGAACTACACTAGGGAAGAACCTAAAGACTTGGGTGGAGTGCCTGCCATTCATTGAGTTCGCCTACAACCGAGCCGTGCACTCAGCAACAAAGAAGACACCATTTGAAGTGGTATACGGCTTCAACCCTCTCACCCCATTGGAGCAAACACCACTGCCACCAGCTGAGATGACCAACCTCAACGGAGCATCCAAAGCAAAGTTCATAAGGAGGTTACACCAGAAGGTAGCAGAGAACTTGGAGAAGAGGACCGGACAGTACGTGACTCATGCCAACAAAGGAAGAAAGGAGGTGATCTTTCAACCAGTCGATTGGGTGTGGCTACACCTACGGCAGGAGAGGTTCCCAAACCTAAGGAGTTCCAAGCTAGCACCAAGAGGAGATGGACCAATCAGAGTGCTCGAGAGGATCAACAACAACGCCTACCGGATCGAGCTACCAGGTGAGTTTAATGTGTCCAATACGTTTAATGTTACTGACTTGGCCCTTTCCATGAAGATGAACCAGTTTTGAGGACAAAACCTAATGAAGAGGGAGGGAATGATGAGGACATCAGGTCGTACATCCAGCCAGGAGACCAGACTGGCCGACCAGGAAGCTTGCCCGAGACAGCAGGACAATCTGGCGCGCCTGCCGGACCAGACAGTACCGCCGGACCCTCGACCTATAGGACCAGACCGGTCAACATCGCCGGCGGAGAGGCCAAAGCTTCCGGCACACTTGGTGGGGACGTGAATGACACCGCTGGTCCCCCTGATGACACTGCCGACTCCGGGATCAACTTGGCCGGTCCTGAAGTCATTCCGGCCAGTACCGCGCACAATTCAGCCGGTACAGGCCATCCAGCCGAGTACACGCACACTTCCACTTCTACACAAGAGGACTCGGACCAAATGAGCTACAAGCTCCAGGACATGCACTTAGAGGAAGTATCTACACCAGTGGTACCTCCAGGAGCAATGACAAGAAGCAGATCAAGAGCACTCTTCCACAAAATCAGCTTATGGGTCGACAAGCTCCTAGAGGAAGAGCAGCTAAGGACAATGGGCCAGAAGAGCAAATTAGAGTCCAAAGGCTTCTCAACAACACAAAGAACATCAGAGACTTGGGCTTTAGTGGCAAGAGAGGTCAGGGCCCAAAGATATTTAACCCTACTCCAAGTCGAAGACTAGGAGCAAGGCGCGTGCATGCCAAAAGGACGGCCACCTTCCATTTCTTGGCCTTGAGGTGAGTTAAGGTAAGTTTACATTCGAATATATGCCTCTTTCTGTTTTGCAGGGTAGGATCTAGTTGCTTTACATTTTTTGAGTCAAGAACATTTTAGGAATAGGTCCTTTTTCGGTTATACACTTTTGTATTTTTTCCTTTTGTGCACTTTTGTAAACTTTCCTTTTTCTTATTTGAGTCGACCTAGAAGGTCAAGCTGTCGAGCATATTAATAAGGCTCCTTCCAGCATTGTAGTTCGACAACCTTTTTGATTATTAATAAAGTAGAACTTTTTCCCTACAAGTATTCTCTCAAGAGACTTGTGCGCTTAGAACCTAGTTGAGACCAGCCCTCCTAGCTCTAAGTTTGTGATTTATCACGAGGTTCATCACCCCTCGTGTGGTTCACTTCACCCTTCCATCGTTTACCAACCAGAAAACCCCTATCCAGAAGCCTAAGGTTGAGTTTCTCACCTAATCTTCTACAAACAGCCCACGCGCATACATCCTTGAATCAAGGCTTGTATCACCAAAGGTATTCAAACCTACTTTAAGTGCATGATTGAGCGCTAAGCGTATGTCTATCACAAAGTCGGCCACTTTCTATTTTTTGGCCGAAATGTAAGAAGGTAAGTTTTACATTTCTATACTGCCTTTTCTGTTTTGCAATAAGATTTAATATTTTTTTTTCTTTTTTATTTAGTCAATAACATTAACTAGTTTACTTTTCGATTGTTTCCATTTGTTGTAATTTTCCTTTTTGTACTTTTATATCTTTTCCTTTTTTTGTGAGTCGACCCTACAAGTTCAATACTGCCGAGCATATTAATAAAGCTCCTTCAACATTATAGTAACACAACTTTTTCCTCATATCAATAAAAAATCGAATTTTCTTCGCTAAGAGTCTTTGCGTACAAAGTTCTCTTGATTTCTCTAAACCTAGTTGAGATCCGAACTCCTAGAGTTAGAGCTGTGATTTATCGCGAAGCCTCTCACACCTCATGTGGTTCATTTTACTCCACCACCCCAAACACTCACAAAAACTATTCTAAGAAGCTTCAGGCCGAGTTTTTTACCTAAACTCCTTGCACCCGGTCCGAGAGCAACACGACCAAACTTATATCATTTTTGGTATCAGAGCTCAAGCTCTTAAAAACCAGGTTGTCTCTATCCTTTTTAGCTTTTTCTGATTTATTGCATTAGTCTAGTCATCCAGTTAAAAAAATAAACAATAAAACCGATTGGCAACTAGTCTCACCTATGCGCATCTCTAGGTCTTAGGGTACAAGAAACGAAATTCAGTTCAATTGCATCTTACTTGTCTTTCCATTTTCTTCTAGGTTGTATTTCTATTAAAATTAAGTTAAAACCAAAAATATAAAAAGAAAACTATCAAAAAGAATAAAGGAAATCGACTAGAACATTAGGAGAATTTTCTTTCATCACTTTCTTTTTCTCATTGTTTCTTTTTTTCCTTATTGCATTTTTCTTGTTTTAACTTTTCTTATAAATTTTTTGATGTGGTCATCTGCCCAACTCCTGCCCAACTGCCCGGACCGGCCGTCCCAAGAAACACAAAAACGGCCAAATACGCACAAAAGGATATATGGGTGTATCTTCATGAATTAAAGCCTAACCAAGAAACGGCCAGACAATACCAAATCTGACCTATAATCCTGACTTATAGAGGATACGCGGAGACATGGAGCTCATCCCAAACTAGACAAGATCAAGTCATGCACCATACATCAAGTTGTAGTTGCCAAAACTTACCATATTTAGAACTTTCCTTATATGAAAGTTTCCAAACATTTTTTTGGCGACCAAGAGACTTTTTGGCACTTCTAGGAGCTTCCTAAGCACTTTTAGAAGCGCAGAGATGCCTTGGACCAGGCGGGTCCATCTGTGCCTTCAAATGAACTGATTCGAGCTGTTTATAGCAAGTGAGATGACCAACTGGTTTAATCACTTGCAGACCAAAACATGGCGTCCAGGAGAGATTATTAAGACCATAAGGAAGCCCAAAATTAACCCATCATGCTCCAGCCACCATAGCATCAGGCGGATCCCTTTTCTTCAAAACTTGCCATATATGGACCGACATGCACTTAATATGTTCATATTGCAACATCTCTATTCCTTGGAACTTGGGCACGTGTTAAAGACCTTCCAAAGAAACCAGGATGTACCTATATACCTTACATTCACCCCTAAGCTTTCAAGATACAAGCATATACACTTTCTGTATTTGCCAAACAAGACATTAATGACCAACGGTCTTACACTTTAAATATATGAGTTCCTTTTCTCTTTTTAGATTTTAGAAGCGTTTCTATGAGCACTATATAAGCTCAGCATGACCTCATTACAAAGGCAGACCACCATTAAAATAAAAATCTGAATGCAAAGTATTTTATTCAAAGCATTGTGTTTGAATTTTGTTCTTGTTCATTAGAAACTAAGTGTGTGATTCACTTTCTATTGAAGCCACATCCAGGTTAGTTTGAGAGATTCAAATTTTTTTGTTTCACCTTTGATCGTTTGATTCGATCAAAACCCCTTCCTTTTAATTCTCTTGCCCGCTTAAGCCAACAGAGATTCTCGGTCTTGCGAGTCACGGTCGTACCACTTGTGAGATTGATGCTCAATCTTACATTATTTGGTATCAGTGCTAAAAGCTCCTATCCCAGCTTGTGTTCATTCAATCTTTATCCTTTATATTTTATGCTTTTGTTTTGAATTTTATTAATTACATCTTATCAAAAAAGAAAGCCCAGTAAAAAAGCTTTGTTCTTAATTCTTCATTTGCATTATTTTTTGTTTTTGTTTCTTCCCATTTAAATCTAAAACCAAAAATAAAATTTGTATTTCATGTTTGCTTAATTTCGTTCAATTAAGAGAAAGAACCCAAAAATATAAACATCATTTCATTTTGTTATTTTCCAATTTAGTTGCTAGTTAAGTTTTTTTTTTTTAAAAGAAGAAGAAAAGATTTCTATAATATTCCTATTATTTTCGTCCTAATTATAATTCAAATAGAAAAACCAAAAATAAGTATTGTCTTTTATTTTTTTTAAAAGTTAGTTGCCAAATGAAACAAAAACAAAAACCTCAAAATATTTATTTGTATCGAGTTTCTTTTTATTGTTACTTGTGTGTTAATATCATATATTCACTAGAGTGTAGTTTTCTTATTTGTTGATTTGGACCTGAGATATCTTCTTCCTATCGTGCAAGGTACAAACTTTAATGATGGAGCACTATGCTGAAGAAGAATACACCATGAGCATACCACAAACCGATTATAGTCAAGACAATGACTATGATCAATGGGTAAGCACGAACGAGTTTGATTATGGAGAAGAATCATGGCATGAAGACTATTTAGAGCCTGATTTTGAAGAAGAATCAGAAGGAAACCTTGAACCAGAACCACCAGATTATGACCAAGACAACACATGAGCCATGAAAGTTGGTCGGAAGAAGAAAAAAGTTACCAAGGAGGTGATGAAGAATAAAACCATGAAGAAGAATCATGGACATAAGAGACTAACTCCCAAAGTAGTGTAGAAGAAGTAGAACACAAGGAATAAAGAGTAATCTATTTTCATGAGGTAGAATATGAGGAAGAATGGCCCGAGTACCACCTGGCTGAACCTTCGGAGCAACAATCGGATGGTGAAGAAAATCATGTACCAAAATACATCTCATTTTCAGGCCATGAACAAGGACCAGACGCCTATCTAAAGTGGGAACAATACATGGAAGATTGGTTCCAAAGTAACCAAATTCAAGAGGAAGAAAAAACAGCCTATGCCGAAGACACCCTAATCAACGATGCCTTTAGGATTTGGGAGTAACACGCCTACATACGGTTAGAATATGATGAACCAGAGGCAACATGGGATGAAATGAAACAGCTGATGGATGAGTTTGTGAGGAACATAGCAGCTCAACAACAATACTATGTGAAGATCCATGCAAACCCCGAAGCAAGAAGATGGCTTTTATCATCATTGTCGAACACAAAACCTAGGCAAACAAGAGTCTATTTTCCAGAAGAAAATATAGTGTTTTCAAACACTTGAGGAGAAAACACAGGAGCTAAACCAATGGTTCAGCCCAAGGATGACCCACAATTTCCAAAGCCTCAACCGGTAGCACACAAACAACCATCAAAGCCATTGTCTAAACTATACGACAAAGAAAAACCAGGTAAGTCCTCTAACCAGTTAAAACTAGCTAAAATTCTATGTTATAGATGTCAAGAAATACGACACTTTGCTAAGACATGCCCAACCAGACAAGTAATAAAAACCTTGCTAGTAGAACTCGAAAATATTAAGCCTAAAAGTATTAAGGAAATAAAGAAATTGAAAATTCCAATACTAGCATAATGCACTTGTCTTTGTCAAAAATTATTGAAACAGGTCTAGGTTTTACACAAAGATCCAACAAATTCCAAGAAAAAAATACCTCCTACACTAAACCGGTGTTCAGAACAAAGAAGAGACCATGGAGAATCTAACACTTTAAACGTCAAGAAAATAAACCAGCTGCCATGGAAAGTAGTAACTGATTCCTTGCTTATCAAGGAGCAACCTCCAGATGCACAATGGCCACACCCTAACCATACGAGGGGCGTAAACCGAGGTAATATCCTAAACGTTCAAGTGAATGAAGGTATTAATTTGCATTATTTATGTGTAGGACAACATGTTTTGAGGGCAAAATCTACTAAATGGAGAGGGTGTGATGTGGTCATCGGTCCAACCCCTGGCCAACTATCCGGCCCGGCCGGCCCAAGGAACACAAAGGCGGACAAATACGCGTAAAAGGATACATGAGTGTATCTTCATGAATTAAAGCCTAACTAAGAAGCAGCCAGCCAAGACCAAACCTGGCCTATAATCCTGACTCACAAAGGAAACATGGTGACATGGAGCTCACCCCAAACCAAGCCAGCTCAAGTCATGCACCATACATCAAGTTGGAGTTGCCGAAATTTACCATATTTGTAACTTTCCTTATATCAAAATATCCAAACATTTCTTTGGTGACCAGGAGACTTCTTGGTACTTCTAAGAGCTCCCTTAAACACTTATAGAAGCGCAAACATGCCTTGGACCATGCGGGTTCATCAGTGCCTTCAAATGAACCGATTGGAGCCATTTATAACAAGTGAGATGATCAACTGGTTTAATCACTTGCAAACCAAAAAATGGCATCGAAGAGAGATTATTAAGACCCTAAGTAAGCCCAAAATCAACCTGCCATGCTCCAGCAACCATAGGATCAGGCAGATCCCTTTCTTTAAGACTTGAAATATATAGATCGAAGTGCACTTAATGAGTTCAGATTGCAACATCTCTATTCCTTGCAACTTGGGCACGTGTTAAAGACCTTCCAAAGAAACCAGGATGTACCTAGACACCTTACATTCGCCCCTAAGCTTTCAAGATATAAGCATATACAGTCTCCATATTTGCCAACAAGATGTTAATGGCCAACGGCCATATACTTTAAATGTATGATTTCCTTTTCTCTGTTTAGGTTTTAGCACTATTGCTATAAGCAATATATAAACGCAGCACGGCCTCATTGTAAAGGCATATCACCATTGAAATAAAAAGCTGAATGCAAAGTATTTTATTCAAAGCCTTGTCTTTGAATTTTGTTCTTGTTTTTTAGAAATTAAGTGTGTGATTCACTTTCTTTCTATTGAAGCCACGAGCATGTTAGTTTGAGAGATTCAAACTCTCTTGGTTCACCTTTGATCATGTGATTCGATCAAAATCCCTTCTTTTTAGTTCCATTGCCCACTTAAGCCAAGAGAGATTCTCATCTTTGTGAGTCACGGCCGTACCGCTTGTGAGATTGATACTCAATCTTACATCATTTCCCTATTTTAAAAGCCAACTCCTACAATAAATTTTGGAGCAACTCACGTTTGCAGTACACGATGACAGAGAATGGAAGTCAAGATGCAAAGGAAGCCATGATGGCTATGTCCACCACACTACAAACTCAACACGCCTCTATTGAAGAGAGACTTGAGTAAGTAGAGCAGCCAATGAGGTTCCAAGCTATAAGGAATGAGAGGGCTGGCATTGAGCAAGACCACAGTGAAGCCTACCACTGCCGTAGGCCACAACCAGAGAAGGAAGATCCACACCCGGACGAAGAGGAAGGACACCAGCCTCACAGCTACAACCCTATGCCGATAGAACCTCCACGATAGCCAGAGGAGGAAGATGATGGTTATCAGCCATATGGCCACAACCAAAGGCCATGAATACCTCCAAGGCATCAAGAAGATGGAGAGGACTACGCGTATAACCAGGTAACTCATCAAGATGTTAAAGTAACTCCTCCAAGTTTTGTAGAAAATGTAGACCCCGTGGCCTATCTAGATTGGGAGCGAAGAATGGATCATATCTTTCATCATTACAACCAGCCAAGGCCTAGGATAATCTTCATGGTAGTAGATCAACTCACGAACAATGCTACCATATGGTGGGATCGTGAGGTTTCTGACCAGAGAAAGAAGAGATTAAGACTCGTAGACTCATGGGTCGATATGAAAAACCTCATGAGACAAAGGTTTGTCCCTCCTTATTTTCACAGAGATTTGTAACGATGTTTCGAACTCTTAAGCATGGCACAAGGTCAGTAGAGTAGTAATAAGAAGTGTTCGAGAGGCTAAGAAACAGGCTGGAGCTCAATGACGATGCGGATGACGATGCGGAGGCATTGATGGCTTAATTCTTGGATGGCTTACAAGAGTGGATCAGCCGGAAGGTAGAAAGGAAAATCTACAGCGACTTCAAGAACCTTTTTCACCTCTCTGTTCAGGCTGAACAGCACATCAAACGCAAAGCCCAAGACCTACGCAACAGGCCTAAAACACCTTGGACGCCAATGGCAGCAGAATGCCAATGGACAAAGCCAAGAGCCTTGCAATTGAGTCAAGATTCAAAAGCAAGGTCGTTGAATTAACTCGTGACCAGTGAGCCGAGCCAAGTAAGTCTTTCAACCCTCAAAGATCACGTGACCCAACTTGTTTCAAGTGTCGGAGGTGTGGCGACATTTCATGGGAGTGCCCAAACAACCGAGACATCTTGATCGCAGAGTCTGCAGAGTATGAGTCTTAGGGTGAAAAAGAGATGGAGATAGAAGGAGAGTATGGCGACATAGAATATCTAGACGTGGGAGAATTGTTAGTAACACGGGGCATCCTAAGTGCATTGGTCGACCCATCCAAGACCATTCAAAAAGAAAATATATTCCACAGTCGATTTACCATCAAAGGAAATTTATGTAACCATATAATAGATGGTGGCTATTGCACTAACGTGGTCAGTGCATACATGGTTGATAATCTAGATCTTGAGAAGACTAAACACCCCTGACGATACCGGCTAAGATGGTTAGACGACAAGGTTAAGATCAAAATCCATGAGCATGTGATGGTACCATGCATTCAGTGTGAGCCATTACCAAGACCAAGTCATCTGTGATGTGGTACCGATGCAAGCCGGCCAACTTCTTTTAGGAAGACCATGGCAGTTTTATCAAGAAACAAAGCATGATAGCAAGACCAACTTGTACACATTTGTACATGGCAAAAGGAAGGTCAGACTAGCTCCTCTTACTCCTGCTCAAGTACATGAACTCCAATTACAAATGAGTACGGAGAAGAGCTTGATTAAATTAAACTTTCTTATCCAACCAAGTCATGTCCGAAGAGTTTTGGCCTCTAAGGACTTGATGCTTCTAATGATCTTTAAGGAGGTTTTGATTACAGGAAAAGAAGAAATAGAGGCACCCCCTGGAGTGGCAGACCTATTTAACTGGTTCAAGGATGTGCTCCATGAGCAAATACCAGCTAGCCTACCTCCATTACGTGGCATTGAGCATCAAATTGATCTCGTTCCCGGAGCATCCTTTCCGAACCGGATAGGATACAAAATGAGTCTAGAGGACACTCCAAGGAGCTTGAGAAACATGTTAAGTAGCTCTTGGAGAAAGGATATGTTCGACAAAGTCTCAGCCCATGTGTTGCGCCAGTGTTGTTAGTTCCAAAGAAAGATGGAACGTGGTGCATGTGGGTGGACTGCCGGGTCATCAACAATATCACAGTCAAGTACCAGTACCCCATACCCCGGTTGGATGACATACTGGATGAGCTAAGTGGAGCCACAATTTTCTCAAAAATATACCTCAAAAGTGGGTACCACCATGTCATAATGAAGGAAGGTGATGGATGGAAGACTGCCTTCAAAACTAAGTAAGGGCTGTACGAGTGAACAGTGATGCCATTTGGCTTGACTAATGTCCCAAACACCTTCATGCATCTTATGAACCAAGTTCTTAGGGTTTACATTGGTAAGTTTGTTGTTGTTTATTTTGACGGCATATTAGTTTGCAGTAAGTGTTTAAAAAACCATATTTCACATCTTGAGATGCTGCTAAGAACCCTTCGGCAAGAAGAGCTCTACGCCAATTTCAAAAAGTGCACCTTTTGTACTAATAAACTTATCTTCTTAGGTTTTATTGTAAGTTCACAAGACCTACATGTTGATGAGGAAAAGATTTGAGTCATACAGAAGTGGCCAACACCCTGCAACATCAGCCAAGTGAAGAGCTTTTATGGCCTGACCAGCTTCTACAGGCGGTTCATGCCAAACTTCAGCAGTATTGCCTCCTCCTTAACAGCGGTTGTGAAAAAGAACGTAAAATTCAGCTGGAGGAAGCCCAAGAAAAGGCGTTCCAAGCCTTGAATGACAGCCTCACTCATGCCCTGGTGTTAGTGTTGTCTGATTTCAACAAGAATTTTGAAGTGCAGTGCGATGTTTCAGATATTGGCATAGGCACGGTTTTGACACAAGGAGGTCGGCCAGTTGCCTACTTCAATGAGAAGCTATGTGGAGCCTCATTAAATTATCCCACCTATGACAAGGAGCTCCTATGTCTTAGTCCGGGAATTTGGACTTGGTAACACTAACTGTTGTCTAAGGAGTTCGTAATCCACACTGATCACGAGACCCTCAAACCTCTCAGAGGGCAAACCAACTTCAAAAAGAGGCCTGCTAGGTGGATGGAATACACTGAGACTTCCCCTATGTCATCAAGTATAAAAAAGACAAGTACAATGTAGTGGCTAATGCACTATCAAGGAAATATGCCTTGATATCGACCATAGAAGCTAAGATCTTAGGATTTGAGTACATCAAAGATCTTTACAAGGATGATCCATAATTTGCTGAAAGTTACAAGGAAAGTGGCAAAGGGAGTCCGGCAAGTTCTATCTTCACGATGGATTCTTGTTCAGAGAAAAAAGGTTGTGCATACCTCAAGCATCACTACGGGAGCTTATCACATGAAAAATTCATGGTGGAGGTCTTATGGGCCATTTTGGCATTGATAAGATTCTTGTCGTGGTCAAGAAGCACTTCTACTAGCCACATATCAAGAAGGCTATAGAAGCTCATTGTGCAAGATGTGTAACTTGCAAGAATGCTAAGTCCAAAGTGCACCCTCACGGGTTGTATCTCCCTCTGCCCATACCCACACATCCATGGGTAAATATTTCAAAATGGTCGCTAATTAGACACCAATTTACGACCACATTGTAAAAAATTAGTAATAAGAATTATAAGAAGTTTGGAATGGCCAATGAAAAAGAAATTTCTGACATTGCCACGTTTGGAATGATCTACAGTTAGGTCGAACAAGTCTTTGAAGTCGTTGTAGATTTGCCTTTCCACTTTGCGGCTGATTCTTTCTTGGAGTCCATCCAAGAATTGTGCCATCAATGCTTCTTCATCATCATTGAGCTCCAATCTGTTCCTTAGCTTCTTGAACTCTTCATAGTACTCCTCTACTGATTTGGTACCCTGCTTAAAAGTACGAAAACGACGTTGCAAGTCCCTATGAAAGTAAGGTGGAACAAACCTTTGTCGCATGACATCCTTCATGTCGACCCATGAGTCTATGGGCCTCCTTCTTTTCCTCCTTCTGTCAGATACCTCACGATCCCACCGGATGAGGGCATTTTCCGTGAGTTGTGCTACTGCCATTGAGATTCTCCTAGGCCCTGGTTGGTTGTAATGATCAAAGATATGATCCATTCATCTCTCCCAATCTACTTTTCCTGCAAAACTTGGAGGAGTTAGCTTAACATCAGGATGAGTTACCCGGTTGTAGGCGTGTTCATCTCCATCCTCATGATGGCTAGGAGGCATCCTTGGTGTCTAGTGAAGACCATATGGCTCGAAGCCATCATCTTCTGCCTCTGGTTTCCGTGGAGGTCCTCTCGGCCTATGGTGATAGTTATGAGGTTGTGTGTCCTCATCTCCATCTGGCTGGGGCTCCTCCTGTCCGTGCCGTGTCCTAAGGTGCTCATGACCTTCAGCACGATCTTGCTCAGCTCTCACGTGCCTTATGGCATGGAATCTCACCGGTCTTTCCACGCGCTCCAACCTCTCGCCTATTGATGCGAGTTGTGTTTAGAGAGTGGTGAACATGGCCATCATGTCTTCGGTTGCTTCTCTATTTTCTTCTGCCACTGCGTACTACAAAGATAGAAGACAAGTTATGCTACTCCTAAATTGTTAGGAGGGTTTTCTTTTTATAAGGGATTCGAAAAAAATGCAAAAAAGGAAAATTTTAAGAAATGGAAAATTCGAATATATGGAGATTTGAATAAAAGGAAATTTTCTTGACAACTATTGCTAGCTGTCCAATTCGAAATCTTTTGGTCTTTTTTCTATTTTCTTTTCTTTTCTTTTTTCTTTTCTTTTAATTTAACTTAAAAATAATAGAAATATAATTCTAACAAAAAGGAAAGTCGAATATAGCAATGCAAGAATGATTCTAGAACCTAGTGATGCACAAAGGAACTAGATGCACTCGGTATGAACTTAGATGTTATTTTTTTGATTTTCTTGAATGAAACTTAAACTAATGCAAGAACAAGAAACAAGACAAGCTAAAGGATAGAAACAACCTGGTTTAGGAGCTTTAAGCTCTGATACCAAAATGATACAAGCTTCGATTCAAGGCTTATATGCGCGTGGGCTGTTTGGAGAAGGTTAGGNGATAAGTGGCACCGTGTGGAGAGATCGAGTGGGAAGGTTTTAAGGAGGTTTAGGCTACCGGAGAATGCAAAGGTGGAGGAAGTAAAGGCGAGCATGGAGAATGGTGTGCTGTCTATTATAGTGCCTAAAGTGCCGGAGAAGAAGCCTGAGGTTAAGTCCATTGATATCTCCGGTTGAACACATAGTTCGAGTTGGAAAAGCCAAGACAAAATATGTATGACTTTGTCAAATAAATGGTGTCTATGTAGTTTCCCTTTTCTCGTCACGAATCCCGTTGTATCAATGTATCTTAATTTTAATAAGAGTGTTACGATATAAATTTTCAGAGAATGGTCAGCAGAAAACGAGATTATAGGAGTTGAAAAGCTCGATTGAGTAATTTGACTTCAAAACTTCACGCAATAGTCAGAAATCCGTATTTCACTAAAATGTTGTGCAACACAATGCCATAAATATGTCTATTCCCTTTCCAGTGAGGGTGTGAAGCAGATCCTGAAGCTTTTGAAACCAATTCGATGACATTTGGATAATCTGACGCTCAATTGACTTCACCTTTTTACTGAACTCGAACTCTCGTTTTGATTCCAAAAATTTAACATCCATATCACCGCAATTCAGATCAGTTTTGATTTAGTGGATGCAAGGAATCCTCAGATTTTTCTCTGTGAAAGTATATGTATGTTCAAACGCTGGATTGAAGTATTTTTCACCAGCCAGTTTTAGGGCGTAGACCGGTCAATTCTTGGTTCAAGCTTGAATTAAGAGATTTGAAATTAAAACCAAGCCGCATGTTATTTAGGCTGACAAACAAACATAACCAATATAAAAAGTGGTGTAAACAACTTGTGACTCTATTAGGAATCACCTTAGACCCTATTACGATTGTTGAATCGCACAGAGAAATATTAAAGTTGTCTAAGAACAACAAAAAAAAGAATTTTATTATGTTAAAGAATGTTAATTACAAGAAAAAATTGCTTATATACAAAATGTGTCCGGTTTGGTTTACCTAAACCAATTTATAATGTTAACTGATATCTCAATATACCTTCTGAATTCCCATATTGGAAATTAATTATTTGAAGAGTGGGTTGAACAACTTTGATGAAAAATCAGCAAGTTGATTTGCTATATATGAAGAGTCTTTAAGAAACGACTCTGAATCTTTTCTTGTACCACATGATATTATTCTTAATATGTTTAGTTCACTTGTGAAATACGGGATTAGTGGCAATGTTGAGCGATTACCAGAGAAAAGGTTTGTTGTTGTTATAGGTGAATAAGACAAATTATGAAGCAAACCTATTAACCAAACCAATTCGCATGTAGTGTCAGCCATGACTCTGTACTCAGCTTTAGAGCTACTGCAAGACACTATCGGCTGCTTTCTTGATCTCCATGAGATCAGTGAGTTGCCTAAGAATATGCAAAAACCAGTAGTTGATCGTAAAAAATCAGGATATGCCGCCCAATTTAAATTCGAGAAAGCTGTAAGACGAATATTAGAGTAAAATAACCATTGACCTAGATCGTTCTTAAGATACCTAAGAACCTTATATGCAATATTTAAGTGAGCCAATGTGGGTGATTTGGTATTTTTCAAATAAAGAAGGCTACCTATCAACCTCCTGAAAATCAAAGCATCATCAAGTAAATCACCACTTGATTTTGATAATTTGAGATTTGGTTCCATTGGGAGTGAAACAAGTTTGCAACTCAACATTTATGCATCCTCAAGAAATTCAAATGTATATATTCGTTGATCAGTGAAAATGTCCGATCTGTTTCTAGCAATTTCAAACTAAAAAATATTTAGGTTCTCCAATAACTCTGATTTTGAAAGCATTTTGTAGAACAGTCTTGAAAGTATCCATTTTGGAAAAATGACTACCAACCAATAATATATCATAGACATATATCAAAATAGCAAAAATAACAAGAAGTATATTGAATGAATAACGAGTAATCAGCAGAGGCTTGAACAAATCGTGCATCCAACATGACTTTCGTTATTTTCTGATTCCATTGAGGTAAAGTTTGCTTCAAACCATAGAGAGATTTTTGCAATTTGCACACTGAATTTGGAGACCAAAATTTCTCTGAAGATTGTCGATAACCCTTTGGAATTTTCATATATATATATATTTCTTCGTCTAGATCTCTATTTAAGAAAGCATTGCTCACATCCATTTGTATAATTGACCAATTCTTTAGGCTGCCAGAGCTAGTATCATTCGCTCTATCCCCATTTTAGCCATTGGAGAAAATGCATCTAGATAATCCAACTCTTGTAATTGAGTATACTCCTTCGCCATTAACTTTGCTTTGAATCCCGTTCAACTGTCCCATCTGGATTATGTTTAATTTTGCATACCTATTTGCAACCAACATGATGCTTCTCTTGAGAAAGTTTACAAACAGTCCAAGATCAAATTCTTTCAAGAGATTTATATCTCAGAATTTATGGCATCTTGCCATTATGCATATTTCACAGCTTCGCGAAATGAGGGTAAGTATAAAAATTTTGATTGAGAAATTTAAATGGTCGTATGTGATGAAAGATGAAATTGGGTAGGATGTAGTATGTATAGTTTTGTATGAGAATGGGTTGAAAGAGGATTATGATGCAAAAGATAACAGTGGTAATCATTAAGATGTGTTAGAACTCTAGTCTGTCTTTTTGGTCTAGAAACACGATTACCACTTCCTGATAGAGCATTCATCAAACCAGTAGAAGGATTAGGAACATAGAGATTTGGATTTGAATTAGATGAAGGTTAAAAAATAGTTTCTAAAGTGGAATGAAATGGGGGCACTGAATTCGGAAAAGATTGATCCAAAGAATTGTCAGGAATTATAACAGAAGGGTTGAAATCAGACATAGATGTGTTGTTTGGAACAGGAAGAGGAATGACATCTTAGGAGAAAATGTCTGAAATTTTCTTTTGAATTTTGACAAGGAAAAATAGATTCATGAAACACCACATTACTGAGTTATGGAAATAAAGTTTCAATATCAAAAACTTTGTATTCTTTGTATTCAGAAGGATATCCAAGAATAATACAAGGTTTAGTTCTTGGACTAAACTTATGTCGATCTTTTGAAATAGTTTAGGCAAGACAAAGACATCCAAATACTCTCAAAGGTGTATAATCAGGGACCTTTGAGTTGAGAATTTCACAAGGAGATTTGGTGTTAAGAATTGGTGAAAGGATACGATTTATGAAATAAACTGATGGTAAAATACAATCGCCCCAAAATTGTATAGGAATGTGAGATTGATAAAGAAGAAAACGAGCAACAATTAGTATATGCTGATGTTTATTTTTCACAACAGAATTCTGTTGTGATGTATAAGCACACGAAAAAAATAAACAATGCCCTTTGATTGAAGAAGAGTAGTGAAAGATAATTCAAGAACATTGTCAAAACAAATAATTTTTTTTAATTTTGGTGCTATATTATGTTTCAATGAGATTGATAAAAGCAGAAAACACTGATGAAACTGAACTTTTATTTGAAAGAAGATAGATCCATGTTGCACGAGTGCAATCATCTACTAAGCTAAGAAAATGTTTATAACATTCAACAGTAGGAATATGAAATGGTCCCAAAATGTCAATGTGAATAAAATCATAAGGATGTTTAGACAAATTGTTTGAAGAGTGAAAAAAGGCGTTTTTGTTTTGCCAAATGACAAATATTAAAACGTTCATGATCTGTTTTTCCAGTATTGATCCCAAGAAGTTTTTAAAGGAGTTGCGCTTTACTAAAGGGGATGCCCAAGTATTTTTTGTTAAACTTCAGAAGAGATTTTAGAAATACAATGAATTTGGTACGATTTCACAGAGTTCTCAAGGACATAGAGATTGTTACTGAGGTTATCTTTCCCATCATCAAATCCAGAGTATGCTCCTGAAAGATAAAAAGATTGTGAGGAAGAATATAGCATGAGTGAGAAGAAAACAAAACTGAAATTGTGCTATTTTAAGTTAGAGCATTGATGCACAAGAGATTAAAATTGAAATTGGGCACAAAGAAAACATATTTGAAGACAAGAGTCTCATATAACAGAATTATTCCCAAAATAGCAACAACAATGATTATTCCATCACGAAGAGTAACTAATGTGTTACTTATAGGTGTGGTTTCAAGATACAAACTAAAGTCATAATACATATGACAACTAGCCCTTGTATCAATTACTCATGTATGTGTAGAAAAATTAAGGTGATTTTTCATTCGAGTAAATGAAATGAGATGTGAAAGTTGAAAATAAGTATCTGATGGAGATTGAAGATAGGGAGTAGGATGGTCTTGAGGTTGAATTATTGAAGTTGCTACATCTGCAAGAAAAATTTTAGTGCTAGAATTCTGAGAATAAATGTTTTGACTGTTATTCAAAACATTTAGAAATTGGAGGATTTGATCTCTTGTGAACTGCCCAAAATTAACATCATGTTGATCTTGAATGGATACACCATGTGATTGTTAAACTTATAAGCTTTCTATATTATTTGGTTTCTGAGACCAAGTATTGTTGTTCCTTTCCCGTCTAAATTTTACTTTGATTTTTGAAGGTATTGTTCTAAAAATTTTGGCTTTGTCGAGAAGCTTTATATCCATGTAACTTGTAGTAGCGATTAACAGTGTGGCCAAGAAAACTACAATGTGAACAAATAGGTCGATTCTTGTTCTTATTATATCCTCCAGCATATGCTGCAACATATGATGTTTTAAATGCCACTCCACTGTTTAATTAAGTAATTTGCATCGTTCTTTGCCTTTCTTTTTGAGAAACTAGATTAAACATCTTTGACATGGATGGTTTTTTTTCCATCATCAAAATTTATCTTCTGATGGTAGTAAAAGTCTCATTGAGACCCATAAAAATTTTTAAAACACGTTCTTTCTCATCAAGATCATCTAATCTCTTGATGTTTATGCAATCTTGCTTACCACAACAACAACTATGAGCCGCTTCATGATTCTTTAATTCGTCCCATTGTTTTTAACTTTTTGTAGTACTCACTCACACTTTGTGATCCTTATACTTCAAAGTAAAGTTGTTATTTTATTTCCGCAGTTCTTGGTCTATCGTTTTGCTTGAATTGATCCTATAAATATAACCATATTTTTCTAGCAGTATTGAGATACATGATACTTTTAGCAATAGATTTTCAATTGAATTAACTATGTGCAAATCATATTGTTGTATCATGACCAAGATCCAAAATTAGGGTGCATTTCATCTAAGTCAAGATAAGTTCCAAGAACAAACACTACCTTATTTCTAGTACCTAGAGTCATCAGTATTGACCTACGCCAAGTATTGAAGTTTCGCAACCCAATAAGTTTTTCCAAAACCGAAGAAATACCTGCATGATCGGCATTATGAATGTAGAGAGGATTCGAATTCGGGTCCGATAAAGAGCTTGTTCTTAAATCAACACCAGAAGACCTTCCATAATCATGTATTGAGGTTGAAAGAGGATATTGAGATAGAACCAAAGTTGAATTTTTGGGATCCATCTAAATATTCAGCACGATTCGAAGATAAAGTTGACAAATGATTATAAATGTGTAATCGAACAAAAAAAGATGAATTTTAAAAAAATATTGTGAAGATAAAGTGGAAACAAATGATTGAAAATGATTAATTGGAAGCAAATAAAATAATTTGCTCTGATAACATATTACGATTGTTGAATCACACAGAAACATTGAAACTGTCGAAGAACAACATAAAGAAAAACATTATTCTGTGTCTTAGTTACAAGACAAAATTGCTTATATACAAAATGTGTCCAACTTGGTTTAACTAAACTAATCTATAATGTTAACCAGTATCTCTCAATATCTCAATATTGCTTGTTCTCGTAATCGTCCTCATGCAGTGTATAGGTTGTACATGATGATTGTAATTTATTCTTTTTTACGATCCTCGATTTGAGCATTTGTAGAGTAGTTATTAGTGAATTAAGCTTCATTGCTTGTTCCTTGATTATTGGTGCAGTGATAAAAAAAGAAAACTTGATTGCTTGTTCTTTGATTCAAATTTTTTGAATTATGTGTGACTCAGGAATTTCAAACAAACATCCCGCTGGTACACATCTTTGAATCTTTATGCATTTTTAAAGGTATTTTTAGTTCGTTTGCTCACCACCGTCGACTATAATTATGGCTAACAATGTGGTTGCGACTGCGATATATATTGTTTTTTGGTATGCCGTCGGCAATTATGGTGGATCGCAGATTTTTAGTCGCATTGCCACTGCTGTTTTAATCAACGGTCAAAAAAATTGCGATGCATCACACAACGTTACACCGCTGCGATTGACCGCATGTAGTTGCAGTAGATAAGCGAATAAAATCTACCATGCAGGTGTGGTTGACAAACGAACATGACTTTTCCTGTTCTTTGAGAGACGTTGAAGCATCAATTCTTAGAGTGCAAATCTACCATGATGGCAGCCAGGCATTCTCGATGTCATCGTCTTTCAACTCAACATGATCAATTATTAAAAACAAAAAAAGATAAAACTTATTTTTTTTGTAATAAGATCACTACAATTAGAGATTTTAACTTGTACCCAAGTGTTGTTCTTTTTTAAGTATATATTTTCGGATGCATCAGCGAACTCACCACATAGATTGTGTGGAGTACTTGTGAACACAAGGTTTCCATCAATTCTTAGAAATGACGATCGCCAATTCATGGATTTCATCTCTTTATCGAAGGTATACGAGTTCTCGGGCTAAACATAATCTCAGAACATCTCGGTGGGCTTTCACCAGCCTCATAGAACTTGCATTATCAACAATAGATCATACAGGATCAGAATGTACCTGCCATCCAATGATCTTTACAAGGCGAGTTCATGAATGATGAGGGCACCATATCAAATGGCCGGTCAGAAGGAGCTGGCCAAGAAGATGGCCGGGGAGAACACCTGCCCGACATGGCCGGCTCAAGTGGTGACATGGCCGGCCTGAGTAACAACATGGGCGATACGGCCGGATCAAGCGGTGACATAGCCAACACGAGCAACACCATGGAAGACTCGGACCAACTGACCAGTTAGCTCCAATGCATGGATGTAGAAGAGAATTTAACCCCAATGATACCACCAGGACCAATAACCAGAAGCAGAACTCGGACACTTTACCAAAAGTTCAGCTTGTTTGTGGAAGGGTTTCTAGAAGACCAAGGAAACTAGACCACGGACCAAAAATGCAACAAGCAAACTAAAGGCCTACCATTTCACCAAGCTGCTCCAGAAGCATGGACTCTTGTGGCAAAAAAGGTCAAGGCCCAAAGGTATTCAAACCTACTTTAAGTGCATGATTGAGCGCTAAGCGTATGTCTATCACAAAGTCGGCCACTTTCTATTTTTTGGCCGAAATGTAAGAAGGTAAGTTTTACATTTCTATACTGCCTTTTCTGTTTTGCAATAAGATTTAATATTTTTTTTTCTTTTTTATTTAGTCAATAACATTAACTAGTTTACTTTTCGATTGTTTCCATTTGTTGTAATTTTCCTTTTTGTACTTTTATATCTTTTCCTTTTTTTGTGAGTCGACCCTACAAGTTCAATACTGCCGAGCATATTAATAAAGCTCCTTCAACATTATAGTAACACAACTTTTTCCTCATATCAATAAAAAATCGAATTTTCTTCGCTAAGAGTCTTTGCGTACAAAGTTCTCTTGATTTCTCTAAACCTAGTTGAGATCCGAACTCCTAGAGTTAGAGCTGTGATTTATCGCGAAGCCTCTCACACCTCATGTGGTTCATTTTACTCCACCACCCCAAACACTCACAAAAACTATTCTAAGAAGCTTCAGGCCGAGTTTTTTACCTAAACTCCTTGCACCCGGTCCGAGAGCAACACGACCAAACTTATATCATTTTTGGTATCAGAGCTCAAGCTCTTAAAAACCAGGTTGTCTCTATCCTTTTTAGCTTTTTCTGATTTATTGCATTAGTCTAGTCATCCAGTTAAAAAAATAAACAATAAAACCGATTGGCAACTAGTCTCACCTATGCGCATCTCTAGGTCTTAGGGTACAAGAAACGAAATTCAGTTCAATTGCATCTTACTTGTCTTTCCATTTTCTTCTAGGTTGTATTTCTATTAAAATTAAGTTAAAACCAAAAATATAAAAAGAAAACTATCAAAAAGAATAAAGGAAATCGACTAGAACATTAGGAGAATTTTCTTTCATCACTTTCTTTTTCTCATTGTTTCTTTTTTTCCTTATTGCATTTTTCTTGTTTTAACTTTTCTTATAAATTTTTTGATGTGGTCATCTGCCCAACTCCTGCCCAACTGCCCGGACCGGCCGTCCCAAGAAACACAAAAACGGCCAAATACGCACAAAAGGATATATGGGTGTATCTTCATGAATTAAAGCCTAACCAAGAAACGGCCAGACAATACCAAATCTGACCTATAATCCTGACTTATAGAGGATACGCGGAGACATGGAGCTCATCCCAAACTAGACAAGATCAAGTCATGCACCATACATCAAGTTGTAGTTGCCAAAACTTACCATATTTAGAACTTTCCTTATATGAAAGTTTCCAAACATTTTTTTGGCGACCAAGAGACTTTTTGGCACTTCTAGGAGCTTCCTAAGCACTTTTAGAAGCGCAGAGATGCCTTGGACCAGGCGGGTCCATCTGTGCCTTCAAATGAACTGATTGGAGCTGTTTATAGCAAGTGAGATGACCAACTGGTTTAATCACTTGCAGACCAAAACATGGCGTCCAGGAGAGATTATTAAGACCATAAGGAAGCCCAAAATTAACCCATCATGCTCCAGCCACCATAGCATCAGGCGGATCCCTTTTCTTCAAAACTTGCCATATATGGACCGACATGCACTTAATATGTTCATATTGCAACATCTCTATTCCTTGGAACTTGGGCACGTGTTAAAGACCTTCCAAAGAAACCAGGATGTACCTATATACCTTACATTCACCCCTAAGCTTTCAAGATACAAGCATATACACTTTCTGTATTTGCCAAACAAGACATTAATGACCAACGGTCTTACACTTTAAATATATGAGTTCCTTTTCTCTTTTTAGATTTTAGAAGCGTTTCTATGAGCACTATATAAGCTCAGCATGACCTCATTACAAAGGCAGACCACCATTAAAATAAAAATCTGAATGCAAAGTATTTTATTCAAAGCATTGTGTTTGAATTTTGTTCTTGTTCATTAGAAACTAAGTGTGTGATTCACTTTCTATTGAAGCCACATCCAGGTTAGTTTGAGAGATTCAAATTTTTTTGTTTCACCTTTGATCGTTTGATTCGATCAAAACCCCTTCCTTTTAATTCTCTTGCCCGCTTAAGCCAACAGAGATTCTCGGTCTTGCGAGTCACGGTCGTACCACTTGTGAGATTGATGCTCAATCTTACATTATTTGGTATCAGTGCTAAAAGCTCCTATCCCAGCTTGTGTTCATTCAATCTTTATCCTTTATATTTTATGCTTTTGTTTTGAATTTTATTAATTACATCTTATCAAAAAAGAAAGCCCAGTAAAAAAGCTTTGTTCTTAATTCTTCATTTGCATTATTTTTTGTTTTTGTTTCTTCCCATTTAAATCTAAAACCAAAAATAAAATTTGTATTTCATGTTTGCTTAATTTCGTTCAATTAAGAGAAAGAACCCAAAAATATAAACATCATTTCATTTTGTTATTTTCCAATTTAGTTGCTAGTTAAGTTTTTTTTTTTTAAAAGAAGAAGAAAAGATTTCTATAATATTCCTATTATTTTCGTCCTAATTATAATTCAAATAGAAAAACCAAAAATAAGTATTGTCTTTTATTTTTTTTAAAAGTTAGTTGCCAAATGAAACAAAAACAAAAACCTCAAAATATTTATTTGTATCGAGTTTCTTTTTATTGTTACTTGTGTGTTAATATCATATATTCACTAGAGTGTAGTTTTCTTATTTGTTGATTTGGACCTGAGATATCTTCTTCCTATCGTGCAAGGTACAAACTTTAATGATGGAGCACTATGCTGAAGAAGAATACACCATGAGCATACCACAAACCGATTATAGTCAAGACAATGACTATGATCAATGGGTAAGCACGAACGAGTTTGATTATGGAGAAGAATCATGGCATGAAGACTATTTAGAGCCTGATTTTGAAGAAGAATCAGAAGGAAACCTTGAACCAGAACCACCAGATTATGACCAAGACAACACATGAGCCATGAAAGTTGGTCGGAAGAAGAAAAAAGTTACCAAGGAGGTGATGAAGAATAAAACCATGAAGAAGAATCATGGACATAAGAGACTAACTCCCAAAGTAGTGTAGAAGAAGTAGAACACAAGGAATAAAGAGTAATCTATTTTCATGAGGTAGAATATGAGGAAGAATGGCCCGAGTACCACCTGGCTGAACCTTCGGAGCAACAATCGGATGGTGAAGAAAATCATGTACCAAAATACATCTCATTTTCAGGCCATGAACAAGGACCAGACGCCTATCTAAAGTGGGAACAATACATGGAAGATTGGTTCCAAAGTAACCAAATTCAAGAGGAAGAAAAAACAGCCTATGCCGAAGACACCCTAATCAACGATGCCTTTAGGATTTGGGAGTAACACGCCTACATACGGTTAGAATATGATGAACCAGAGGCAACATGGGATGAAATGAAACAGCTGATGGATGAGTTTGTGAGGAACATAGCAGCTCAACAACAATACTATGTGAAGATCCATGCAAACCCCGAAGCAAGAAGATGGCTTTTATCATCATTGTCGAACACAAAACCTAGGCAAACAAGAGTCTATTTTCCAGAAGAAAATATAGTGTTTTCAAACACTTGAGGAGAAAACACAGGAGCTAAACCAATGGTTCAGCCCAAGGATGACCCACAATTTCCAAAGCCTCAACCGGTAGCACACAAACAACCATCAAAGCCATTGTCTAAACTATACGACAAAGAAAAACCAGGTAAGTCCTCTAACCAGTTAAAACTAGCTAAAATTCTATGTTATAGATGTCAAGAAATACGACACTTTGCTAAGACATGCCCAACCAGACAAGTAATAAAAACCTTGCTAGTAGAACTCGAAAATATTAAGCCTAAAAGTATTAAGGAAATAAAGAAATTGAAAATTCCAATACTAGCATAATGCACTTGTCTTTGTCAAAAATTATTGAAACAGGTCTAGGTTTTACACAAAGATCCAACAAATTCCAAGAAAAAAATACCTCCTACACTAAACCGGTGTTCAGAACAAAGAAGAGACCATGGAGAATCTAACACTTTAAACGTCAAGAAAATAAACCAGCTGCCATGGAAAGTAGTAACTGATTCCTTGCTTATCAAGGAGCAACCTCCAGATGCACAATGGCCACACCCTAACCATACGAGGGGCGTAAACCGAGGTAATATCCTAAACGTTCAAGTGAATGAAGGTATTAATTTGCATTATTTATGTGTAGGACAACATGTTTTGAGGGCAAAATCTACTAAATGGAGAGGGTGTGATGTGGTCATCGGTCCAACCCCTGGCCAACTATCCGGCCCGGCCGGCCCAAGGAACACAAAGGCGGACAAATACGCGTAAAAGGATACATGAGTGTATCTTCATGAATTAAAGCCTAACTAAGAAGCAGCCAGCCAAGACCAAACCTGGCCTATAATCCTGACTCACAAAGGAAACATGGTGACATGGAGCTCACCCCAAACCAAGCCAGCTCAAGTCATGCACCATACATCAAGTTGGAGTTGCCGAAATTTACCATATTTGTAACTTTCCTTATATCAAAATATCCAAACATTTCTTTGGTGACCAGGAGACTTCTTGGTACTTCTAAGAGCTCCCTTAAACACTTATAGAAGCGCAAACATGCCTTGGACCATGCGGGTTCATCAGTGCCTTCAAATGAACCGATTGGAGCCATTTATAACAAGTGAGATGATCAACTGGTTTAATCACTTGCAAACCAAAAAATGGCATCGAAGAGAGATTATTAAGACCCTAAGTAAGCCCAAAATCAACCTGCCATGCTCCAGCAACCATAGGATCAGGCAGATCCCTTTCTTTAAGACTTGAAATATATAGATCGAAGTGCACTTAATGAGTTCAGATTGCAACATCTCTATTCCTTGCAACTTGGGCACGTGTTAAAGACCTTCCAAAGAAACCAGGATGTACCTAGACACCTTACATTCGCCCCTAAGCTTTCAAGATATAAGCATATACAGTCTCCATATTTGCCAACAAGATGTTAATGGCCAACGGCCATATACTTTAAATGTATGATTTCCTTTTCTCTGTTTAGGTTTTAGCACTATTGCTATAAGCAATATATAAACGCAGCACGGCCTCATTGTAAAGGCATATCACCATTGAAATAAAAAGCTGAATGCAAAGTATTTTATTCAAAGCCTTGTCTTTGAATTTTGTTCTTGTTTTTTAGAAATTAAGTGTGTGATTCACTTTCTTTCTATTGAAGCCACGAGCATGTTAGTTTGAGAGATTCAAACTCTCTTGGTTCACCTTTGATCATGTGATTCGATCAAAATCCCTTCTTTTTAGTTCCATTGCCCACTTAAGCCAAGAGAGATTCTCATCTTTGTGAGTCACGGCCGTACCGCTTGTGAGATTGATACTCAATCTTACATCATTTCCCTATTTTAAAAGCCAACTCCTACAATAAATTTTGGAGCAACTCACGTTTGCAGTACACGATGACAGAGAATGGAAGTCAAGATGCAAAGGAAGCCATGATGGCTATGTCCACCACACTACAAACTCAACACGCCTCTATTGAAGAGAGACTTGAGTAAGTAGAGCAGCCAATGAGGTTCCAAGCTATAAGGAATGAGAGGGCTGGCATTGAGCAAGACCACAGTGAAGCCTACCACTGCCGTAGGCCACAACCAGAGAAGGAAGATCCACACCCGGACGAAGAGGAAGGACACCAGCCTCACAGCTACAACCCTATGCCGATAGAACCTCCACGATAGCCAGAGGAGGAAGATGATGGTTATCAGCCATATGGCCACAACCAAAGGCCATGAATACCTCCAAGGCATCAAGAAGATGGAGAGGACTACGCGTATAACCAGGTAACTCATCAAGATGTTAAAGTAACTCCTCCAAGTTTTGTAGAAAATGTAGACCCCGTGGCCTATCTAGATTGGGAGCGAAGAATGGATCATATCTTTCATCATTACAACCAGCCAAGGCCTAGGATAATCTTCATGGTAGTAGATCAACTCACGAACAATGCTACCATATGGTGGGATCGTGAGGTTTCTGACCAGAGAAAGAAGAGATTAAGACTCGTAGACTCATGGGTCGATATGAAAAACCTCATGAGACAAAGGTTTGTCCCTCCTTATTTTCACAGAGATTTGTAACGATGTTTCGAACTCTTAAGCATGGCACAAGGTCAGTAGAGTAGTAATAAGAAGTGTTCGAGAGGCTAAGAAACAGGCTGGAGCTCAATGACGATGCGGATGACGATGCGGAGGCATTGATGGCTTAATTCTTGGATGGCTTACAAGAGTGGATCAGCCGGAAGGTAGAAAGGAAAATCTACAGCGACTTCAAGAACCTTTTTCACCTCTCTGTTCAGGCTGAACAGCACATCAAACGCAAAGCCCAAGACCTACGCAACAGGCCTAAAACACCTTGGACGCCAATGGCAGCAGAATGCCAATGGACAAAGCCAAGAGCCTTGCAATTGAGTCAAGATTCAAAAGCAAGGTCGTTGAATTAACTCGTGACCAGTGAGCCGAGCCAAGTAAGTCTTTCAACCCTCAAAGATCACGTGACCCAACTTGTTTCAAGTGTCGGAGGTGTGGCGACATTTCATGGGAGTGCCCAAACAACCGAGACATCTTGATCGCAGAGTCTGCAGAGTATGAGTCTTAGGGTGAAAAAGAGATGGAGATAGAAGGAGAGTATGGCGACATAGAATATCTAGACGTGGGAGAATTGTTAGTAACACGGGGCATCCTAAGTGCATTGGTCGACCCATCCAAGACCATTCAAAAAGAAAATATATTCCACAGTCGATTTACCATCAAAGGAAATTTATGTAACCATATAATAGATGGTGGCTATTGCACTAACGTGGTCAGTGCATACATGGTTGATAATCTAGATCTTGAGAAGACTAAACACCCCTGACGATACCGGCTAAGATGGTTAGACGACAAGGTTAAGATCAAAATCCATGAGCATGTGATGGTACCATGCATTCAGTGTGAGCCATTACCAAGACCAAGTCATCTGTGATGTGGTACCGATGCAAGCCGGCCAACTTCTTTTAGGAAGACCATGGCAGTTTTATCAAGAAACAAAGCATGATAGCAAGACCAACTTGTACACATTTGTACATGGCAAAAGGAAGGTCAGACTAGCTCCTCTTACTCCTGCTCAAGTACATGAACTCCAATTACAAATGAGTACGGAGAAGAGCTTGATTAAATTAAACTTTCTTATCCAACCAAGTCATGTCCGAAGAGTTTTGGCCTCTAAGGACTTGATGCTTCTAATGATCTTTAAGGAGGTTTTGATTACAGGAAAAGAAGAAATAGAGGCACCCCCTGGAGTGGCAGACCTATTTAACTGGTTCAAGGATGTGCTCCATGAGCAAATACCAGCTAGCCTACCTCCATTACGTGGCATTGAGCATCAAATTGATCTCGTTCCCGGAGCATCCTTTCCGAACCGGATAGGATACAAAATGAGTCTAGAGGACACTCCAAGGAGCTTGAGAAACATGTTAAGTAGCTCTTGGAGAAAGGATATGTTCGACAAAGTCTCAGCCCATGTGTTGCGCCAGTGTTGTTAGTTCCAAAGAAAGATGGAACGTGGTGCATGTGGGTGGACTGCCGGGTCATCAACAATATCACAGTCAAGTACCAGTACCCCATACCCCGGTTGGATGACATACTGGATGAGCTAAGTGGAGCCACAATTTTCTCAAAAATATACCTCAAAAGTGGGTACCACCATGTCATAATGAAGGAAGGTGATGGATGGAAGACTGCCTTCAAAACTAAGTAAGGGCTGTACGAGTGAACAGTGATGCCATTTGGCTTGACTAATGTCCCAAACACCTTCATGCATCTTATGAACCAAGTTCTTAGGGTTTACATTGGTAAGTTTGTTGTTGTTTATTTTGACGGCATATTAGTTTGCAGTAAGTGTTTAAAAAACCATATTTCACATCTTGAGATGCTGCTAAGAACCCTTCGGCAAGAAGAGCTCTACGCCAATTTCAAAAAGTGCACCTTTTGTACTAATAAACTTATCTTCTTAGGTTTTATTGTAAGTTCACAAGACCTACATGTTGATGAGGAAAAGATTTGAGTCATACAGAAGTGGCCAACACCCTGCAACATCAGCCAAGTGAAGAGCTTTTATGGCCTGACCAGCTTCTACAGGCGGTTCATGCCAAACTTCAGCAGTATTGCCTCCTCCTTAACAGCGGTTGTGAAAAAGAACGTAAAATTCAGCTGGAGGAAGCCCAAGAAAAGGCGTTCCAAGCCTTGAATGACAGCCTCACTCATGCCCTGGTGTTAGTGTTGTCTGATTTCAACAAGAATTTTGAAGTGCAGTGCGATGTTTCAGATATTGGCATAGGCACGGTTTTGACACAAGGAGGTCGGCCAGTTGCCTACTTCAATGAGAAGCTATGTGGAGCCTCATTAAATTATCCCACCTATGACAAGGAGCTCCTATGTCTTAGTCCGGGAATTTGGACTTGGTAACACTAACTGTTGTCTAAGGAGTTCGTAATCCACACTGATCACGAGACCCTCAAACCTCTCAGAGGGCAAACCAACTTCAAAAAGAGGCCTGCTAGGTGGATGGAATACACTGAGACTTCCCCTATGTCATCAAGTATAAAAAAGACAAGTACAATGTAGTGGCTAATGCACTATCAAGGAAATATGCCTTGATATCGACCATAGAAGTTAAGATCTTAGGATTTGAGTACATCAAAGATCTTTACAAGGATGATCCATAATTTGCTGAAAGTTACAAGGAAAGTGGCAAAGGGAGTCCGGCAAGTTCTATCTTCACGATGGATTCTTGTTCAGAGAAAAAAGGTTGTGCATACCTCAAGCATCACTACGGGAGCTTATCACATGAAAAATTCATGGTGGAGGTCTTATGGGCCATTTTGGCATTGATAAGATTCTTGTCGTGGTCAAGAAGCACTTCTACTAGCCACATATCAAGAAGGCTATAGAAGCTCATTGTGCAAGATGTGTAACTTGCAAGAATGCTAAGTCCAAAGTGCACCCTCACGGGTTGTATCTCCCTCTGCCCATACCCACACATCCATGGGTAAATATTTCAAAATGGTCGCTAATTAGACACCAATTTACGACCACATTGTAAAAAATTAGTAATAAGAATTATAAGAAGTTTGGAATGGCCAATGAAAAAGAAATTTCTGACATTGCCACGTTTGGAATGATCTACAGTTAGGTCGAACAAGTCTTTGAAGTCGTTGTAGATTTGCCTTTCCACTTTGCGGCTGATTCTTTCTTGGAGTCCATCCAAGAATTGTGCCATCAATGCTTCTTCATCATCATTGAGCTCCAATCTGTTCCTTAGCTTCTTGAACTCTTCATAGTACTCCTCTACTGATTTGGTACCCTGCTTAAAAGTACGAAAACGACGTTGCAAGTCCCTATGAAAGTAAGGTGGAACAAACCTTTGTCGCATGACATCCTTCATGTCGACCCATGAGTCTATGGGCCTCCTTCTTTTCCTCCTTCTGTCAGATACCTCACGATCCCACCGGATGAGGGCATTTTCCGTGAGTTGTGCTACTGCCATTGAGATTCTCCTAGGCCCTGGTTGGTTGTAATGATCAAAGATATGATCCATTCATCTCTCCCAATCTACTTTTCCTGCAAAACTTGGAGGAGTTAGCTTAACATCAGGATGAGTTACCCGGTTGTAGGCGTGTTCATCTCCATCCTCATGATGTCTAGGAGGCATCCTTGGTCTTTGGTGAAGACCATATGGCTCGAAGCCATCATCCTCTGCCTCTGGTTGCCGTGGAGGTCCTCTCGGCCTATGGTGATAGTTATGAGGTTGTGTGTCCTCATCTCCATCTGGCTGGGGCTCCTCCTGTCCGTGCCGTGTCCTAAGGTGCTCATGACCTTCAGCACGATCTTGCTCAGCTCTCACGTGCCTTATGGCATGGAATCTCACCGGTCTTTCCACGCGCTCCAACCTCTCGCCTATTGATGCGAGTTGTGTTTAGAGAGTGGTGAACATGGCCATCATGTCTTCGGTTGCTTCTCTATTTTCTTCTGCCACTGCGTACTACAAAGATAGAAGACAAGTTATGCTACTCCTAAATTGTTAGGAGGGTTTTCTTTTTATAAGGGATTCGAAAAAAATGCAAAAAAGGAAAATTTTAAGAAATGGAAAATTCGAATATATGGAGATTTGAATAAAAGGAAATTTTCTTGACAACTATTGCTAGCTGTCCAATTCGAAATCTTTTGGTCTTTTTTCTATTTTCTTTTCTTTTCTTTTTTCTTTTCTTTTAATTTAACTTAAAAATAATAGAAATATAATTCTAACAAAAAGGAAAGTCGAATATAGCAATGCAAGAATGATTCTAGAACCTAGTGATGCACAAAGGAACTAGATGCACTCGGTATGAACTTAGATGTTATTTTTTTGATTTTCTTGAATGAAACTTAAACTAATGCAAGAACAAGAAACAAGACATGCTAAAGGATAGAAACAACCTGGTTTAAGAGCTTTAAGCTCTGATACCAAAATGATACAAGCCTCGATTCAAGGCTTATATGCGCGTGGGCTGTTTGGAGAAGGTTAGGTGAGAAACTCGACCTTAGACTTCTTGGATAGGGGTTTTTTGGGTTGGTATTTGATGGAAGGGTGAAGTGAACCACACGAAGGGTGATGAACCTCGTGATAAATCACAAACTTAGAGCTAGGAGGGCTGGTCTCAACTAGTTTCTAAGCGCACAAGTCTTCTTGAGAGAAAACTTGTAGGGAAAAAGTTCTATCTTTATTAATAATCAAAAAGGTTGTCGAACTACAATGCTGGAAGGAGCCTTATTAATATGCTCGACAGCTTGACCTTCTAGGGTCGACCCAAATAAGAAAAGGAAAACTTACAAAAGTGCACAAAAGGAAAAGATACAAAAGTGTATAATCGAAAAAGGACCTATTCCTAAAATGTTCTTTGACTCAATAAATGTAAATATTCTAGATCCTACCCTGCAAAACAGAAAGAGACAAATATTCTTATTGTAAACTTACCTTAACTTACCTCACGGCCAAGAAATGGAAGGTGGCCGTCCTTGTGGCATGCACGCGCCTTGCTCCTAGTCTTCGACTTGGAGTAGGGTTAGGAATCTTTGGGCCCTGACCTCTCTTGCCACTAAAGCCCAAGTCTCTGATGTTCCTTGTGTTGTTGAGAAGCCTTTGGACTCTTTTGCACTTCTGGCCCATTGTCCTTAGTCGATCTTCCTCTAGGAGCTTGTCGACCCATAAGCTGAATTTGTGGAAGAGTGCCCTTGATCTGCTTCTTGTCATTGCTCCTTGAGGTACCACTGGTGTAGAGACTTTTTCTAGGTGCATGTCCTGGAGCCGGTAGCTCATCTGGTCTGAGTCTTCTTGTGTAGAAGTGGAAATGGGCGTGTACTCGGCTGGATCGGCTGTACCGGCTGGATTGTGCGAGGTACTGGCTGGAATGCCTTCAGGACCGGCCAAGTTGATCCCGGAGTCGGTGGCATCACCAAGGGGACCGACGGTGTCATCCACATCGCCATCAAGTGTGCCGGAAGCTTGGGCCTCTCCGCCGGCAATGCTGACCGGTCTGGTCCTATTGGTCGAGGGTCCGGCGGTACTGCTTGGTCTGGCAGACGTGCCAAATGGCCCGGCTGTCTCGGGCAAGCTTCCTGGTCGGCCAGTCTGGTCTCCTGGCTGGATGTACGACCTGATGTCCTCATCAACTTCGTCACTAACTTTGCTTTGAATCGTTCAACTGTCCCATCTGGGTTATGTTTAATTTTGTATACCTATTTGCAACCAACATGATGCTTCCTTTGAGGAAAGTTCACAAACTGTCCAAGATCCAATTCTTTCAAGAGATTGTATCTCAAAATTTATGGCATCTTGCCATTATGCATATTTCACAGCTTCGCGAAATGAGGATAAGAATAAAAATTTTGTATGAAAAACTTAAATGGTCGTATGTGATGAAAGATGAAATTGGGTAGGATGTAATATGAATAGTTTTGTATGAGAATGGGTTGAAAGAAGATTATGATGCAAAAGATAACAGTGGTAATCATTAAGATGTGTTGGAACTCTAGTCCGTCTTTTTGGTCTTGAAACACGATTACCACTTTCTGATAGAGCATTCATCAAACCAGTAGAATGATTAGGAACATAGAGATTTGGATTTGAATTAGATGAAGGTTGAAAAATAGTTTCTGAAGTGGAATGAAATGAGGACACTGAATTCGGAAAAGATTGATCCAAAGAATTGTCAGGAATTATAACAGAAGGGTTGTTTGGAACAGGAAGAGGAAGGACATCATAGGAGAAAATGTCTGAAATTTTTTTTTGAATTTTGACAAGGAAAAACAGATTCATGAAACACCACATTACGAGTTATGGAAATAATGTGAGTTTCAATATCAAGAACTTTGTATCCTTTGTATTGAGAAGGATATCTAAGAAAGATACAAGGTTTAGTTCTTGGACTAAACTTATGTCGATCTTTTGGAATGGTTGAGGCAAGATAAAGACATCCAAATACTCTCAAAAGTGTATAATCAGGGACCTTTGAGTTGAGAACTTCATAAGGAGATTTGGTGTTAAGAATTAGTGAAGGGGTACGATTTATGAGATAAACTGATGTTAAAATACAATCGCCCCAAAATTCTAAAGGAATGTGAGATTGATAAAGAAGAAAACGAGCAACATTTAATATATGTTTATGTTTTCTTCTCACAACAAAATTCTGTTGTGATGTATAAGCACACGAGAAAAAAAAAGAACAATGTACTTTGATTGAAGAAGAGTAGTGAAAGATCATTCAAAAGCATTGTCAAAACGAACAATTTTTTAATTTTAGTGCTATATTATGTTTCAATGAGATTGATAAAGCAGGAAACACTGTTGAAACTGAACTTTTATTTGAAAGAAGATAAATCCATGTTGCACGAGTGCAATCATCTACTAAGGTAAGAAAATATTTATAACATTCAACAGTAGGAATATGAAATGGTCCCAAAATGTCAATGTGAATCAAATCATAAGGATGTTTAGACAAATTGTTTGAAGAGTGAAAAGAAAGGCGCTTTTGTTTTGCCAAATGATAAATATTACAAAGTTCATGATATGTTTTTCCACTATTGATCCCAAAAAGTTTTTAAAGGAGTTGCGCTTTACTAGAGGAAGAATGGCCAAGTCTTTTGTGTTAAACTTCAGAAGAGATTTTAGAAATAGAGTGAATTTGGTACGATTTCACAGAGGTCTCAAGGACATAGAGATTGTTACTGAGGTTACCCTTCCCATCATCAAGTACAGAATATGCTCCTGAAGGATAAAAAGATTGTGAGGAAGAATTAAGCATGAGTGAGAAGAAAATAGAAGTGAAATTGTGCTATTTTGAGTTAGAGCATTGATACTCAAGTGATTAAAATTGAAATTGGGCACAAAGAGAACATATTTGAAGACAAGAGTCTCAGATAAAAAACTGTTCCCGAAATAGTAACAACAGTGGTTGTTCCATCACGAAGAGTAACTAATGTGTTACTTATAATCAAGAAACAAACTAAAATCACAACACATGACAACTACCCCTTGTATTAATTACCCATGTATGTGTAGGAAAATTAAACCGATTTTTCATTCGAGTAAATGAAATGAGATGTGAAAATTGAAAATAAGTACCTGATGGGGACTGAAGATGAGGAGTAGGATGGTCTTGAGGTTGAATTATTGAAGTTGCTCCATCTGCAAGAACAATTTTAGTGTCAGAATTCCGAGAATAAGTGTTTTGACTATTATTCAAAACATTTAGAAATTACTGGATTTGATCTCTTATGAACTGCCCAAAATTAACATCATGTTGATCTTGAATGGATACACCATCTGATTGTTGAACTGATAAGCTTGCTATATTATTTGGTTTATGAGACCAAGTATTGTTGTTCCTTTACCGTCTTTGATTTTTGAAGGTATTGTTCTACATATTTTGGCTTTGTCAAGAAGCTTTATATCCATGTGGGTACCCATGTAACTTGTAGCAGCGATTATCAGTGTGAACAAATAGGTCGATTCTTGTTCTTATTATATCCTGTAGCATATGCTGCAACATTTTTTCAGATAATTGTGATGTTTGAAATGCCATCCACTGTTTAATTGGGTAATTTGCATCGTTTTTTGCCTTTCTTCTTGAGAAACTAGATTAAACATCTTTGACATGGATGGTTTTGGCTCCATCATCAAAATTTATCTTCTGATGGCAGTAAAGCTCTCATTGAGACCCATGAGAAATTTTAAAACACGTTCTTTCTCATCACGATCATCTAGTCTCTTGATGTTTATGCAATCTTGCTTACCAAAACAACGACTATGAGCCGCTTCATGATTCTTTAATTCGTCCCATTGTTTTTAATTTTTTGTAGTACTCACTCACACTTTGTGATCCTTGTACTTCACAGTAAAGTTGTTGTTTTATTTCCGCGGTTCTTGGTCTATCGCTTTGCTTGAATTGATCCTGTAAATTTAACCACATTTGTCTAGCAGTATCGAAATACATGATATTTTTAGCAATAGATTTTCAATTGAATTAACTATCCATGTGCAAATCATATTGTTGCAGTATGACCAAGATCCAAAATTAAAGTGCATTTCATCTAAGTCAAGATAAGTTCCAAGAACAAACACTGCCTTATTTCTAGTACATAGAGTCATCGGCATTGACCTACGCCAAGTATTGAAGTTTGACAACCCAATAAGTTTTTCCAAAACCAAAGAAATACCTGCATGATTGGCATTATGAATGTAAAGAAGATTCGAATTCGGGTCCGATAAAGAGCTTGTTCTTGAATCAACACCAGAAGAACTTCCATCATGTATTGAGGTTGAAAGAGGATATTGAGATGGAACCAAAGTTGAATTTTTGGATTCGTCTAAATATTCAGCACGATTCGAATATAAAGTTGACAAATGATTACGAATGTGTAATCAAACAGCAAAAGAAAAACTTTAAAAAATAATTGTGAAGATAAAGTGGAAACATATGATTGAAAATGATTAATTGGAAGCAAATCAAAGAATTTGCTCTGATACCATATTACGATTGTTGAATCGCACATAGAAACATTGAAGTTGTCGAAGAAAAACAGAAACAAAAATTTTATTCTCTGTCAAAGAATGTTAGTTACAAAACAAAAGTGCTTATATACAAAATGTGTCCAACTTGGTTTAACTAAACCAATCTACAATGTTAACTAATGTCTCTCAATATCTCAATATTGCTTGTTCTCGTAATCGTCCTCATGCAGTGTATAGGTTATACATGTTGTTTGTAATGTATTCTTTTTTATGATCCTCGATTTGAGCATTTATAGAGTAGTTATTTGTGAATTAACACTACAAGAAAACTGCCAATTTGTGACTGCGATTTGCGACTACACACGTGGTCGCAATTTTTGCGACCACATTTGCCACGGTTTAGCGACAAATTTGCGACTACGGCGAAGTAGTCGCAAATTGGTCGCAAAAATGTGACCAATAAGTGTAGTCGCATGTTGGTCGCAATACGCAACCAATTAGCGACTGAAATGCGACTGCGTTGTAACTGACCTAGATTGTCGCTAATCAGTCACAAAATAGCGACTGATTAGCGACTACGTATGGAAAATCAGTTGGTAGTCGTTTATTGGTCGTTTAAAATACGACCAATTTGCGACTATGTTCTATAGTGGCTCTGCAGTCACAAAGTGGTGGCAAAGTGCCAACATAACAAACATGTGCGGGTTAGGTATAACGACATTTAAGCGACTACACTGCTGTAGTCGCAAAGTAGTGGCAAATCAGTGGGAAAGTAGTGGCAAAGTAGTGGCAAAGTAGTGGCAAAATATTGTATATATATGCACCATCCCATTCTTTCATTTGTAAAATCGAAGGAAAAAAATTTATTTAAAACATGTGGAGAAATTATAACAATTCGAGAGATTGGATGTACAGAAGAATTGATAATGAAACGAGAAATATATCGGCAGAATTTGCACAAGGCATGGAGCAGTTCATGAATTTTGCAAGTAGTCAACCTATAGCTCAAAGTAGTGGGGGTAAGTTTTTTTGTCCTTGTATTAATTGCAAAAATGATAAATTTATTCCGGGACGGAAAATATGGAGTCATCTATATAGTCGAGGATTTATGCCAAATTATTATATTTGGTATAAACTTGGAGAAGAGCTGAATGTTCAGTTAGGGACAAGTAGTAGTCGGGGTGATGTCCAAAGAAATCTGGGAGGTATGCGTGGTTGTAGTAGTGATGAAACAGTTGGTGTATCCGGTAATAGATATGTTGAAATGGTGATGGATGCATTTCATGAGACAACGACTGATGATCATCAGTACTATAATCAGAACGAAGAAAATTATAATTATAATGAAGAAGAACGGCCTAATGAAGAAGCACAAAATTTTTACAACATTTTAGAAGCTGCGAAAAATCTATTGTATGATGGTTGTCATGAAGGGCACTCACAGTTATCTTTTGCTGCTCGGTTCATAAACATCAAGTCTGATTTTAATTTACCAGAAAAATGTATGGATTCTTGTGCGGAGCTGTTTACAGAATATTTACCCGAGGAGAATCAGGCAACGGGTTCATATTATGAAACCGAAAAATTGGTGCGAAATTTAGGCCTCCCGTTTTATACAATTGACGTGTGTGTTCAAAATTGTATGATCTTCTGGAAAGAAGATGAGAAATGGGAAAATGCAAATTTTGCGATTCCCCCCGGTATAAGCCAAGCGAGGGCAGGACAAGAATACCTTTCAGTCGTATGTGGTATTTACCTATAGGTGATAGACTTAAAAGAATGTATCAAAGCGAGAAAACCGCAGAGGCAATGAGGTGGCACGCAGAGCATGAAGCAAAAGATGGAGAAATGAGTCATCTATCTGATGCTGCAGAGTGGAAAATTTTTCAATATCTACATCCTAGATTTGCTGCTGAATCTCGAAACGTTTATCTTGGCTTATTTACTGATGGATTCAACCCATTTGGGATGTCTCGTAATGATTCATTATGGCCGGTGATTATCACTCCATATAATTTGCCACCGGAGATGTGTATGAAGAAAGAGTATATGTTTCTAACTATTTTGAATTCGGGGCCAAATCATCCGCGTGCTAGTCTGGACATATTTCTCTGACCTTTGATTGATGAGTTGAAAGAATTATGGTCTACGGGAGTTGATGCATACGATGTATCGTTGAACCAAAATTTCAATCTAAAAGCCATGTTACTTTGGACGATAAGCGATTTTCCCGCTTATGGAATGTTGTCAAGATGGACAACGCATGGAAGGCTGGCCTGTCCAATTTGTATGGATGATACGAAGGTATTTCAATTACCAAATGGGAGAAATACGTGTTGGTTTGATTTTCATAGAAGGTTTCTTCCTAATGGCCACCCGTTACGGAAAAATAAAACAATTTTTTTTAAAGGGAAGCATGTTTTGAATGACTATCCTCCACAATCATTGACAGGAGAACAAATTTTATACGAGCGAATAATAACTGTCAATCCTTTAAGAACATCTGAGTGCGGCGGAAATGGTCATGAAAGTAAAGAAGAAGGTTACGGCAGTTGGCATAATTGGCACAAAGAAAGTATATTTTGGGAGTTGCCACACTGGACGGATCTTAACCTTCGACATAATCTTGATGTGATGCATATAGAGAAGAATTGCTTCGATAATATCATTAATACAGTTATGAATGTGAAAGAGAAATCAAAAGATACAGTTAAGTCAATGTTGGATATTGCGAAGTTTTGCTCTCGAAAAGAGTTCCACGTGGATGGTCGGGGTAATGCTCCGTTCCCTATATTTTGATTGACCCAAAAAGCGAAAAAACGGTTATTGAAATGTATAAAAAAATGATGTCAAATTTCCGGACGGCTATGCAACAGATTTAGCAAATTGTGTGGATATGGATGGACTAAATTTCTCGGGCATGAAAAGCCATGACTGCCATGTTTTTATGGAAAGATTTCTCCCTTTTATATTTGTAGAAATTTTACCACGGAACGTTCATCTAGCATTATCAGGTAAATATAGTAATAAATATATTTTTAATTAGAAATACATAAATTAATAATAACTGCATGTACTAATTAATTGTTGAAGGTAATTAATATATATATATATATATATATATATATAGGGATTGGAGGATTTTTCTGTGATTTATGCTCCAGATCATTACAACAAAATCGTGTCCGAATTCTGAAGGAAAACATAGTCATAATTTTGTGCAATTTGGAAAAGATCTTTCCGCCTTCAATTTTCGACGTCATGGAGCATCTTCCTGTACATCTACCATACGAAGCTGAACTTGGTGGACCTGTGCAATATAGGTGGATGTATCCATTTGAAAAGTTTTTTAAAAAACTAAAAAGCAAGGCGAAGAACAAACGATATGCTGCAGGGTCGATTGTTGAATTATATGTGAATGATGAGATATATTACTTCTCGGAACATTACTTTGCTGCGCTCATACGCACAAAAAACAGGTAACCTAAATTAATTGTTATTTTCTGAATTAATTATTTTATTATATATGAATGTAAGTAATATAATATATATAAACAGGTCTACAAGATTGATGAAGGTGACGTGCCTGTATATCCGGATCCCGGAGTACCGGATATATTTACGCACATGGGTCATCCAAGTGGTAAATGTACAGAAATATGGCTCTCCGAAAAAGAATATAAATATGCACATGCATATGTATTACGGAATTGTAAATATTTTTGGCCATTAGAGAGGTATATGAAAACAATTAATTGTATTTATTACATTTCAGTTCATTGTATTAAGAAATATATATATTAATTTTTAATATTTACTTTTGTAGCATGTTTGAAGATCATATTCGATGTACGTATTCATATCTTTCGAAAGATGACATTTCATCGAAAAAATAGGAAGAGTTCCACATATGGGTTAGGAATTATGTATGCTTAATTAATTATTTGACATATATATTATATTTTATTTATTAATTTGAAAATACTAATTAAGTTTAATTTTTGATATATGATCATAGGTCAATTCATGCACGTCCACAGATTCACGTGTCTTTCCTATATGGGCTCAAGAATTAGTTGAAGATTCGATGAATAAAGCGTCCACTTGTCCGATGTATTTTACAAGAGGTTATATGTTCCAAACGAAGAAACATGAACATAGAAGAAAGACATGTAACTATGGTATTTGTGTGAAGGGGGACAATTACTCAGATGCATATGATGAAGCTGATTTCTACGGGATTTTAACAGATATTATTCAACTTGAGTATGTCGGACTTCTAAATTTGAAGATCACGCTTTTTAAATGTGAATGATACGATCCTACGCTCTCGAAAGGTACTCGGAAGTCAGAAAATGGTGTCACTGATGTCTTACCATCGGGGAAATACTACAAATACGAACCATTTATTCTCGGTACGTATTCGTTAATAATTTACTATATAATTAATTTTGTTAAAAATATATAAGTAATTTATATTTGAATACTTATGATGTATCAGCATCTCAAGCAGATCAAGTTTGTTATATTCCCTATCCGCACACTAAATCATCATCAAAACAAACATGGCTCAATGTTTTGAAAGTTAATCCAAGATCTAACATTTTGGGGAAATAAAAAAACAAAGACGAGATTGGCCTCTTGCAACAAAAAAATGATGAAAAGGTAATGCTTGTTCAAGAGATAGAAGTAGATCGGTTGGTCGATAGAGTTAACCATACGGAAGAAATTGATTTCGATGTCGGAGATGCGGAACTAGAAGATAAATTTCAATGTAATATTTCATCTTCATACGATGACGAGAACGAAGAAATATAATAAATATAGTTATGCTATTATGTATTTTGTACATATGATTTTTATATAATTCAATTTATTCCCAATAACCATATAAATGTGATTTTTTCAGTAATTGTGACTGATTTGCCACCACTTTGCCACTGCATTGGCAATATGGTGGCATTTCAGTCACAAAAATTAAACGTGGTCGCAAATCAGTCGCAAATATGCGGCTAATTTGCGATCACATATGGTAAATTCACATTTCCCCTAACTATTTTCCACATTTAAACCTTGTATTTCCAAATTAATGTGACTACTAACCATTATAACTGCTCACATATATTGAAAATCATATTTGTAATGATTTTATATATAGAAAACATTTGAAATGTATATAAGAGATATAAGTTTAAGTAAATTTGTTAAGTGTTTTAGGTAAATTATTTGAGAATTTGGTAAATTTTATTGTTTTCATAATAATTGAAATTTGTATAACTTATAATCAATTAATCAATCTTATTTCTTCTATATGTATTCATCAAAATATCAAAATTTAGGGTTTAGGGTATTATTTGTGACTGATTTGCCACCACTTTGCCACTGCATTGACAATGTGGTGGTATTTCAGTCGCAAAAATTAAGCGTGGTCACAAATCAATCACAAATTTGCCGTCTTTATGGACTCGGTAGCCTGAACCGCGTACATTCTACGGGTAGACGTACTGGAGTGCAAACCAATTCTCCCGAGTACGTAATACTTCAAGAACAAAACACGTTAATTAAACAACAAAAAGCGTAGATTTTGGAAGCAAATCAGAAGATGGAAGAGCTGAATAGAGAAAACCAAAAAAAGATCCCGAGCTTGGACATGCTCCTCGGGTATTTCCAACGGACGGATCCCGCATTCACCTCCAATATGCGGGATAACGATTGCACAGGGGAACCATCGACGGCTCCGACCCCGATCCCATTCTCGCCTTCCGATTTCCAATTTTCGCCGCCTGAAAATTAAATTTTTTTCTTCTGTAAATTAAATTTTCAATAATAAATATTACAATTTTAATTTTTAATTTCTTTTAATTCAATATTTTATATTAATTAGTTCATATAATTTTATTTAATATTACAATATTTATTATTAATTAATAAAAACTATTTATAATATTTAATAGTTTAAAAAATATAAATTTATGAAAATATTCGTAATTAAAAATTTTAAAATATTATTAAAACATAATAATTTTTGGAAATTAATTTTCAAAAATATTTTCAAATAATTTTATTATAAATTAATAAAAAATTAAATAATATTAATATTAAAACATAAATTATAAACTATTATATTAATATTTATAAAAACTTAACTAATATTAATATTAAAACATAGTAATATAATTTATTATATTACTATTTCTAATTACAAAATATTAATATTATTATTGAAATTAATTTTGAAAAATATTATTAAAATTTATATTTATAAAAATCATTTTACAATTATTTTGAAATAATTTAAATCTTTTGAAATTAAATTTAAAAAATATTAATATTTTTATTTTCAAATATAATAATTATTTCAATAATAATTTAAAATTATATATTTTTTTAAATCTAATTATGTTGTAGTCGCAAATCAGTCCCAAATCAGTCACAATTTTTACCACCGATTTGCGACTCCTTGATACATGTGGTCGTAAATCAGTCACAAAAAATTGTGACTGATTTGCTACTACAGAACCAATGTAGTCGCAAATCAGTCACAATATTTTGTGACTGATTTGCGACTACAGTAGAAACGCAGTCGCAAATCAGTCACAAAATTTTCTGACTGATTTTCGACTGCACTACTCTTGTAGTCGCAAATCAGTCACAAAATTTTGTGACTACATACTTCGCAACCACATATGTAGTCGCAAAACAGTGGCAAAATTTGTTACGGAAATTCAATGGCAAATTAGTCGCAAAAATAGTCACCACCAAGTAGTTGCAAATTAGTCGCAAAAATAGTCACCACCAAGTAGTCGCAAATTAGTCGCAAAATGAACCACTATTTCCGTGGTCGCAAATCAGTCGCAAATTTGCGACTGATTTTTTTTGCGACTACTATTTTGCGACCACTTCACGTGGTCGCAAAGTAGTCGCAAAAAAAAAGTTTTCTTGTAGTGTAAGCTTGATTGCTTGATCCTTCATTATTGGTGCAGTGATAAAAAAAAGCAAACTTGATTGCTTGTTCTTTGATTCAAATTTTTTGAATTATGTGTTTAGACTCAGGAATTCCAAATAAACATCTTGCTGGTACACATCTTTGCATCTTTATGCATTTTTAAAGGAGTTTCTTTAATATTGTTCGTTTGCTTACCGTTGTCGGCTATAGTTGTGGTCAACAGTGCGGCTGTGACAACGACATATATTGTTCTTTGGTCTATCGTCGGTAGTTGTGGTTGATCTCAGATTTTTAGTCGCACTGCTGTTTTAATCAGCGGTCAAAAAAATTACGACGCATGACACAATGTTATATCGCTGCGATTAACCGGATGTAGTTGCAGCATATAAGCAAACAAAATTTGCCACTGCCGCAACTGCAGTAAGCTGCGGATGACAAACAAACATGACTTTTCATGTTCTTTGAAAGACGTTGAAACATCAGTTTGTAGAGTGCAAATATACCACGACGGCAGCCAGGCATTCTCGATGTCATCGTCTTCCAACTTAACCTGATCAATTATTAAAAACAAAATAAGATAAAACTATTGTTTTTCGTAATAAGATCACTACAATTAGAGATTTTAACTTGCACTCGGGAGTTTTTCTTTGTTGAGTATATATTTTCGGATAGATCAGAGAACTCACCACAGAGATTGTGTGGAGTACTTGTGAACACAAGGTTTCATTCAATTCTTAGAAATGGCGATCGCCAATTCATGGATTTCATCTCTTTATCGAAGGGATACGAGTTCCCGAGATAAACAATATATCATACAGGATCATAATGTACCAGCCAGCCAATGATCTTTACAAGGCGAGTTCATGAATGATGAGTGCACCAGATTAAATAGCCGGTCAGAAGGACCTGACCAAGAAGATGGCCGGCCAGAAGACCTGTCCGACACGGCCGACTCAATTGGCAACATGGCCAGCCTGAGTAACAACATGGGCGACATGGACGGATCAACCGGCGACATGGCCAACACGAGCAACACCATGGAAGACTCGGACCAACTGACCAGCCAGTTCCAAGGCATGGATCTAGAAGAGAATTCAGCCCTAATGATGCCAATAGGAGCAATGACCAGAAGCATAACTCGAGCACTTTACTACAAATTCAACTTGTTCGTGGAAGGGTTTCTAGAAGACCAAGGCAACTAGACCACGGGCCAAGAATGCAACAAGCAAGCCAAATACCTACCATTTTACCAAGTTGCTCCAGAAGCATCAGATCTCATGGCAAAGGAGGTCAAGACCCAAAGATATTTAAACCTACTTCAAATGCACGATTGAGAGCTAAGCGTGTTTCTATCACAAAATCGGCCACTTTCTATTTCTTGGCTTCAAGGTAAGAAGGTAAATTTAACATTTCTATATTGTCTTTTCTGTTTTGCAGTAGGAGTTAGTATTTTTCGTTTTTATTGAGTCAATAACATTAAGTAGTTTACTTTTCGTTTGTTTCCATTTGTTGTAATTTTCCTTTTTACACTTTTGTATCTTTTCCTTTTTTTGTGAGTCGACCCTAGAAGGTCAAGGCTGTCGAGCATATTAATAAGACTCTTTCACCATTATAGTAACATAACTTTTTCCTCATATCAATAAAAAATCAAATTTTCTTCCCAAAGAGTCTTTGCGCACAAAGTTTTTTTTCTCTAAACCTAGTCGAGACCCAAACTCCTACAATTAGAACTGTGATTTATCACGAGGCATCTCACACCTCGTGCGATTCAATTCATTCCACCACCCCAAACTCTCACAAAATCTATCCTAAAAAGCTTCAGACCGAGTTTCTCGCCCAAAATCCTTGCACCCAGTACGAGAGCAACACGGCCAAGCTTGTAAGTATATATATTTTTTTTAAACAATTTTATTTAATAAAATTTAATAATTACTAAAAGTAATTGTATATTTTAAAATTCCAAGAAATAGTACACCTGTGATCCTATGATCACCCCGGTGGTACGGAAGGAGTTTGACTCCATCTGTGTAAGACAGATGAAAGGGATGGTGAGCACGGTTCATACAACTGGCAAACGTCCTAGGTGGATTACCGAGTCTGTACAAAACCATGACACACTACTGGGAAACAGAAACGTCAAATGAGAGGAGTAGCAAATCCTTCAATAACCGCAACTTCTCTTGGGATGGCCTTGGTCTGCACAAGCATTTTTCGGGCCAAAAATCCTACATCCAAATCCAACAGGAAATGATAAATACTTTAAAATATTTAACTTAAACTTTAAATTTAATTATTATTTATTATTAATTTATTTCAATATTTAGAAAAATAATTTGGGACGATCGGTCTCAATTGGTGAGGTCTTTATAAATACTCACACTCGACAGAATGGTTCGTATGTCGATTTGAAAGCTAAACAAATCGGTGAAGCATACAAACGAAACATCCAAGAAAAGATAGCGATCGTGGAGGTTGATGCAACAGAAACGTCCGACGGTACTTTCCGGAGAATTGAGCTGACCCAAGATGAGAAGAATGAGATCTTTATTCAGGGAAATTTTTTTTTATTTTTTTTAAATGTTCACTAAATTTAATATAATTATTTTAATCATTTTATTAATTTTTTGTAGTTCTCCGTTGCGGATGACCGAGGTCGTCTTTATAGACTCGGTAGCCTGAACCGTATGCACGGGTCGGGTAGCCTAAACCAATGGTTCAGCCCAAAGATGACCCACAATTTCCAAAGTCTCAAGCGGTAGCACACAAACAACCATCAAACCAATTGCATGAACTATATGACAAAGAAAAACCAGGTAAGTCCTCTGACTAGTTAAAACTAGCTGAAATTCTATGTTATAGATGTCAAGAAAGAGTACACTTTGCTAAGACATCTCCAACTAGACAAGTAATAAAAACCTTGCTAGTAGAACCTGAAAATGGTAAACCTAAAAGTCTTAAGGAAATAAAGGATTTTGAATTTGAAAATTCCAATTTGCGGTAATGCACTTGTCTTTGTCAAAGATTGTTGAAACAGGTCTAGGTACAAAAAGATCCAACAAAGACCAAGAAGAAACACCTCGTACACTAAGCCGGTGTTCGGAACAAAGAATAGACTATGGAGAATCCAACATCTTAAACGTCAAGAAAATAAACTAGCTGCCATGTAAAGCAGTAACTGATTCCTTTCTTATTAAGGAACAACCTCCAGATATACATTGGCCACACCCTAACCATACGACGGCCATAAACCGAGGTAATGCCCTAAACCCTCAAGTGAATGAAGGTATTAACTTGCATTATTTATGTGTAGGAAAAAATATTTTGAGGACAAAACCTTTTGAAGGAGGAGGGTATGATGTGGTCATCGGTCCAACCCCTGGCCAACTGGCCGGCCCGGCCGGCCCAATTAACACAAAAGCGGCAAAATACGTGCAAAATAATACATGGGTGTATCTTCATGAATTAAAGCCTAACCAACAAGCAGCCAGCCAAGACCAAACCTTGCCTATAATCCTGACTCACAAAGGATACGTGGTGACATGGAGCTCATCCCAAACCAGGCCAGATCAATTCATGCACCATATGTCAAGTTGGAGTTATCGAAACTTACCATATTTGCAACTTTCTTTATATCAAAATCTCCAAACATTTTTTTGGAGACCAGGAGACTTTTTGGTACTTTTAAGAGCTCCCTTAAGCACTTCTAGAAGCGCAAACACGCCTTAGGCGGGTCCATCTGTGATTTCAAATAAACCGATTGGAGCCGTTTATGGCAAGTGAGATGACCAACTGCTTTAATCACTTGCAAACCAAAACATGACATCCGTTAGAGATTATTAAGGCCCTAAGGAAGCACAAAATCAACCTACCATGCTCCAGCAACCATAGGATCAGGCGGATCCCTTTCTTCAAGACTTGCCATATATGGACCGAAGTGGATTTAATGAGTTCAGATTGCAACATCTCTATTCCTTGCAGCTTGGGCATGTGTTAAAGACCTTCCAAAGCAACCAGGATGTACCTAGACACCTTAAATTCGCCCCTAAGATTTCAAGATACAAGCATATACACTTTTCATATTTGCCAACAAGACATTAATGGCCAACGACCATATACTTTAAATGTATGATTTCCTTTTCTCATTTTACAATTTAGGACCATTGCAATGAGAACAATATAAGCTCAGCACGACCTCATTGTAAAGGCAGATCACCATTGAAATAAAAAGCTGAATGCAAAGTATTTTATTCAAAATCTTGTCCTTGAATCTTGTTCTTGTTCTTTAGAAACTAAGTGTGTGATTCACTTCCTTTCTATTGAAGCCACACCAGGTTAGTTTGAGAGATTCAAACTCCCTTGGTTCACCTTTGATCAAATGATTCGATCAAAACCCCTTTTTTAGTTCCTTTGCCCGCTTAAGCCAAAAGAGATTCTTGGCCTTGTGAGTCACGGCCGTACCGCTTGTGAGATTGATACTCAATCTTACATCATTTCCCTATTTTAAAAGCCAACTCCTAGAATAAATCTTGGAGCAACTCACCCTTTCATACTTGCAGCACACGATGGCAGAAAATGGAAGTCACGATGTAACCGAAGCCATGATGGCTATGTTCACCACACTACAAACTCACCTCACCTCTATTGAAGAGAGACTTGAGTGCGTGGAGCAGCCAATGAGGTTCCAAGCCACAAGGAATGTAAGGGCTGGCATTGACCAAGGCCACAATGAAGCCTACCACTGCTGTAGGCCACGACCAGAGCAGGAAGGTCCACACCCGGATGAATAGGAAGGCCACCGGCCTCACGGCTACAACCCTATGCTGAGAGAACCCCCATGACAGCTAGAGGAGGAAGATGATGGTTACCAATCATACGGCCACAACCAACGGCCACGAATACCTCCAAGGTATCAAGAAGATGGAGAGGACTACACGTATAACCAAGTAACTCATCAAGTGTTAAACTAACTCCTCCAAGTTTTACAGGAAAAGTAGACCCTAAAGCCTATCTAGATTGAGAGCGAAGGATGGATCATATCTTTGATCATTACAACCAGCCAAGACATAGGATAATCTCCATGGTAGTAGCTCAACTCACGGACAATGCTCTCACATGGTGGGATCATGAGATCTCTGACCAGAGAAAGAAGAGATTAAGGCCCGTAGACTCATGGGTCGATATGAAAGACCTCATGAGACAAAGATTTTTCCCTCCTTACTTTCACAAAGATTTGCAACGATGTTTTCAAACTCTTAAATAGGGAACAAGGTCAGTAAAGTAGTACTATGAAGAGTTCGAGAGGCTAAGAAATGGGCTGGAGCTCAATGACGGTGAGAAGACATTGTTGGCTCAATTCTTAGATGGCTTACAAGAGAGGATCAGCCAGAAGGTAGAAAGGCAAATCTACAGTGACTTCAAGGACGTCTTTCACCTCTCTGTTCAGTCTGAACAGCACATCAAATGCAAAGGCCAGGACCTACGCAACAGGCCTAAAACACCTTGGACGCCAAGAAATGGCAGCAGAAAGCCAATGCACAAAGGCAAGGGCCTTGAGATCGAGTCAAGATTCAAGAGCAAAGGCCTTGAGATTGAGTCAAGATTCAAGAGCAAGGGCCTTGAGATCGAGTCAAGATTCAAGAGCAAAGCCCTTGAACCAACTCGTGACCAATGAGTTGTGCCAAATAAGTCTTTCAACCCTCAAAGATAATGTGACACAACTTGTTTCAAGTGTCGGGGGTGCGGCGAAATTTTATGGGAGTGTCCAAACAACCGAAACATGTTGATCACGGAGGCTGGATACTACGAGTGTCAGGATGAAAAAGAGATGGAGCTAGAAGAACAGTATGGCGACATAGAGTATCTAGACGTGGGAGAAGTGTTAGTAACACGGGGCATCCTAAGTGCATTGGTCGACCCATCCAAGACCATTCAAAGCAAAAATATATTCCATAGTCGATGCACCATCAAAGGAAAGATATGTAACCTTAGTTTCTAAAGAATAAGAACAAGTTCAAAGACAAGGCTTTGAAAAAAATACTTTGTATTCAACTTTTTATTTCAATGGTGGTCTATCTTTACAATGAGGTCATGCTGAGATTATACAGTGCTCATAAAAATGGTCCTAAACCTAAAAAAGAGTAAAGGAAATCATACATTTAAAATATATGGTTGTTGGCCATTAATGTCTAGTTTGGCCAACAAGGAAAGTATAGATGCTTATATCTTGAGAGCTTTGGGGAGAATGTATGGTGTCTAGGTTTATCCTGGATGTTTTGGAAAGTCTTCAATACGTGCCCAAGTTGCAAGGAATAGAGATATTGCAATATGAACACATTAAATGCATTTCGGTCCATATATGGCAAGTCTTGGTGGAAAGGGATTCGTTTGATCCTATGGTGGCTGGTGCAAAGTAGGTTTATTTTGGGCTTCCTTAGGGCCTTAATAATATCTCGTGGATGCCATGTTTTGGTTTGCAATTGATTAAATCAGTTGGCCATCTCACCTGCCATAAATGGTTCCAATCAGTTCATTTGAAGGCACGGATGGACCCGCCTGGTCCAAGGCATATTTGCATTTCTAGAAGTGCTTAAGGGAGCTTCTAGAAGTACCAAAAAGTCTCTTCGTCTCCAAAGAAACGTTTGGAGACTTTAATATAAGAAAAGTTCCAAATATGGTAAATGTCAAAAACTCCAACTTGATGTATGGTGCATGACTTGATCTGGCCTGGTTTGAGGTGAGCTCCATGTCGCCGCGTGTCCTCTGTGAGTCAGGATTATAGGCCAGGTTTGGTCTTGGCTGACCGTTTCTTGGTTAGGCTTGGATTCATGAAGATACACCCATGTATCCTTTTGCGCGTATTTGGCCGTCTTTGTGTTTCTTGGGCTGCTCGGACCGGGCAGTAGGCCGGAGGTTGTGCCAATGACCTCATCACCATACCAACACATCCATGGATAGATATTTCGATGGACTTTTTTCTAGGTCTGCCAAAAATCAACCACAAGGAGGCCGTCTTTGTAGTGGTAGATCGTTTTTCCAGGATGGCCCACTTCATACCTTGTGCAAATGTCAATGACGCCACACAAACGGTAGAATTATTCTTCAAGGAGATAGTGCACCTTCATGGAGTACCAAGGACCATTGTATCAGATCGAGACACAAAGTTCTTGAGTAATTTATGGAGGACCCTATGGAGGAATCTAGGCACCAAGCTTTTGTTCTCCACCACGTGCCACCCTCAAACCGATGGCCAAACTGAGGTGGTCAGCCGGATCTTGTCTACTATTCTCAGAACAACACTTGGGAAGAACCTCAAGACATGGGTGGAGTGCTTACCATTCATAGAATTTTCCTACAATAGGGTCGTGCACTCAGCCACCAAAAAGACACCTTTTGAAGTTGTATATAGCTTCAATCCTCAAACGCTATTAGAGCAAACCTCACTGCCACCAGCTATGATGACCAATCTGAACGGAGAGTTTAAGGCATAATTCATCAAGGTGAAAGGAGATTGATGAGGACATCAGGTCGTACATCCAGCCAGGAGACCAGACTGGTCGACCAGGAAGCTTGCCCGAGACAGCAGGACCATCTGGCACGTCTGCCGGACCAGGCAGTACCGCCGGACCCTCGACCTATAGGACCAGACCGGTCAGCATCGCCGGCGGAGAGGCCCAAGCTTCCGGCACACTTGGTGGGGACGTGGATGACACCGCCGGTCCCTCTGGTGATGCCGCCAACTCCGGGATCAACTTGGCCGGTCCTGAAGGCATCCCGGCCAGTACCGCGCACAATCCACCCGGTACAGCCGATCCAGCCGAGTACACGCGCATTTCCACTTCCACACAAGAGGACTCGGACCAAATGAGCTACCAGCTCCAGGACATGCATCTAGAAGAAGTATCTACACCAGTGGTACCTCAAGGAGCAATGACAAGAAGCAGATCAAGGGCACTCTTCCACAAATTCAGCTTATGGGTCGACAAGCTCCTAGAGGAAGATCAGCTAAGGACAATGGGCCAGAAGAGCAAAAAGAGTCCAAAGGCTTCTCAACAACACAAGGAACATCAGAGACTTGGGCTTTAGTGGCAAGAGAGGTCAGGGCCCAAAGATTTTTTAACCCTACTCCAAGTCGAAGACTAGGAGCAAGGCGCGTGCATGCCACAAGGACGGCCACCTTCCATTTCTTGGCCGTGAGGTAAGTTAAGGTAAGTTTCAATTCAAATATATGCCTTTTTCTGTTTTGCAGGGTAGGATCTAGATGCTTTACATTTTTGAGTCAAGAACATTTTAGGAATAGGTCCTTTTTCGGTTATGCACTTTTGTATCTTTTCCTTTTGTGCACTTTTGTACACTTTCCTTTTTCTTTATTTGTGTCGACCCTAGAAGGTCAAGCTGTCGAGCATATTAATAAGGCTCCTTCCAGCATTGTAGTTCGACAACCTTTTGATATTAATAAAGATAGAACTTTTTCCCCAACAAGTTTTCTCTCAAGAATCTTGTGCGCTTAGAATCTAGTTGAGACCAGCCCTCCTAGCTCTAAGTTTGTGATTTATCACGAGGTTCATCACCCTCGTGTGGTTCACTTCACCCTTCCATCTTTTACCAACCAGAAAACCCCCATCCAGAAGCCTAAGGTTGAGTTTCTCACCTAACCTTCTACAAACAGCCCACGCGCATACATCCTTGAATCAAGGCTTGTATCATTTTGGTATCAGAGCTTAAAGCTCCTAAACCAGGTTGTTTCTATCCTTTAGCTTGTTTTTTTTTTTCTTGCATTAGTTTAAGTTGCATTCAAGAAAAATCAAAAAAATAACATCAAACTCCAAACCGAGTGCATCTAGCCTTCTACGTGTATCACTAGGGTTTAGATTCATTTTTGCATTGCCATTCACGTTTTCCTTTTTGTTTAATTCATATTTCCATTAATTTTAAGTTAAATTAAAAAGAAAACAAAAAGAAAAGAAAAGAAAATAGGAAAATACCCAAAGATTTCGAATTGGACAGCTAGCACAAGTTGTCTAGGAAGTTTCCTTTTTGCCTTTTATTCGAATTTCCTTTCCTTAGGATTTTTTCTTTTTGCATTTTTTCAAACCCCTTATAAAAAGAAAACCCTCCTAACAATTTAGGAGCATCCTAACTTGTCTTCTTTCTTTGTAGCACACCATTGGAGAAGAGAATAGAGAAGCAGCCGAAGCCATGATGGCCATGTTCACCACACTCCAAACACAACTCGCATCCATAAGCGAGAGGTTGGAGCGCGTGGAAAGACCGGTGAGATTCCAGGCCATAAGGCACGTGAGAGCTGAGCAAGACCGTCCTGAGGGTCCTGAGCACCTTAGGAAACGGCACGAACAGGAGGAACCCCAGCCAGATGGAGATGAGGACACACAACCTCATAACTATCACCATAGGCCGAGAGAACCTCCACGGCAACCAGAGGCACAAGATGATGGATTTGAGCCATATGGTCTTCACCAGAGACCAAGAATGCCTCCTAGACATCATGAGGATGGAGATGAATGCACCTACAACCGGGTAATTCATCCTGATGTTAAAC
>JAEVFF010000365.1:287465-313198 GCA_018901945.1 Pugionium dolabratum
CCATGGCAGTTTGACAAAGAGACCAGGCATGATGGCCGAACCAATCTCTACACTTTTGTGCATGACAAAAGAAAGGTCATCTTGGATCCTCTTACACCTGCCCAGGTACACGAGCTACAACTACAAATGATTAAGGAAAAGAAACTTATCAAGTCTAATTTTCTTATTCAACAGAGCCATGTCCGGAGAGCTTTAGCCTCAAAGGATTTAATGTTACTAATGGTCTTCAAAGAAATTTTGAGTATAGAACAGGAACAGATAGAGCTACCTCCTGAAGTAGCAAATCTCCTCAACAAGTTCCAGGATGTGTTCCAAGAGGAGATACCAGCAGGCTTGCCTCCTTTAACGTGGCATAGAACACCAGATCGATCTAGTGCCCGGAGCAGCCCTGCCCAACCGCCAGCCTACCGAATGAGTCCAGAGGAGTCTAAGGAGCTTGAGAAGCAGGTCAAGGAGCTCATGGAGAAAGGATATGTTCGAGAGAGCCTCAGTCCATGTGCCGTACCAGTGCTACTAGTGCCCAAGAAAGATGGGACTTGGCAAATGTGCGTGGACTGCCGAGCAATCAACAACATCACTGTCAAGTACCGGCATCCAATACCACGGCTGGATGACATGCTAGATGAGCTGAGTGGAGCCACGGTATTCTCCAAGATAGACCTCAAGAGTGGATACCACCAGGTCAGGATGAAGGAAGGTGATGAATGGAAGACTGCTTTCAAGAAAAAGCAAGGGCTATACGAGTGGACAGTCATGCCATTCGGCTTGACTAATGCCCCAAGCACCTTCATGCGCCTTATGAACCAAGTTTTTAGGGCGTACATCAGTAAGTTTGTGGTAGTTTACTTTGATGATATACTAGTTTATAGTAAGTGCCTACGGGAACACCTCACACATCTTGAGATGGTACTTAAAACCCTTCGACAAGAAAAGCTTTATGCCAATCTCAAGAAGTGCACCTTTTGTACTGATAAGCTTGTCTTTTTAGGTTTTGTTGTGAGTTCACAGGGCCTACAGGTTGATGAAGAGAAGATCCGAGCCATACAAGAATGGCCAACACCAGGAAACATCAGCCAAGTGAGGAGCTTCCACGGACTGGCCAGCTTCTATAGGAGATTCGTGCCCAACTTCAGCAGTATTGCCTCACCATTGACGGCAGTAGTGAAGAAGAACGTGGGATTCAGCGGGGAGAAGGTCAGGAGAAGGCATTCCAGGCCTTGAAGGACAGCCTTACACATGCACCAGTGCTAGTCCTGCCCGACTTCAACAAGACGTTTGAAGTGGAGTGTGATGCCTGTGGAATAGGCATAGGAGCAGTGCTAACCCAAGGAGGGAGACCAGTGGCATACTTCAGTGAGAAGCTAGGTGGTGTCTCACTGAACTACCCCACTTATGACAAGGAGCTTTATGCCCTTGTCTGAGCATTGGAGACTTGGCAGCATTACTTGCTGTCCAAGGAGTTTGTGATCCACACTGATCACGAGACTCTCAAACACCTCATAGGGCAAACCAATCTCAAGAGGAGACATGCCAGGTGGATGGAGTTCATAGAAACCTTCCCGTACATCATCAAGTACAAGAAGGGCAAAGACAATGTGGTAGCCGATGCGCTATCAAGGAGGTTTGCCTTGATATCAACCATGGAGGCAAAAGTCCTAGGATTCGAGCACATCAAGGATCTATACAAGGATGATCCTGACCTTGCTGAGAGCTACAAAGAGTGTAGCACAGGGAGTCATGGCAAATTCTACATCCATGAGGGATTCTTGTTCCGAGAAAGAAGGCTGTGCATACCACAAAGATCATTAAGGGAGCTTATCATCCGAGAAGCTCATGGAGGAGGACTCATGGGCCACTTTGGTGTCGACAAGACTCTAGCAGTGGTCAAGGAGCACTTCTACTGGCCACACATCAAGAGGACAGTAGAAACTCATTGTGCAAGGTGCGTCACTTGCAAGAAGGCAAAGTCCCGAGTGCAACCTCACGGGTTGTATCTCCCACTGCCCATACCTACACATCCATGGGTGGACATCGATCAATGGACTTCGTTCTAGGACTGCCCAAGATCAACCACAAAGATGCAATCTTTGTAGTGGTGGACAGATTCTCCAAGATGGCACACTTCATTCCGTGTGCCAATGTCAATGATGTCACGCAAACAGCTGAGCTGTTTTTCAGGGAGATAGTACGGCTTCATGGAGTACCAAGGACCATCGTATCAGACAAGGATACCAAGTTCCTCAGCCATTTCTGGAGGACCCTTTGGAGGAAGCTAGGTACGAAGCTACTCTTCTCTACCACCTGCCATCCTCAAACCGATGGCCAAACTGAAGTTGTCAACAGGACACTATCAACTCTTCTCAGGACTACACTAGGGAAGAACCTAAAGACTTAGGTGGAGTGCCTGCCATTCATAGAGTTCGCTTACAACCGAGCCATGCACTCAGCAACCAAGAAGACACCATTTGAAGTAGTATATGGCTTCAACCCTCTCACCCCATTGGAGCAAACGCCACTGCCACCAGCTGAGATGACCAACCTCAATGGAGCATCCAAGGCAGGGTTCATAAGGAAGTTACACCAGAAGATAGCAGAAAACTTGGAGAAGAGGACCGGACAGTACGTGACTCATGCCAACAAGGGAAGAAAGGAGGTGATCTTTCAACCAGGCGATTGGGTGTGGCTACACCTACGGCAGGAGAGGTTCCCAAACCTAAGGAGTTCCAAGCTAGCACCAAGAGGAGATGGACCATTCAGAGTGCTTGAGAGGATCAACAACAACGCCTACCGGATCGAGCTCCCAGGTGAGTTTAATGTGTCCAATACGTTCAATGTTACTGACTTAGCCCCTTTCCATGCAGATGAACCAGTTTTGAGGACAAAACCTACTGAAGAGGGAGGGGATGATGAGGACATCAGGTCGTACATCCAGCCAGGAGACCAGACTGGCCGACCAGGAAGCTTGCCCGAGACAGCCGGGCCATTTGGCACGTCTGCCGGACCAAGCAGTACCGCCGGACCCTCGACCAATATGACCAGACCGGTCAGCATTGCCGGCGGAGAGGCCCAAGCTTCCAGCACACTTGGTGGCAACGTGGATGACACCGCCGGTTCCCTTGGTGATGCCACCAATTCCGGGATCAACTTGGCCGGTCCTGAAGGCATTCCGGCCAGTACCTCGCACAATCCAGCCGATCCAGCCGAGTACACGAGCATTTCTACTTCTACACAAGGAAACTCGAACCAGATAAGCTACCAGCTTCAGGACATGCATCTAGAGGAAGTCTCCACACCAGTAGTGCCACCAGGAGCAATGACAAGGAGCAGATCAAGAGCACTCTCCCACAAGTTCAGCTTATGGGTCGACAAGCTCCTAGAGGAAGATCCACTAAGGTCAATGGGCCAGAAGTGCAAAGAAGAGTTCAAAGGCTTCTCAACAACACAAGGGACAAATCAGAAGACATTGGCTTTAGTGCAAGAGAGCTTAGGGCCCAAAAGATTCCTACCCCTACTCCAAGTCGAAGACTAGGAGCAAGGCGCGTGCATGCCACAAGAATGGCCACCTTCCATTTCTTGGCCGTGAAGTAAGTAAGGTAAGTTTTCAATAAGAATATTTGCCTCTTTCTGTTTTGCAGGGTAGGATCTACAATGTTTAAATTTATTGAATCAAAGACATTTTAGGAATAGGTCCTTTTTCGATTATACACTTTTGTATCTTTTCCTTTTGTGCACTTTTGTAAATTTTTCTTTTCTTATTTGAGTCGACCCTAGTAGGTCAAGCTGTCGAGCATATTAATAAAGCTCCTTCCAGCATTGTAGTTCGACAACCTTTTTGCTAATTAATAAAGATCGAATTTTCTTTACAAGTTATTCTCTCAAAGAAGCTTGTGCGCTTAGAACCTAGTTGAGACCAGTCCTCCTAGCTCTAAGTTTGTGATTTATCACGAGGTTCATCACCCCTCGTGTGGTTCACTTCACCCCTCCATCCAATACCAAACAGAAAACCCCTATCCAGAAGCTTAAGGTCGAGTTTCTCACCTAAACTTCTCCAAACAGCCCACGCGCATCCAAGCCTTGAATCGAGGCTTGTATCATTTTGGTATCAAAGTTTAAAGCTCCTAAACCAGGTTGTTTCTATCCTTTAGCTTGTCTTGTTTCTTGTTCTTTTATTAGTTTAAGTTTCATTCCAGAAAATCAAAAAAATAACATCTAAGTTCATACCGAGTGCATCTAGTTCCTACGTGCATCACTAGATTCTAGAATCATTCTTGCATTGCTATATTCGACTTTTTTTCTGTTAGAATCATATTTCTATTATTTTTAAGTTAAATTAAAAGAAAAGAAAAAAAAGAAAAGAAAATAGGAAAAATACCAAAAGATTTCGAATTGGACAGATGGAGAGATGAAGTGAACCACATGAGTGGTGATGAACCTCGTGATAAATGACAACTTAGAAGTTAGGAGGACTGGTCTCAACTAGGGTTCTAATCGAGAGAGTTTTAGGAGAAAACTCGTAGGAAGAAAGTTCTATATTTATTAATATCAAAAAGTTGTTGAACTACAATGCTGAAGGAGCCTTATTAATATGCTCGGCAACCTTGACCTTCTAGGGTCGACTCAAAATAAAAATAGAAAAGTTACAAAAATGCACAAAGAAAATTACAAAAAGGAAATAACCAAAAAAGGATAACTACCTAAATTGTTCTTGACTCAAAAAATATAGAACTCCTAATTCCTACCCTGCAAAACAGAAAAGGCAAGTATATAATTGAAACTTACCATTCTTACCTTTCGGCCAAGAAATGGAAGGTGGATGACCTTGTGGCATGCACGCGCCTAGCTCCTAGTCTTCAACTTGGAGTAGGGTTACGAATTGTTGGGCCATGACCTCCTTTGCCACGAGAGCCCAAGTCTCTGGTGTCCTTTGCAATGTTGAGAAGCCTTTGGATTGTTCCTTGTACTCTTGGCCCGATGCTCCTTGTCGATGATCTTCTAGGAGCTTGTCTACCCACAAACTGAACTTGTGGAAGAGTGCCCTTGTTCTGCTCCTTGTCATGGCTCATGGTGGCACCACTGGTGTAGAGACTTCATCCAGGTTCATGCCTTGAACCTGGTAGCTTAGTTGATCCGAGTCTCCTTTTGTAGATGTGGAAATGGTGGTGCAGTCGCGTGAATTGGCTGGACTGTGCGTGGAGCTGGCCGAGTTGAAATCGGAGCCGGCCAATGATTTCTAGGCCGGCGGCGTCGCCTGTTGGGCCGACGGTGTTGTTCACGTCGCCGCCAGTTGGGCCGGAGGTTTGGGCCTCTCCGCCGGAAAAGTTGGCCGGCCCAACTCGACTGATCATAGGGGCCGGCGGTACCGCTTGGGCTGGCAGACGTGCCAAATGGCCCAACTGTCTCCGGCAAGCATTCTGGTTGACCATTTTTGTCTTCTGGCCGGCCAGACGATCTGATCTTCTCATCATCCCAGATCCTTAAACTGGATGTTTTTCGAAAATACTACATCATGGCTTATTATGCATTGTTTATCCACCAAGCTCCATATCCGATACCCTTTAGCTCACTGGGATATCCCATAAGAACACCTTTTTCTCGTGGCTTTAACTTTTCTTGACATGTATGAATAGGTTTGAGATCTCACTTTATTTATGCAGTTCCTTCTTAACCAATATTTGAAGCCCTTTCTGATTAATGTGACCAAGTCTACTATGCCACAAAGCAATCGATTCTACTGCATTTACTTGCTCTAATTCTAGTTTTCCACCCAAAAAATAGACTGTATCAATATAGTCACCTGCGAGAACTTCTTTCCCCCCCCCCTAAACACTTGCATTCTATAGTTCTTTGACTGGAACCAACAGCCATGAGTGTCAAGTTGTCCAATAGATATAAGATTCCTTCTGGTTGTTGAAGAGTATCTCACGTCAGTCAATATGACAGATGTATTGATTTAGTTAACGATCTTTCCAATTGTTGATATTTTTCCCTTGGACTAACTCATTTTTCTGATCTACCTCTTGATTGTGCCACCAATCCTTCATTTTTCCACCTAATTTTACTTGAAGTACCCCTTTTCTCCAGTTCGAATTCAATGGAATAAGCTAATCCAACTATCTCCTCTAAAGTTATAGTAGTCCTATTTGAGTGTATGAACAAGGTGATCAAATCTCTTTGGAAAACTATTCAACAGTATTGCAGCTTGATCCTCTTCACTCATTTGCACATTTAAACTTAAGAGATCGGAGATTAGCTTATTAAAAATGTCCAAGTTCTTATCTAGATTCTTGTTCTCATCCATTTTGAAATTGAGGAACCTTTGTATCAAGTAAAATCTACGAGGAAAAGATTTGACTTGATATATGTTCTCGAGAGCATCCTACATATCATATGCAATAGGTTCCTTTATTACTTTTCTCTGAACTATATCTATCAAACTCAAGCTCAAGAGATTTCTTATCCTACGGTCTTTGTCTAATCTTTTAGGATATATTTTGACGTCTTCTTCTTCCCTATCACCTGAGATCCCTTTACCTTTAGATTATGTTACTGCTTGAGGTTGTAACATAGAATCAAATCCTAGGATCTCAAGTTGTGTGAGCACTTTGTGTTTCCACAGCATGAAATCTCCTTCACCGTTAAAAATTTCTCCAACCGTTAAAAATTTCTCCAACCGTTAAAAATTTCTCCAACCGTTAAAAATTTCTCCAACCGTTAAAAATTTCTCCAACCGTTAAAAATTTCTCCAACCATTAAAAATTTCTCCAACCGTTAAAAATTTCTCCAACCGTTAAAAATTTCTCCAACCGTTAAAAATTTCTCCAACCGTTAAAAATTTCTCCAACCGTTAAAAATTTCTCCACTTCAAATCTTTCTTGCGTTTGCTCCATAACTAATCTCAGAAGGCCTTCTAATTATTTTGCTTCTTGCATTCGAGCATTTGCTTCTTGCATTCGGGCATTTGCTTCTTGCATTCGGGCATTTACTTCTTTCATACGCATATTTCTTCCGACTTGTTCTTCAATTTGTCGATGCACGGCGAGTAGTTGATCTTGAATCGGGATAAAATCTGAAGTTGTGCATGAGAAGCCATTGCGTCTGCCCGACCCGTGAATACGGTTAAGATTACCGAGACCGTAAAGACGTCCTCTATCATCCGCAATAGAAGATTAAAAAATAATTAAAATATTAAATTAGTAAAAATCAAAGTAAAATAAAAGAAACGTTATAAAAATTAAGTTATAACTGAATGAATATTTCATTCTTTTCCTCCTAGGTCAGTTCTAGTCGGAACGAAATACCATCTGACGTTTCCACGAATCCACCTCAACGATCACCATTTTTTCGACCATTTACGTATATATATAGAGTCACGTATATATATAAAATATTTGCGACCATTTACGTAGTCGCAAATCAGTCACAAACTCACCAAATTAATATGTGGTCGCAAATGTGCGACCACCAATTGATTTGGTGGTAGTTTGAAATTTTTCAAAAATTTTAACTCCCCCAAATTCATACGTGGTCGCAAATTATTCGCAAGTGGTCGCAAATTATTCGCAAGTGGTCGCAAATTAGTTATAAAAATTGTGACCAATTTACGACCACAATTGAAAAATACAATGCGGTCACAAATTGGTATTAGAGACCAAATTTGCGACCACATTATATAAAATTAGTAATAAGAATTATAAGAAGTTTGGAATGGCCAATGAAAAAGAATTTTCCGATATTGCCACATTCAGAATGATCTAAAGAGACAAATTAGGGATTGAGAATTTGAGATTTAGTGAAAATGGAGAATGGACAGGAAATTGACACGTGCGGTATATTGTTTTGAGAGTTTTTGTACATAAATGCTTATAGAAAAATATCATTTTTGCATCTGCAAAATTTTTTAATATTATTTTTATAAGTAAATATATTACATCTCTTCGTCTTCATCGTCATATGAAATTGAAATATTACACTAAAATTCATCATCTACTTCGGCATTTCCAACATCGAAATCAATTTCTTCAGTTTGGTTAACTTTATCAATCAAACGATCCACTTATATCTCGTCAACCACCTTTACCTCTTCATCATTTTCTTGTTGCAATAGGATCTTGTCTTTGTTTTTGTAATTTCCCAAAATATTAGATCTCGGATTAACTTTGACAACACTGCAATGTTTGTTTTGATGAATATTTGGTGGGCGGATAAGGAATATAACAAATTTGATCTGCTTGAGAGGTTGTGGTACATCATATAATGAAACTTAATTAGTTAATTATATAAACAAATTTATAGAAATTTACGTAAAATATATAATAGCATTATTTAATAATTAGTTATTTTTATTTACGTACCTAGAATAAATAGTTCGTATTTGTAGTATTTCTTTGATGATAAGACATCAATGACACCATTTTCTGACTTTCAAGTTCCTTTCGAAAGCGTAGAATCGTACCATTCACATTTAAAAAGCGTGATCTTCAAATTTAGGAGTCCAACATACTAAAGTTGAATGATATCTATTAAAATTCCGTAAAAATCAGATTCATTAGATGCATTTGAGTAATTGTTTTCTTTGACACAAATGCCGTAGTTATATATCTTTCTTTTGTGTCCATCTTTCTTCCTGTATAATATATAACGTCTTGTAAAATAGATCGGTCAAGTTATCGATTTGTTCATCGGGCCTTTCATTGACCTATGATCAGTTCAAATGCTTGCGTTGATATGTTCCAGTGCTTGCATTGACCTATGATCATATTAATTATATACATACATAATCTTGAACCCATATATGGAACTCTTCCTCTCTTTTAGATGAAATATCATATTCCGAAAGATATGGATACGTACAACGAATTTGATCTTCAAATGTAATATATATTGGTTAATTAGAATGAAATTATAATGTAAAAAATGAAATCTTTTTCATAATCACTTCTTACCTCTCAAGTAGACAAAAATATTCAAATTTTGCAAAACATATACATGTGCATATTTGTATTCTTTTTCTGAAAGCCATATTTCTTTACTTTTACCACTTGGACGACCCATGTGAGTAAATATATCTAGCATTTCGGGATCCGGATACACAGGGACGTCACCTTCATTGAATCTAGTAGATTTGTATATATATTATACACGACTCAGCATTAAAAAATAATTACTTAAACATATAAATAAAATAATTAATATACACAATAATTTCTGTTAAGTACCTGTTTTGGTGCGTATATGGGCATCAAAGTAATGGTCCGAGAAGTAAGATATCTCATCATTGACATATGATTCAAAAATCGACCCTACATCATATTGTTTGTTCTTCGCCTTGCTTTTCAGTTTTTTTAAAAACCTTGTAAATGGATACATTTACCTATATTGCATAGTTCCATCCAATTCAGCTTCGTATGACAGATGTATAAGTAGGTACTACATGACGTCGAAAAATGCAGGTGGAAAGATCTTGTCCAAATTGCACAAAGTTATGACTATGTTTTTATTCAAAATTCGGACACGACTTTGTTGCAATGATCTAGAGCATAGATCTCGGAATAATCTTCCAATCCCTATATTACTCAAATTTGAATCAAGTAATTACTACATGCATTTAATATTGTTATTATATATATGTAATAAATAAAATATGTTTAATTGTATATACCTGATAAAATATGGCTTTTTGTCAATCTAAATATAGGGAGTGGAACATTACCCCGACCATCTAGGTGCAACTTTTTTCGAGAGCAAAACTTTGCAATGTCCAACTTCGATTTAACTGTATCTTTTGATTTATCCTTGAAATTCATAACAATATTTATGATGTTATCGAAGAAAATGTTTTGTATATGAATCACATCAAGATTATGTCATAGGTTAAGATTTGTCCAGTACGACAACTCCCAAAATATGTTTTTGTGTCAATTATGCCAGCTTCCATAACCTTCCTGTTTAGTTTCATGACCATTTTCAACATAGTAAGATGTTCTTAAAGGATTGATAAATTTTATTCGCTCGTATAAAACTCGTTCTCCTGTCAATGATTGTGGAGGATAATCATTCAAAATGTGCTTGCCCTTTAAAAGATTTGTTTTATTTTTCCGTAACGGATGACTTTTATGAAAAAAATCTTTTGTGAAAATCAAACCAACACGTCTTTCTATCATTTGATAATTGAAATGCCTTTGTATCATCCATACAAATTGGACAAGATAGTCTACCATACGTTGTCCATCCTGAACACATTCCATACGCTGGAAAATCATTTATCATCCACAGTAACACAACTTTTAAATTGAAATTTTGATTCAACAACACATCATATGCCTCAACTCCCGTAGACCACAATTCTTTCAGCTCATCAATCAAAAGTCGGAGAAATACATCAAGACTAGCGCACGGTTGATTTGGACTCAAATTCAAAATTGTAAGAAATAAGTACTCTTTCTTCATACACATAGCATGTGCCAAGTTATATGAAGTGATAATCACCAGCCATAATGAATGATTACGAGACATCCCAAATGGACTAAATCTATTAGTACATAAGCCAAGATAAACATTCTGAGATTCAGCAGCAAATATTGGATGTAGATATTGAAAATTTTTCCACTATTCAGCATCACATGGATGACTCATTTCTCCGTCTTGTGCTTCATGTTATGCATGTCACCTCATTGCTATTGCAGTTTTCTCGCTTTGATACATTCTCTTAAGTATGTCGCCCATAGGTAAATACAACATACGACGGAAAGATATTCTCATCCTGCCCTCATTTGGCTTATATCGGGGGGAATCGTAAAATTTTACATTTTCCTATATTTCATCTTCTTTTCAAAAGATTACACAATTGTTAACACACACGTCAATTGTATAAAATGGGAGCCCTAAATTTTGCATCAGTTTTTTGGGTTCGTAATATCAACCCGTTGCCTGATTCTCTTCGGGCAAATATTCAGTAAACAGCTCCGCCCATGAGTTCATATATTTTTTAACAAGATTAAAATCAGAATTAATGTTCATGAACCGAGCAGGTAAAGATAACTGTGAGTGATCTTCATGACAACCATCATACAATGGATTTTTGGGAGCTTCTAACATGTAAAAATTTTGTGCTTCTGAATTTGGCTCTTCTATATTATTAAAGCATTTCTTGTGATGATTATAGTACTCATCAGTCGTAGTTTCACGAAATTCATCCGTCACCATTTCAACATATCTATTCCGGATGTACTTACTCTTTCTTCACTAGTACCACATGTCCCTGATTTCTATGGACATCTTCACATCGACTACTCGTGCCTAACTGAACATTCAATTCTTCTCCATATTTATACCAAATATAATAATTTGGTATAAATTCTCGATTATACAAATGATTCCAATTTTTTTGACATGGAAGAAAGTTATCATTTTTACAATTAATACAAGGACAAAAAAAACTTAACTCCACTACTTTGAGTTATTGGCTGACTACTTGCAAAATTTAAGAACTGTTTCATGCCTTGTGAAAATTCCGCCGATATATTTCTTGTTTGATTATCAATCATTTTGTACATCTAATCTCTCGAATTATTGTAATTTCTCCATATGTTTGAAGTTTTTTTTCTTTTGATTCTACAAATGAGAGAAGAGATATAGGGGCATATATATATATAAGAGTTGTCACTACTTTGTGACTACTTTGCGACCACTGTAGTGTGGTCGCTTATTCATAGGTATACCCACTTTGCACATGTTTTTCATGTTATCGTTTTGCCACAACTTTGTATTTGAAGTGTCACTCCAAAGTGGTCACATATTAATCGCATATTAATCGCATATTAGTCACAATTTGGTTGCATATTACGACCAATATGCGACTACGCGTTTTAGTCCCAAAAATAAGATCAATATGCGATTACAAGAGTGTAGTCGTAAATTGATCGCAAAACCGTGGCAATCGAACCGCAAATCAGAGTGACAAATTGACTATTTTCTTGTAGTAAACCCCTGCTCTAATACCACTGTTAGTTCATTCACACTCTAGTATCAACTATTTATCGATCTTAGATCTTAGAATCTTATTATTCCTGCTTTGTTCTTTGCTTCGATTTTGTGCAGATTATAAATAATAACAAGAGACACACATATATACGAGTTCCCGAGATAAATTTAATCCCAGTACATCTCGGTGGGCTTTCATCGGCCTCAAAACTTGCACTATCAACAACAGATCATGCAAGATCAAAATGTACTTCTACTTCTTTGTGTTGTATCAACGAATTTTAACACATATCTATTTAGTCGACTATATCGAGGGAGAGTGATCACCAGCTTGTGTGACGGACAATCCTTGTCAATTTTAAGGCTCTAAAAGCCGTTGATCCTTTTATATCGTTGTTTCATTCGGGTTTTAGATAGTTTAGCCAATATGTCCATTACACTAGTTTAGTCACATCAAACAAAAATTTTAAAAACAATTTATGCATATCATTCTAGCTATTAGTTTCATCTTTTAATCATTTATCTTCATAAATTCCATACGCTGAAAAATCGTTTATCGTCCATAGTAACACAACTTTTAAATTGATATTTTGATTCAACGACACATCGTATGCCTCAACTCCCGTAGATCATAATTATTTCAGCTCATCAATCAAAAGTCAGAGAAATATATCAATACTAGGCATGGATGATTTGGCCCCAAATTCATAATTGTAAGAAATAAGTACTCTTTCTTCACACACATATCAGGTGGCAAGTTATATGAAATGATAATCACCGGCCATAAAGATGAGACATCTCAAATGGATTAAATCTATTAGTACATAAGCCAAGATAAATATTTCGAAATTCAGCAGCAAATATTGGATGTAGATATTGAAAAATTTTCCACTCCGCAACATCAAATGGATGACTCATTTCTCCATCTTCTACTTCATGCTATGCGTGCCACCTCACTACTGCTGTGGTTTTCTCGCTTTGATACATTCTCTTAAGTCTGTCGCATATAGGTAATACAACATACGACTGAAAGATATTCTCATCCTGCCTTCGCTTTGCTTATATCGGGGGAATCGCAAAATTTACATTTCCTATTTTTTATCTTCTTTCTAAAATATCATACAACTTTGAACACACACGTCAATTGTATAAAATGGGAGCCCTAAATTTTGCATCAGTGTTTTGGGTTTGTAATATGAACCCGTTGCCTAATTATCCTCGGGCAAATATTCAGTAAACAGCTCCGCCCAGGAGTCCATGCATTTTTCAGCAAGATTAAAATCAGACTTAATGTTCATGAACCGAGTAGCTAAAGATAACTGTGAGTGCCCTTCATGACAACCATAATAGAATGGATTTTTGGCAGCTTCTAACATGTTGTAAAATTTGTGTGCTTCTGAATTTGGTTCTTCTATATTATTAAAGCCTTTCTCAATGATTATGGTACTCATCAATCGTAGTCTCACGAAATGCATCCGTCACCATTTCAACGTATCTATTACGAGATGTACTTGCTCTTTCTTCACTAGTACCACATGTACCTCCCTGATTTCTATGGACATCATCACACCGACTACTCGTGCCTAACTGAATATTCACTTCTTCTCCATGTTTATTCCAAACATAATAATTTGGCATAAATCCTCGACTATAAATATGATTCCAAATTTTGTGTCCTGGAAGAAATTTATCATTTTTGCAATTAATACAAAGACAGAAAAACTTACCCACTACTTTGAGCTAATGTCTGATTGCTTGCAAAATTCATGAACTGCTCTATGCCTTGTGAAAATTCTGCAGTTATATTTCTTATTTGATTATCAATCCTTTTGTACATCCAATCTCTCGAATTATTGTAATTTCCCCATATGTTTGAAGTTTTTTTCTTTTGATTCTACAAATGAGAGAAAAGATATGGGGGCATATATATAAGAGTTGTCACTACTTTACCACTACTTTGTGACTACTTTGCAACCACTGTAGTGTGGTCGCTTATTTGTAGGTATATCCACTTTACACATATTTTTCATGTTGTCATTTTGCCACCACTTTATGACTGAAATGCCACTCCAAAGTGGTTGCATATTAGTCTCAATTTGGTTGCATATTGCGACCAATATGCGACTATGCGTTTTAATCCCAAAAGTTCGATTAATATGCGACTACAAGGACATAGTCACAAATTGATCGCAAAACCATATCACTCGAGTCGCAAATCAGAGTGGAAAATTGATTCTTTTCTTATAGTGAAACCATGCTCTAATATCAACTGTTAGTCCATTCATGCTCTAGTATCAACTATTTATCTTAGATCTTAGAATCTTATCGTTCCTTGTTTGTTCTTTGTTTCGATTTTGTGCAGATTATAAATAATAACAAGAGACACATATATACGAGTTCCCGAGATAAACTTAATCTCGGTACATCATGGTGGACTTTCACCAGCCTCAAAACATGCATTAGCAACAGATCATGTCAGATCAAAAATGTACTTCTGCCTCTTTATGTTGTATCAACGAGTATTCACACATACGTATTCAGTCGGCTATATCGAGGGAGAGTGACAATCAGTTTGTGTGACGGCCAATCCTTATCAATTTTAAAACTCCAAAAGATGTTTTATACCATCTAGTATCAGGACTAAAAGCACCTACCACGAGTTTGATCATTTTTTATGGTTGTTTCATTCGGGTTTTAGTTTAGCTAATATGTCCATTACACTAGTTTAGTCACATCAAACAAAAATTTTAAAAACAATTTATGCATGTCATTCTACCTATTAGTTTCATCTTTTAATCATATATCCTCATAGATCATCCTTAGTTTATCAACAAGAAAAATGCACAAAAATATAGAATAGGAAAAAAACGGAACAAAGAATATAAACTTTCCGTTTTGCTCATATTGACTCTTTTTCATTACCTTTTTGACAAGTATTGGAAATTTCATTTAGTTTTAAATATTGACTTTAACATAATACAATATTTATGCTAACTAAAAAAACAAGAAAACCCCACAAATAATAGAATTACATTTAGCATATTTCCTATTGCACTATTTCAAATTTTTATCATACTTTTCCGAGGAAAGTACTTGTTTTGATTCTATTTTTGATGAGATCTGTGATAATGAGCACAATTTGATGCTCTCCTTTTATGCTACTGCTTGTGTGTTTGCTCTCCGTTAATTGAAATCTAACAGACATTGATTTCTGTAGACTTAACGATTCTCAACAAAAGGGCAGTTCACTTTGTCGTATCTTGTACCTGGACTTTTCCTTCATTTGCGACTTCAACATGCGCTTAACAATTTCTCTTCTGGCCCAGCTTGGAAACTAGTCTAAACTCGATCGATAACACGACATGCTTTATATATAAAACTATATTAATATGTATAAAATCAGATATAACAAAATCCAAAAAATTTGTTATATCTGATTTATACATATTAAAATTTCGTAATAACATTTATGTTATCGGTCAACAGAAATTTTTCATCTAATTCATCCATTTTCTCATTAATGGATTGTACTTGTATACGTATAATAGCATTGTTAAATGTTAAATCTTATTTTGATATTGGGACATAAGTATTAGACATCAACTTTTTTTTCGTATAATCAAAGATATTTCGAATTTTTAGCTATAACAAATATATTATATGATTTAATATGTGATATATGTATAATAATATTGATATATGTTAAGAAATATTTTAATTATACAAGGTATATGATAATCATGTTGATAAATCTCAAAAAATTATTTTAACCATAACGGCGACATTTTATCTTTTTCATCATTTACCAACCAAACTCTTCTTCGTCGACCTTTGCGTCGTATTTAAAAAAAACTTTTATCAGCTAACAACACTTGGGACGACATAGATGCAAATACAAGTTGTTACAAATCTCGTATTTATGGCCTAATAAAGAAATAACGGTTAAAATTATAATTGAACAACAAATTAGAACATAACGATTCAACAATCAAGTTAGATCGCTCGGGAACGAAATTGGTAACTAAATCGTTACATGATACATGATGAGTTTACAAACAAAAGCCGGTGTGTGATAAAAATCACAGATGGATTGAAAAAATAACTACAAACATTACCGGGAATAAATTTAAAAACAAAGTTTCGAGAATTCAGAAATAGTCACAAAATCAAAAATCAAAAACTTACTGGTATTCCTACATCTTTATCGGTCGTCATCACTTTTTCAGCAAGAGTTATCGGATTTGTAGTAGTTATTGATTATTGTGCACAGATTCAAGGGTGGAGAAAAAGAAAAGAGCTGGGGAAGAAGAAGAGAGAGGTGGGGAAGAAGAAAAGAGAGATGGGGAAGAATAAGAGAGAGATGGAGAAGAAGAAGAGAGATATGGAGAGAGAGAGAAAGAACGAAATGGTAGAAGGTGAGAGACGGGTGGGAAGAAACTTACCGGATTCAATTCTTTGTCGCCGGTCACAATTTTTTTGGGCAAGACTAATCGTTTGATTTTTGAAAGGAATTTAGAGAGACACGAGATGTTGGAGAAAGAAACATGAGAGAAGAAAGTGAAATAGTGAATCTACACTCTCTCACCTTATATATGAGAGAGGGTGTGATTTAACATAAAAAAACTAACACTCCTACCAAAAGGGTGTCAGTTTTGCGCAGACTAAAATCGATTCAACATGAGAGCGTTTTTGGATTTTTATAAAATGAACAGTACACGATTTCATGATTGTTTATTCTACTAATTAGTGTTTTTTTGTTATCTACCCAAATTTCACAATAAAAATACACAAAACCCGAAGAAAAATCATGGTATGAATGCTAATCGATAATTTTACCCAAACAATGCTGATCTACAAGATATAAATATTGTTCTATAATTGTTGTTTTAAGTATAAGGATTTATTTTATGTAATTGAGTTTTTTCCGTATTTGATTGTTTTAAGATCGTGCTATTACTAAAATATTATTATTATTATTCATATTTGAGTAATACTATAAAATAGTATTTTCTGAAAAAAAAAATTCTAAATCTAACAGTTTAAAATTAAAATTTCAAAATAATACAAATAATTATGTAAAAATATTTATTTACTTTAAATAAATTATATATAAATTTTAAATATTATATTTGAATTTTTTCTAATTTAAAATTTAATTATTTCATTAATAAGAAATTTTAACTAAAAAAATATTAGAACTGTACACAAAAAATTAACCCAAAAATTAGAACTGTACACATAAAAAAATTAGAACTGTACAAAAAACAATAAGAAGTTTCAGCAACTGTACACAAAAAGTTAACCCCATATTATTCCTAATATTCTACGGATAATATTATGTGCATATTTTGTCAGAAAAAGCACAAACATTGATTATGTTTTTTCTCTCCTCAACAGTTTTTTGAAAAACATTTTTTAAACCTCCATCTTTTTATATGATGGTTCCGAAAAAATCGCATTTCTCAGATTTCGTAACCGAAAAAATCGCATTTCTCAGATTTCGTAACCGATGATTTCGAATGATAAAAATAAATTTTAAAAAAACCATTATAATTACATAATAATTTTAAGGTTAATATTATTTTGAGGCTAAAATTATATTATTTTTTATCAAAAAAATAAATTAATTCAAAATTGTGGCATAAACATCAAAACACCTATTGCACAACAAATCAATATATTATCTTTTCAATAAAAAACTAGAACTTAAAATTTCATTATATTTGATGTAAATTATATCTTATTTTAAATTTTAAATTTTATATTTTATATTTTAAAAATGTAAATTTTAAAATATTTGTGCCATACAGAAACATGAAATAGAAACTAGTTAGATATATAAAATAAAAACTATTTTTCTCTCATTTTAGTTGGGCCGTTAATACAAATAACATATTCGTTTTTTGAACTATATAAGCTGACAAATGATTCCCGTCCAAAATAACAAAGGCACGTTGTTAGTTTAGCAAATACGTTATTTAATTTTTCATGAAATCATAATTTTGTTTTGATATTTTTCTGAGGACAGGCCAAACATATTTTTCTAATATTTTATAGTATTGCTTAAAGCTCATTAAAAAGCCCGTAGTAAAAATACGGCATGGCGTTCAACCACTGACCTGATGAACTGCACGTCGTCTTTCTACACTCAACATCGAAACTTCTTGAAAGCACAAGAGCAATCTGGTAAGTTAAAGACACTTGTTATAGAGAAAACAAGATCCTTGACGAAATTTGCAGATTTTTCTATCACTTTTCCATTCTCCTCTTCCTTCCCATTCTCTCCTCTATATGTACTCGACGGAATAACCATTTGAGTTCATAGAGAGTAAAACCATAGTCAAAGAAAGTAATAATAAACCAAAATGTCGCTAATTCCGAGCTTTTTTGGAGGTCGAAGAACAAACGTGTTCGACCCATTTTCGCTAGATGTGTGGGATCCGTTCGAAGGATTCTGGACGCCGTCAGAGAGGGCAAACGCACCGGCTAAAGATGTGGCAGCGTTCACAAATGCTAAAGTGGACTGGAGGGAGACACCTGAGGCGCACGTGTTCAAGGCAGACTTGCCGGGGCTGAAAAAGGAAGAGGTGAAAGTGGAGGTTGAAGATGGAAATATACTTCAGATAAGCGGAGAGAGGAGTAGCGAGAATGAAGAGAAAAATGATAAGTGGCACCGTGTGGAGAGATCTAGTGGGAAGTTCTTGAGGAGGTTTAGGCTACCGGAGAATGCAAAGGTGGAGGAAGTAAAGGCGAGTATGGAGAATGGTGTGTTGTCTATTACAGTGCCTAAAGTTTCGGAGAAGAAGCCTGAGGTTAAGTCCATTGATATCGCCGGTTGAACACATCGTTCGAATTTGGAAAAGCCAAGACAAAATATGTATGACTTCGTCAAATAAATGGTGTCTATGTAGTTTCTCTTTTCTCGTCACGAATCCCGTTGTATCAATGTATGTTAACTTTAATTAGAGTGTTACGATATATATTTTCAGAAAATGGTCAGAAGAAAACGAGATTATAGTACTTTGACTTCAAAACTTCACGCAACAGTCAGAAATCCGTATTTCACTAAAATGCTGTGCAACACAATGCCATAAATTGGTACCTGATTGATCTATTCCCTTTCCAGTGACGGTGTGAAGCAGATCGAAGTCTATGACGCCAAGCTCCTGAAGCTTTTGAAACCAATTCAACGACATTTGGATAATCTGACGCTCAATTGACTTCACCTTCTTACTGAACTTGAACTGTCGCTTCGATTCCAAAAATTCAGCATCCGTATCACCGCAATTTAGATCAGTTTTGATTTAGTCCATGCAAAGAATCCTCGGATTTTTCTCTGTGGAAGTATATGTATGTTCAGACGCCTTGAAGTATTTTTCACCAGCGAGTTTTACGACGTGGACCTGTTTACCAAAAAATCAGACCGGCCGGTTCTGGGTTCAAGCTTGAATTAAGGGATTTGAATTGAAATTAAAACCAAGAAACCTAATATTCTGCAGAACGTTATGCTCTCCTTTGTTATGACTGCGAATCGCCGGTTTCTGTCTCTAGTTCTTCTTTCGGCTTTCATTTCCATAGCTTAACATTCAAATCATCTCTTCCTCTATCTTTCGCGAACCTAAATTTTACTCTAGTTCTAGTTCTATTTCTCTTCTTTCAATATTCTGATTTCTCAATGCTCTTTTTGTGCGACCTAATGAGTATTGTAGAATTTGAAGATGAGTTTTGTTTGTAACTAAAGAAAAATCTTACATAGAATGTTAGACAGAAGGATTCGAAAACATGATTTACTATTTCAATACACATATTGTTGATCTAGAAAGGGGTTATACCTTTATGTTCTGTTTTAGGAATAATATCAAAAACTGGTCTGAACATGATCTACTATTCCATTTCTGTTCTGTTTTTATTTCATTTGTAGATAGAACTCAAAACTAATGTTTTCAATAGAGCTCCGTTAGACGCTTGCTTGCTAATCGTTTGTATGAAGAAATATTGAAGCAATGGAAATTTACAGAGAAGATGGCAGATGGTTGAATCAGCTGAGACCCTCATGCAGTGTATAGGTTGTACATGATGATTGTAATGTATCCTTTTTTACGATCCTCGATTTGATCATTTGTAGAGTAGTTATTAGTGAAATAAGTTTCATTGCTTGTTCTTTGATTCAAATTTGTGAAGCTTCTACCATGTGACATAAGCGCAGTATGTGTTTAGACTCGGAATTTCAAAGAAGCATCTCACTGGTACACATCTTTGCATCTTTATGCACTCCTCTAAAGCCGTTTCCTTAATGTTCTTTGAGAGACGTTGAAGCATCAGTTCGTTGAGTGCAAATCCACCATGGTGGCAGATAGCATTCCGATTTCATCGTCTTCAACTCGTCCTGATAAATTATTTAAAAGAGAAAAGTTAAAACTATTATTTTTCATAATAAGATTACTACAATTAGAGATTTTAACTTGTATTAGGTCCCAAAATAACGATTAATTTGCGATTATTTGCGAATAATGAATTTTTACATTTGTACAAATTTGACATAGTTAATTTGTACAAATTTATTGAGAACAAAATGTATTACTTATCTTCGTCTTCATCATCATATAAAAATGAAATATTACATTGAAATTCATCTTCTATTTCGGTATTTCCAACGTTGAAATCAGTTTTTTCGTTATGATTAACGATATCAACCAAACTATCTATTTCTAGCTCGTCAACCAGCTTTAGTTCTTCATCATTTTCTTGTTGCAAAAAGATCTCGTATTTGTTTTTGTAGTTTCCCAAAATATTAGCTCTTGGATTGACTTTGAGAACACTAAGTCATGTTTGTTTTGATGATGATTTGGTGTGATAAGAAAAATAACAACTTTGATCTGTTTAAGCGGTTGTGATAATGAAAAGTAAATTAGTTAATTATATAAACAAATTTATCAAAATTTATGTAATATATATGACTTAATAATTAGTTATTACTCAACTAATTATATACCTAGAATATACGGTTCGTATTTTTAGTATTTAATTTTCTGATGATTAGAAATCAACAACGCCATTTTCCGACTTTCAAGTACATTTGGAAAGCGTAGAATTGTACAATTCGCATTTAAAAAGCGTGATCTTTAAATTTACGAGTGCAACCTATTCAAATTGAACGACATCTATTAAAACTCTATAAAAATCGATTTCATCAGATGCATCTCAGTAATTGTCTTATTTGACACAAATGTCATAGCTACATGTCCTTCTTCTCTGACCATGTTTCTTTGTGTGGAACATATAACCTCCATTCTCCTCTTCGAAGTTTGCAGAAGTTTCTATCACTTATCCATTCTCCTCTTCCTTCCCATTCTCTCCTCTATATGTACTCGACGGAATAACCATTTGAGTTCATTGAGAACAAAACCATAGTGAAAGAGAGTAATAATAAGCCAAAATGTCGCTAATTCCGAGCGTTTTTGGAGGTCGAAGAACAAACGTGTTCGACCCATTTTCGCTAGATGTGTGGGATCCGTTCGAAGGATTCTGGACGCCATCAGAGAGGGCAAACACACCGGCTAAAGATGTGGTAGCGTTCACAAACGCTAAAGTGGACTGGAGGGAGACACCTGAGGCGCACGTGTTCAAGGCAGACTTGCCGGGGCTGAAAAAGGAAGAGGTGAAAGTGGAGGTTGAAAATGGAAATATACTTCAGATATGTGGAGAGAGGAGTAGCGAGAATGAAGAGAAGAATGATAAATGGCACCGTGTGGAAAGATCGAGTGGGAAGTTCTTAAGGAGGTTTAGGCTACCGGAGAATGCAAAGGTGGAGGAAGTAAAAGCGAGTATGGAGAATGGTGTGTTGTCTGTTACGGTGCCTAAAGTGCCAGAGAAGAAGCCTGAGGTTAAGTCCATTGATATCTCCGGTTGAACACATAGTTCCAATTGGAAAAGCCAAGACAAAATATGTATGACTTCGTCAAATAAATGGTGTCTATGTAGTTTCTCTTTTCTCGTCACGAATCTCGTTGTATCAATGTATGTTAACTTTAATAAGATTGTTACGATATAGATTTTCAGATAATGATCAGCAGAAAACGAGATTATAGGAGTCGAAAAGCTCGATTGAGTAATTTGACTTCAAAACTTCACGCAACAGTCAGAAATCCGTATTTCACTAAAATGCTGTGCAACACAATGCCATAAATATGTACCTGATTGATCTATTCCCTTTATTGACATAGGAAAATCAAATAAGACCTATCTTGACCTACAAGGCAAGTGTGAGCACGAAAATTCAGTTTGAATAACAAGGGAAATGAAAAAGGATGGGTTATTATTAACCACATGGTTGAAATGGTTAAATAGCTACCTTGGGAGAAGAATCAAGGTGAAAAAGTCATGCCCATGCTGCACACAGTCTTGGCAACCACACCAAACAGTCATGCCCATGCTGCACACAGTCTTGGCAACCACACCAAACAGTCATGCCCATGCTGTCTCCTCTCTTCTCATTGGTTGTTGACAGGCTCCTCCTCTATTCAAACTCATCCACAAGTTTGAATTCGTTTTCTTTTGTGTTCACATTGTAAATCCTCTATAAAAGGGCTGTAAAGACTCAATGTATAAAAAACTCTTAGGAGATTCTTCTCCATAAGTCTAAGTCATTTCTCATTTTCTCATACTTCTCTTTGAGTTTTCAGATTCAATTCTTCACATTTCTCCTCTATAATCTCAATATTCTTACATGGTATCAGAGCATAAGATCATTCTCTTATCTTTTCTACTCAAATCTCTCAGTTTCTAATCTAAAATTCTGTCAAAAATCTCTCAGTCTTTAGACTAAAAACTCACGGTTTCATTCAACCATAAAAGCTGCTTCCTTTGAGCTCTTCAAAGCCTAACAATGGAGGATACAGTTCAAATTAGTTCCAGCCTGAAACCTACGGTGATAGCAGTAGTTCTCAAAGGCTTGAACTACACATTATGGTCAAGAACCATCAAGACAGCCATTTGTGGCAAAGGACTTTGGAATCACATCTTGGAGGATAATACTCCATCTATAGATGATCCAAAGGAGAAGAAGGATGAGGCAACAAGAAAAGAAGAAGCTAGGTGGTTCCAAGAAGATCAATCAGTCCTTGGATTCCTCCAAAATTCATTGGACCCATCCATTCTTGAAGCTTATTCACATTGTGAAACTGCCAAGTCTCTTTGGGACACTCTCAAGAGGGTGTATGGGGATGTTTCAAACCTCAGCCGTGTGTATGAGGTTAAGAAGGCTCTCAATGATCTACACCAAGAGGATATGGAGTTCACAAAATTCCTGGGCAAGTTCCAGTCAACATGGTCCGAGCTTGACATGTTGAGACCAAGTTCTATGGATCCAAAGGTGCTTAATGAAAGGAAGGAACAAGACAAGATATTTGGGCTCCTTCTCAACCTAAATCCAGCCTTTAAGGATGTGATTAAGTCCATCCTGAGAGAGCCAAAACTCCCTGATTTCGAAGAGGTGTGCTCACGGATTCAAAGGGAGCAAGGCAACATTGGTTTGTTTGGTGGTAAAGGAGAACTAGTCATGGCCAACAAAAGCGTGTTTAAGCAAGAGGATAGGAAGAGTGTGATGTGTGAGCATTGTAAGAGGAATGGCCACATCAAGGACAAGTGCTGGATACTTCATCCTCATCTCAAGCCAAACCGGTTCAAGGATTCAAAGGCTAACATCTCTCAAATGGTTGCGACTGAACCGGCAAGTTCATCCAACCAAGGAGGGGAGCTAGCTATGAATGTATCCATGGAGTATGTTAAGAAGAGTGACTTGGAGGATCTCATTAAGGCCTATGCCTCAAAACTCTCCGGTATCACACTCTACTCCCATAAATCGCTTGATAAACCAGATCATAAGTTGGTAGTGGATTAAGGTGCTTCTCCCCATATGATTAGCAATGCTAGGTTGTTAAAGAACATTGAACCATGTCTAGGACAAGTAACTATAGCTGATGGTAAGGGTATTCCAATTGAAGGAACCGGAAAATTAAGACTATTTGACAAAGAAACTAAATGCATTCTTTGTACCTAAATTTAAGTCTAATCTAGTTTCTGTCAAAAAGACTACTAAAGACCTCAATTGCAATGTTACATTTGGGCCTAACAATGTTTACTTTCAGGATATTAAGAGTGGTAAGATACTTAGAGGGGGTGTAACTCAAGATGAGCTCTATGTTCTTGAAGACCCTCCAAGCAATTTGGATTCCTTAGCTTTCAAATCCTGTGTTTTTGCTAATAAAGATGTCTTATGGCATGCTAGATTAGGAAATCCTCATGCTCGTACTTTAAGCTTAATAATTCCTAATGTCGCTTATGATCACTCAGTTTGTGAGGCTTGTATCCTTGGCAAACATTGTCGTGTTGTTTCCCCTAAATCGTCTACAATTTATGAGCATTGCTTTGATTTAGTACATTCCGATGTTTGGACCTCACCTTACATGTCTAGAGATAGGAATAAATACTTTGTGACCTTTATAGATGAGAATTCGAAATATACATGGGTTACATTACTTCCATCTAAAGATAGGGTTTATGAGGCATTTATAAACTTTCATAATTATGTTACTAATCAATTCAATGCCAAGTTCAAAGTGTTAAGATCAGATAATGGAGGGGAATACACAAGTCAAAGATTCAAAGCTCATCTAAACAAACATGGAATACTACATCAAACTAGCTGTCCACACACCCCACAACAAAATGGAGTTGCTGAAAGGAAGAACCGACACTTAATGGAAGTAGCAAGATCCATGATGTTTCATACCAATGTTCCTAAAAGTTTTGGGGAGATGCAGTCTTGGTTGCTTGCTACCTCATCAATCGGATTCCAACCAAAGTCTTGCAAGACATATCCCCATTTGAGGTACTCAATAAAACTAAACCCTCCATTGATCATTTACGTGTATTTAGGTGTGTGTGCTTTGTGTATGTTCCAGGTGATCTAAGAAACAAGTTGGAGGCAAAGAGCATCAAGTGTATGTTCCTTGGATATTCGACAACACAAAAGAGTTATAAGTGCTATGATCCGAGCAACAACAGGACATATGTGTCTAGAGATGTCAAGTTCATAGAAGAACAAAGCTATTATGATCAGAAAGATTGGGAAGGATTGAAAGATCTCTCAAGGTCACCTTTTGATTTGGCTACGAGTTTGAGGTTTCTCTTGAATCATTTGGGAAATGATCTACCAAAGGATTCAAGACACGAAGAAACAAGAACCTTAAGTAGTTCACAAGATACCCAAGAGAATGAACAAGGGGTGGTAACTCAAGAACCAACTCCAATCCAAGAAAAAGCCATGGCCCAAAATCAAGAACAAGACGACTTGGAAGTGGGTATAGAGGAACCTATTCACCAAATGGAAGAGGAAACGGTTGTAGAGGAGGCTGCACCACCTGTTCAGCCTTTAAGGAGGAGTACTAGACTTAGGAACACTAGGGTATTCTACAACAACCAGGCCGTGGCTCATCCCATACCAGCTGTTTGTTCCCTTGACCTCTTGCCATCTAGTCATCAAGCATTCCTTGGAAAGATTGAACAAAGTCAGATTCCAAGGACTTATGAAGAAGCTAAGAGCAAGAGAGAATGGTTAGATGCAGTAAGAGATGAGAAGGGAGCTATGGAAAGGAATCATACATGGGATATACAAGAACTTCCCAAAGGCAAGAAGGCTGTGAGTTCCAAGTGGGTGTTCACAATCAAGTATAAGAGCAATGGGGACATAGAAA
>JAEVFF010000366.1:0-49919 GCA_018901945.1 Pugionium dolabratum
GAGTGTGAGTCTTTATAAAGACCTCACCAATGGAGACCGGTCATCCAAAATTATTTTATTAAATTTTGAAATAAATTATTAATAAATAACAAATAAATTTATATTTAAATTTAAATATTTTAGAGTATTGACCATTTCCTGTTGGATATGGATATAAGAATTTTGGCCCGACAAATACTTGTGCGGACCAAGACCATCCCAAGAGGAGTTGCTGTTATTGGACGACTTACTACCCCTCTCATTAGACATTTATGTTTTCTAATTGTTTGTCATTATTTTTTACAAAATAGGTAAAATCCACCTTGGACATTTTCTGGTTGTATGAACCGTGCTCACCATCCCTTTCATCCGTCTTACACAGACGGAGTCAAACTCCTTCTGTACCACCGAGGTGATCACAAGATCCCACGTGTACGATTGATTGCAAATTTAAAATATATTAACTTTATTAATTATTAAATTTTAGTAAATAAAAATTTTTAAAATATATATACTTACCGCAAATTCGATGAAGTATTTTTTGTCGTTCAGCTGCTACGACCGTCCAACTGTAGTAAGGGCTGTCAAATTTGTTTTTCAAATTTTTTGAAATTTGACGGGTTATTGCCCCTTTGTTTGGGTCAAACCTAATATTTTTAATATATTAAAGTTTTTAAATTTCAAATAAACTTTAATAAATTTTAAATAATTTATTTTAATTAAATAAATTTAAAAGAAATAATTTTATAATTTTACCAATTCGTGTTTGGTGCTCACACTGGATACACCACTGTGAGGTACTGGTTTCGCCCCGGGGTTTGTAACAAACTATCTAAGGTGATAGTTTGTTCCCCCATTTTCGTTTCAGAAGGCGGAACCACTTCCTCTTCATGCTCTTTGATTTCTGAAACCAATTGGATGGTTCGGTTTCTAGAATCTTGTGAGGAGAGAATGTGTACTAAGGTGGTAGGCAGGATTCCGCTCTAAAAGCGGTGGGAGAGGGGTTCGACGAAGGCGAAGGGTTACCACGGCCGGAAGACGACGGGATTTATCGTCTTCCACGACCTCTCATCGACCTACCGCTACTTGCCATTGGGTTTGAAGTGTTTAAAGTGTTGGAACTTGGATGAAGTGTTTTTAGAAGGTTACGATTGTTTGAACTGTTAGAATCGAATCCAACGCCCACGTTAAACTAGCTCATATTTCAATATTGTGACAACATTTGAGATTGAAGGAGCTACGATAAAGCCTCCAAGTAATCCAATGTATCCCAAACTGCGTGATACCATGCATTATATTTCATTTATAAGTCTTTACTCAATGAGTACCAATGATAAGTTTAGAATGATCATTTTTAACTGGCCGATCAATTTGACATATCCAAACTAAATCGTCCGTAATTTTTGATTTAGAATTTTGAATGAAACCAATCCACTGCCCACGTTAAACTAGCTCAATTTTCTATATTATGATAAAATTTAAGACCGAAATAGCTATGAGAAAACCTCCAAGTAATCCAATCTATTCCAAATTGTGTGATATCATTCATTATGCTTCATTTGTAAACCTTTGCTCAATGAGCACTAGTGATCAGTTTAGGATATTCAATTTAACTAGCAATTAAACTTGACATGTCCACTGTAAATCGTCAATAAATTATGATTTAGAGTTTCGAATGACAAAAATCCAAAGCCCACTTTAAGATAGCTCAATTTTTTATAATGTGAAAAAAAAATTAAGACCTAAATAGCTACGATAAAGCGTCCAAGTAATCCTATGTATCCCAAATTGCGTGATGCTATGCATTATGCTTCATTTATAAGCCTTTACTCAAGGAGCACCAATGGTTGGTTTAGATTGATCATTTTAACTGACCAATCAACTTGACATGTACGCACTAAATCATACGTAAATTTTGATTTAGAATTCAAATTGAAACGAATTCAACGCCCAAGTTAAGCTAGCTCAATTTACAATATTGTGACAATATTTGAGACTGAAAGAACTACCACAAATGCTTCAAGTAATCCAATCTATCATGAACTACATGATGCCATGCAATATGATTCATTTATAAGCCTTTACTCAAGGAGCACTAATGATCATTTTTGAATGATCAGTTTAGAATGGTAACTTTAACTAACCAATCAACTTGATAAGCACGCACTAAATTATCCAAAACTTTTGATTTAGAGTTTAGAATGACACGAATCCAATGCCCACGTTAAAATAGCTCAATTTTTTATAATGTAACAAAATTTAAGACCTAAATAGTTACAACAAAGCCTCCAAGTAATCCTATGTATCCCAAACTGAGTGATTCCATGCATCATGCTTCATTTATAAGCCTTTACTCAAGGAGCACCAATGATCGGTTTAGATTGATCATTTTAACTGGCCAATGAATGTGACATGTACGCACTAAATCATCCGTAACTTTTGATTTAGAGTTTTGAATGACACGAATCCAACGACCACGTTAAGTTATCTCAAATTTATATATTGTGACAACATTTGAGACTTAAAGAACTACCACAAAGCCTTCAAGTAATCCAATCTATGATAAACTATGTGATGCCATGCATTAATCTTCATTTATAAGCCTTTACTCAAGGAACACCAATGATGAGTTTAGAATGATCATTTCAACTGGTCGATAAACTTGACATGTATGCGATAAATCGTTCATAACTTTTGATTTAGAGTTCAGATTGAAACGTATCCAGCGCCCATGTTACGCTAGCTCAATTTTCAATTAAGTGGAAACATTTGAGACTTAAAGAACTACCACAAAGCCTTCAAGTAATCCAAACTATCATTAACTGTGTGATGCCATGCATTATGCTTCATTTATAAGCCTTTGCTCAATAAGCTCTAATGATCAGTTTAGAATGGGGACTTTAACTGGCCGATTAACTTGGCTAGTCTGCACTAAATCGTCCAAATTTTTAGATTAAGAGTTCAGAATGACACGAATCCAACGCCCACGTTAAGATTCCTCAATTATCTATAATGTGACAAAATTTAAGGCCTAAATAGCTACAATAAAGAGTCCAAGTAATCCTATGTATCCCAAACTGCGTGATGCCATGCATTATGTCTCATTTATAAGCCTTTACTGAAGGAGCACCGATGATTGGTTTAGATTGATCATTTTAACTGGCCAATTAACTTGACATGTACGCACTAAATCGTCCGTAACTTTTGATTTAGAGTTCAGAATGACACGAATCCAACGCCCACGTTAAGATAGCTCAATTATCTATAATGTGACAAAATTTAAGACCTAAATAGCTACGATAAAGCGTCCAAGTAATCTTATGTATCCCGAACTACGTGATGCCATGCATTATGTTTCATTTATAAGCCTTTACTCAAGGAGCACCGATGATTGGTTTAGATTGATCATTCTAACTGGCCAATTAACTTGACATATACGCACTAAATCGTCCGTAACTTTTGATTTAGAGTTCAGAATGACACGAATCTAATGGCCAGGTTAAGTTATCTCAATTTCTATATTGTGACAACATTTGAAACTGAAAGAACTACCACAAAGCTTTCAAGTAATCGAATCAATCATAAATTGTGTGATGCCATGCATTATGCTTCATTTATAATCCTTTACTCAAGGAACACCAATGATCAGTTTAGAACGATTATTTTAACTGGCCGATCAACTTCACACGTATCCAATAAATCGTACGTAACTTTTGATTTAGAATTCAGATTGAAACGAATTTAATGCCCACATTAAGTTAGCTCAATTCACTATATTGTGACAAGATTTGAGACTGAAAGAACTACCATAAAGCCTTAAAATAATCCATTCTATCATGAACTGTGTGATGTCATGCATTATGCTTCATTTATAAGGCTTTACTCAAGGAGCACTAATGATAAGTTTAGAATGATCAGTTTAGAATGGTCACTTTAACTAACCGATCAACTTCACAAGTCCGCACTAAATCATGTGAAACTTTTGATTTAGAGTTTAAAATGACACAAATCCAATGCCCACGTTTAAGCTAGTTCAATATTCTATATTGTGACAAAATTTAAGACCGAAATAGCTACTACATAGCCTCCAACAAATCAAATCTACCCCAAACAGCGTGATGCCATGCATTATGCTTCAATCATAAACCATTGCTCAATGAGCACCAATAATCAGTTTAGAATGATCATTTTAACTAGTTGATCAACTTGACTAGTACGCACTACATCGTCTTTAACTTTTGATTCAGGGTTCAGAATGACACGAATCCAACACCCACGTTAATCTAGCTAAATTTTCTATATTGTGACAGTATTTGAGACTGAAAAGACTACCAAAAAGGCTTCAAGTAATCAATATATCATAAAATGCGTGATGCCATGTACTATGCTTCACTTATAAGCCTTTACTCAAGGAGCTCTAATGATCAGTTTAGAATGATCAGTTTAAAATGGTCACTTCAACTGGTCGATCAACCTCACATCTCCGAATTAAATCGAGCGTAACTTTTGATTTAGAGTTCATAATGCCACGAATCCAACGCCCATGTTAAGCTAGCTCAATTTTCTATATTCTGACAAAATTTAAGACTCAAATAACTACGACAAAGCCTCTAAGTAATCCCACCTATCCCAAAATGCGTGAGGCCATGCATTATGCTTCATTTGTAAACCATTTCTCAGTCAGCACCAATGATCAGTTTAGAATGATGATTTTAACTAGATCATCAACTTGAAATGTCCTCACTAAATCGTCTTTAACATTTGATTTAGAGCTCAAAATGACATGAATCCAACGCCCACGTTAATATAGCTTAATTTTCAATATTGTGACAATATTTAAGACTGAAAGAGCTTCGACAAACCCTCCAAGTAATCCTATAAAACCCATTTATTATAAAAGTCTAATAGGGCTGCCCATTTAGATCTACTTATAATTACACTAACCCAGTTAAATCCACTCAAACCCATTTAACCCATTTAATCCATTTTAGGTTATATTTTTTTCTTTTTGTTTATATTTATTTATAACCACTATATTCTTAATAAAAAAATATTAAAATTTTTATTTTAAAAATATGTAATAACATTATTTATTTGTTAAAATTATTATTTTTTATAAATATATTAAAATATTTTTAATAAAATAAAATATTGACTTTTTGTCATATGTTTTATAGCAAATTTGAGTTTTCTAACATTTTTAAATGTTATAATGGGTAAAGTTACTTTATTTAGAATTTATTCCATTTAAATTCATTTGTCTATCAGGAAATTTTTCTATATTTTTTCCATCAAAAACGCAATTCCATATTTTTCCACCAAAACGTAATTTAACATTTTTTGCTAAAAACGTGATTTCGTATTTTTCTAAAAACATGATTTCGTATTTTTCCGTTAATTTCATATTTTCCGACCAAAAATGTAGTTTTGTATTTTCTTGTCAAAAACGTGATTTTGAATTTTTTGGCAAAAACATAATTCATTATTTTTGCAGAAAAATATAATTTTGCATTTTCCAGCCAAAACACAATTCTGTATTTTCACGTTAAAAATATAATTTATATTTTTTACTAAAATGTGATTTTTATTCTTTATTTTCTACAAAATATTATTGAGTATTTATTATAAAATACTTTTTTAAATCATTGTTGATTAAACAAAAATAAAATATAAATGAGTTTAATAGGGTACCCATTTTTTAAAGCAAAAACCCTTTTAATAAATGGGTTATAAATGAATATCCATTTAAACCCATTAATCTCAATAAATGGGTCTAAATGGGTCTAAATGGGGTTTTAAATTTTGTAAGTACCCACTAAAAACCCATTAATGATAAACCCATTTTAACATCCCTAAACTAATCCAATGTATCTCAAACAACGTGATACCATGTATTATATTTCATTTGTAAAATTTTTTTCAATGAGCACCAATGATTACTTTAGAATGATGATTTTAACTAGCTGATTAAATTGACATGTCCGCACTAAATCGTCTTTAACATTTGATTTATTGCTCAAAATGACATGAATCCAACGGCCACGTTAGTCTAGCTCAATTTCCAATATTGTGACAACATTTAAGACTGAAACGGCTACGAAAAAGCCTCTAACTACTCCAATGTATCCCAAACAGCGTGATGTTATGCATTATGCTTCATTTGTAAAACTTTTCTCAATGAGCACCAATGATTAGTTTGGAATGATCATTTTAGCTACCTGATCAACTTTACATGTTCGCACTAAATCGTCTTTAACATTGATTTTGAGCTTAAAATAACAAGAATCCAACATCGACGTTAATCTACAACAATTTTCAATATTGTGACAATATTTGAGACTCAAAGAGCTACAACAAAGCCTCCAAATAATCAACCGTATCCCAAACTGCTTGGTGCCATGCATTATGATTCATTTATAAGCCTTAACTCAAGGAGCGCAATTGATTAGTTTAGAATTATTATTTAACTGGCCGATTAACTTAACATGTTCGCACTAAAGCGGCCGTAACTTTTGATTTAAAGTTCAAAATGACACGAATCCAACGCCCACGTTAAGCTAGTTCAGTTTTCTATGTTGTGATTAAATTTAAGACCAAAACAGCTTTGAAAAAGCATCCAAGTAATCCAATCTATCCTAAACTGTGTGTTGCCATGCATTATGCTTCATTTGTAAACCTTTGCTCAATGAGAACTAATGATCCATTTAGAATGATCAATTTATGTAGGCGATAAACTTGACATTTTTGCACTTAATCCTCCATAACTTTTAATGTAGTGTTTAGAATGACATGAATCCAATACCCACATTAATCTACCTCAATTTTCAATATTGTGACAAGATTTGAGATGGAAAAATCTACGAAAAAGCCTCTAAGTAATCCAATGTATCCCAAACTCCGTCATGTCATGCATTATACTTCATTTATAAACCATTGCTCAATAAGCACCAATGATCAGATTAGAATGAACAGATTAGAATGATCATTTTAACTAGCTGATCAACTTAACATGTACGCACTAAATCGTCTTTAACATTTGATTTAGAGCTCAAAATAACATGAATCCAACGCCCACGTTAATCTACCTCAATTTTCCATATTGTGACAACATTTGAGACTCAAAGAGCTACGACAAAGCCTCCAAGTAATCCAACATATCCCAAACAACTTGATGTCATGCATTCTGCTTCATTTATAAGCCTTTAATCAAGGAGCACCAATGATCAATTTAGAATGATCGCTTTTACTAGCTGATCAACTTGACATGTACGCACTAAATCGTCTTTAACATTTGATTTAGAGCTTAAAATTACACGAATCCAATGCCCACGTAAAACTATCTCAAGTTTTGATATTTTGAAAAAACTAAAACAAAAATAGCTACAAGAAAGCCTCCATATAATCCAATCTATCCTAAACTACGTGATGTCATGCATTATGTTTCATTTGTTAACCTTTGATCAGTGAGCACCAATGATCAGTTTAGAATGATCATTCTAACTAGCTTCTCAACTTGACATGTCCGCACTAAATCATCTTTAACATTTGATTTATAGCTCAAAATGACATGAATCCAACCGCCATGTTAATCTAGCTCAATTTCCAATATTATGACAACATTTGAGGCTGAAACAGTTTCAAAAAAGCTTGCAACTAATCCAATGTATCCCAAACAGCGTGATGCCATATATTATATTTCATTTGTAAAAATTTTCTCAACGAACACCAATGATTAGTTTAGAATGATCATTTTAACTAGATGATCAACTTGACATTTCCACACTAAATCGTCTTTAACAATAGATTTAGAGCTCAAAATAACAAGAATCCAACGGCCACGTTAATCTGCCTCAATTTTCAATATTGTGACAAAATTTGATACTCAAAGAGCTACGATAAAGCCTCCAACTAATCCAACGTATCCCAAACTGCGTGATGATATGCATTATGATTCATTTATAAGCCTTAACTCAAGGATCACAATTGGTTAGTTTAGAATTGTTATTTAACTGGCCGATAGACTTAACATATCCGCACTAAATCAGCCGTAACTTTTGATTTAAAGTTTAGAATGACACAAATCCAACGCCCATGCTAAGCTAGTTCTATTTTCTATGTTGTGATTAAATTTAAAACCAAAACAGCTATGACAAAACCTCTAAGTAATCCAATCTATCTTAAACTGCGTGTTGCCATGCATTATGCTTCATTTGTAAGCCTTTGCTCAATGAGCACCAAATATCAGTTTAGAATGTTCAATTTAACTAGGCAATAAACTTGACATGTCTGCACTAAATCGTCCATAACTTTTGATGTAGAGTTCAGAATGACATGAATCCAATTCCCACGTTAATCTACCTCAATTTTCAATATTGTGACAAGATTTGAGATGGAAAAACCTACGAAAAGTCTCCAAGTAATACAATGTATCACAAATTCCGTGATGCCATGCATTACGCTTCATTTGTAAACCTTTGCTCAATAAGCACCAATGATTAGATTAGAATGATCATTTTAACTAGCTGATCAATTTGACATATCTGCACTAAATCGTCTTTTAATTTAGAGCTCAAAATAACATGAATCCAATGCCCACGTTAATCTACCTCAATTTTCCATATTGTGACAAAATTTGAGACTCAAAGAGCTGCGACAAACCCTCCAAGTAATCCAACGTATCCCAAACAGCGTGATCAATGCATTATGCTTCATTTATAAGCCTTAACTCAAGGAGCACAATTGATTAGTTTAGAATTATTATTTTAACTCGCTGATCAACTTAACATGTCTGCACTAAATCGTCAGTAACTTTTGATTTAGTGTTCAGAATGACACGAATCCAATTTCCACGTTAAGCTGGCTCAATTTTCTATACTGTGACCAAATTTATAACCAAAATAGCTACGAAAAAGACTTCAAGTAATCCAATCTATCCCAAATTAAGTGATGTTATGCATTTTGCTTCATATATAAACCTTTGGTCAATGAGCACCAATGATCAGTTTAGAATGATAATTTTAACACACTGATCAATTTGACATGTCCGCGATAAATCGTCCGTAACTTTTGATTAAGAGTTTAGAATGACATGAATCCAATGTCCACGTTAATCTAGCTATATTTTCTACATTTTGACAAAATTTAATACTGAAATAGCAACGACAAAGCCTTCAAGTAATTCAATCTATCCCAAACTGCGTGATACCATGCATTATGCTTCATTTGTAAACCTTTGCTCAATGAGCACCAATGATTAGTTTAGAATGATCATTTTAAGTAGCTGAGAAACTTGACATGTTCGCACAAAATCGTCTTTAACATTTGATTTAGAGCTCAAACTGACATGAATCCAACGGCCACGTTGATCTAGCTTAATTATCAATATTTTGAAAGCATTTGAGACTGAAAGAGCTACGGAAAAGCTTTCAAGTAATCCAATGTATACTAAACTGCGTGATGTCATGCATTATGCTTCATTTATAAGACTTTACTCAAGGAGCACCAATGATCAGTTTAGAATAATCATTTTAACTAGCCAATCAACTTGACATGTCCACACTAAATTGTATGTAAGTTTTGATTTCGAGTTCATAATGAGATGAATTCAATGCCCAGGTTAACTACGTCAATTTTTCATATTGTGACAAAATTTCGAGCCCAGATTTTGAGCTCAACATAGCATGAATCTAACAGCCACGTTAATCTAGCTCAATTTTCAATAATATGACAACATTTGGTAGTGAAAGAGGTACGACAAAGGCTACAAGTAATCCAGTGTATCCCAAATTGTGTGATGCCATGGATTATGCTTCTTTTATAAGCCTTTACTCAAGGAACACCAATGATCAGTTTTGAATTATCATTTTAACTTGCCGATCTACTTGACTTGACCACACTAAATCTTCCATAACCTTTGATTTAGAGTTTAGAATGACACGAATCTGACGTCCACGTTAAGCTAGTTCAGTTTTTATACATTCTGATTAAATTTAAGACCAAAGTAGTAAGACAAAGCCTCCAAGTAATCCAATATTTTCCAAACTGCATTATGCCAAGCATTATGCTTCATTTGTGAACCTTTGCTCAATGAGCACCTATGATCAGTTTAGAATGATCAATTTAACTAAACAATAAACTTGACATGTCCACATTAAATCGTATGTGACTTTTGTTTTACAGTTCAGAATGACATGAATCTAATGCCACATTAAGCTAGCTCTGTTTTCAATATTGTGACAAAATTTAAAATCGAAAAAAGCTATGACAGAGCCTCCAAGTAATCCAATCTATCCCAAACTCCGTGATGCCATGCATTATGCTTCATTTGTAAACCTTTGCTTAATGAGCACCAATTATCAGTTTAGAATGATCATTTTAACTAGCTGATAAACTTGACATGTACGCATTAAATCGTCTTTGACATTTGATTCACAGCACAAAATTACATGAATCCAAGGCCCACGTTAATCTACCTTAATTTTCAATGTTGTGACAACATTTGAGACTGAAAGAGCGGTGACAAAGCCTCCAAGTCATCCAATCTATCGCAAACTCCGTGATGCCATGCATTATGCTTCATTTGTAAACCTTGCTCAATGAGCACCAATGGTCAGTTTAAAATGAGCAATTTAACTAGACAATAAATTTGACATGTCCTCACTAAATCGTTTGTAACTTTTTTTTAGAGTTCAGGATGACATTAATTCAGTGCCCACGTTAAGGTACCTCAGTTTTCTATATTATGAAATAGCTATGCCAAATCCTTCCAAAAATGTAATCTCTCCCAAACTGCACGATGCCATGCATTATGCTTCATTTGTACACCGTTGCTCAATGAGCATCAATGATCCGTTCAGAATGATCATTTTAACTAGTTGATCAATTTGACATTTCCGCACTAAATCGTCTTTAACATTTTATTTATAGATTAGATGACACAAATCCAAAGGCCACGTTATTCTAACTCAATTTTGAATATTGTGACAATATTTGAGACCAAAAGAGATACGACAAAGCCTTCAAGTAATCCAATGTATTCGAAGCTGTGTGATGCCATGCATTATTCTTCCGATAAACTTGACATTTCCGCCCGTTTTCGTCCGTAACTTTTGATTTAGAGTTCAGAATGACATAAATCCAATGCCTGCGTTAAACTAGATGAATTTTCTCTATGGTGACAAAATTTAAGATAGAAATAGCTAGGCTAAGGCTCCAAGTAATCTAATGTATCCTAAAATGCGTGATGTCATGTATTACGCTTCATTTATAAGACTTTTGTCAAAGAGCACCAATGATCAGTTTAGAATTATCATATTAAGTGGCCGATCAACTTGACATTTCCGCAAAATCTTTGGTAACTTTTGATTTATAGTTCAGAATGACACGAATCCAACGGCCACATTAAGCTAGCTCAATATTATATACTGTAACAAAATTTAAGACCAAAATAGGTACGACAAAACCTCCATATAATCCAATCTATCGTGATGTCATGCATTATACTTCTTTTGAAAACCATTGCTCAATGTGCACAAATGATCAGCGTAGAATGATCATTTCAACTAGCTGATCAACTTGACATGTCCTAAATCGTCTTTAACATTTTACTCAGAGCACAAAATGACCTGAATCCAATGCCGGCATTAATATTCCACAACATTGGAGACTGAAAGAGCTATGACAAAGCGTCCAAGTAATCCAATCTATCCCAAACTGTGTGATGCCATGCATTATGCTTGATTTGTAAACCTTTGCTCAATGAGCACCAATGATCAGTTTAGAATGAACAATATAACTAGACAATAAATTTGACATGTCCGCATTAAACCGTTTGTAACTTTTTTTTACAGTTCATAATGACATGAATCTAATGCCCACGTTAAGCAAGCTTAGTTTTCTTTATTATGACAAAATTGAAGACTGAAATAGCTATACCAAATCCTCCCCAAAAATGCAATCTCTCCCAAGCTGTGATATACCATGTATTATGCTACATTTCTAAACCTTTGCTCAATGAGCACCAATGATCAATGTAGAATGATCCTTTTACCTAGCTGATAACCTTGACATGTCTGCACTAAATTATCTTTAACGTTTGATTTGGAGCTCGAAATGACATGAATCCAACGAAAATGTTAATGTAGCTAAATTTTCAATATTGTGACAACATTCGAGACTTAAAAATGTATGAAAACGCCGACAAGTAATCCAATGTATCCAAAACGGCGTGATGTCATGCATTATGGTTCATTTGTAAACCTTTGCTCAGTGACCACCAATGACCAGTTTAAATTGATCATTTTAACTAGCTGATCAACTTGAAATGTCCACACAAAAAACGTCTTTAACGTATGATTTAGAGCTCAAAATGACATGAGACCACGTTAACCTAGCTCAATTTTCTATATTGTGACTACATTTGACACTGAAAGAGCTACTAAAAAGCCTTCAAGTAATCCAATGTATCCCAAAGTGCGTGATGCCATGCATTATGCTTCAGTTATAAGCCTTTACGCATGGAGCACGAGTGAACAGTTTAGAATTAAAATTTTAACTGGCTGATCAACTTGGCATGTTCGAACTAAATCGTCTCTACCTTTTTATTTACTGTTCAAAACGATACGAATCCAACGTACATGTTAAGCTAGCTCAATTTTCAATGTTGTGACAACATTTGACTCTGAAAGAGCTATCAGAAATCCTTCAAGTAATCCTCTATCCCAAACTACGTGATGCCATTAATTATGCTTCATTTATAAGCTTTACTCAAGGAGCACCAATGATCAGTTTAGAATGTTTGTTTTAACTGGCCGATCAACTTGACATGTACGCACTGAGTCGTCCATGACTTTTGATTTAGAGTTCATAAGGAAATGAATCCAATGCCCACGTTAAGGTAACTCAATTTTTCTATATTGTCACAACATTTGACACTGAAAGAGCTACCACAAAGAATTCAAGTAATCTAATCTATCTCAAACTGCACAATGCCATGCATTATTTTTTATTTGTAAACCATTGCTCAATGAGCACCAATGATCAGTTTAGAATGATCATTTTAACTAGCTGATCAACTTGGCATGTACACATAAAATTGTCTTTAACATTTGATTTAGAGTTCAAAATAACACGAATCCAATGCCCACGTTAAGCTAGCTCAATTTTCTATATTGCAACAACATTTCTTACTGAAACAGATACCACAAAGCCTTCACGTAATCCAATATATTCTAAACTGCATGATGCCATGCATTATGCTTCATTTATATGCCTTCACGTAATCAAACATCTTTAACATTTGATTTAGACCTAAAAATGATATGAATCCAACGACAATGTTAATCTAGTTAAATTTTCAATATTGTGACAATATTTGAGAATGAAAGAGGTACGACAAAGCCTCTAAGTAATCCATTATATCCCAAAGAGCGTAATGCCATGCATTATGCTTCATTTGTAAACCTTCGTGCAATGGGCACCAATGATCAGTTTAAAATGATCAATTTAACTAGCCGATAAACTTTACATGTCCGCACTAAATCCTCTGTAACATTGGATTTGGAGTTTAGAATGACATGAACACAATGCCTACGTTAATCTATAACAATTTTCTATATTGTGACAAAATTGAAGACAAAAATAGCTACGAGAAAGCCTCCAAGTAATCCAATGTATCCTAAACTGTTTGATGCCATGCATTATGCTTCATTTATTGGCCTTTACTGAAGGAGCACCAATGATCAGTTAAGAATGATCATTTTAATTGGCCGATCAACTTGTCATGTACGCACTAAATCGTCTGTAACTTTTGATTTAGAGTTCAAAATGACACGAATCCAATGTAAGAATATTGAGATTATAGAGGAGAAATGTGAAGAATTGAATCTGAAAACTCAAAGAGAGGTATGAGAAAATGAGAAATGACTTAGACTTATGGAGAAGAATCTCCTTAGAGTGTATTATACATTGAGTCTTTACAACCCTTTTATAGAGGATTTACAATGTGAACACAAAAGAAAACGAATTCAAACTTGTGGATGAGTTTGAATAGAGGAGGAGCCTGTCAACAACCAATGAGAAGAGAGGAGCCAGCATGGGCATGACTGTTTGGTGTGGTTGCCAAGACTGTGTGCAGCATGGGCATGACTGTTTGGTGTGGTTGCCAAGACTGTGTGCAGCATGGGCATGACTGTTTGGTGTGGTTGCCAAGACTGTGTGCAGCATGGGCATGACTTTTCCACCTTGATTCTTCTCCCAAGGTAGCTATTTAACCATTTCAACCATGTGGTTAATAATAACCCATCCTTTTTCATTTCCCTTGTTATTCAAACTGAATTTTCGTGCTCACACTTGCCTTGTAGGTCAAGATAGGTCTTATTTGATTTTCCTATGTCAATACTCCCCTCAAGCTAAAGACTTTGGAATCACCCTAAAGTCTTAAGCTTGGGAACCCAAGGCAACACCTCATTAAAAACCTTATTAAGGAAAACCACTTGGGACAAAACCTTAATAAGGGAAAAAGAGTGTGCTGCTCTTGGATTAGGAGACCTTTGATCATGGGTGTGATAAATCAACAAACCCAAGTTTGCTAAAGATGTTCTTGCAAACTTTGAGACTTGCTGCCTTTGTGAAGATGTCAGCTAGTTGGTCTTCACTCCTTGTATAACATGGCAGAATGGTTCCATCTTGAACTTTCTCCCTAAACTTATGGCAGTCGATCTCTATGTGCTTGGTCCTCTCGTGAAACACTGAGTTTGAAGCTATGTGAATGGCTGCCTGATTATCACAATGGAAGGTAATTGGCGCTGGTTGTGCAATACCGAAATCTTTCAAGAGTGCTTTGAGCCAAGTTACTTCATTTGTCAGCTTCCTCATAGCCCTATATTCTGCTTCAGCACTAGAACATGATACACCTTCTGCTTCTTAGTCTTCCAAGTGACTAAGTTCCCACCAACGAAGGTGCAATACCCAGTGGTTGATTTCCTATCCACCCTATCACCAGCCCAATCCGCATCACAATACCCGACAATCTCAGTGTTCCCATTCTTGCCCATCCATATACCTTGACCAGGAGATCCTTTGATGTATCTAAGGATCTTTTCTACCATGCTCCAATGATATACAGTAGGCTTTTGCATATGTTGACTTACTTGATTCACAGCAAAACACAAGTCTGGTCGTGTGAGGGTGAGGTAGATCAGCTTCCCAACTAGTCTCCTATACTGAGAAACATCCTTAAATAACTCATCAGCTTTCTCCCCCTTTCCGTTGACCTTGTAGCCATCTTCAAGAGGAGTTTTGGCCGGTTTAGCCCCAAGCTTTCCCGTGTCTGTCAACAGATCAAGAGCATACTTTCTTTGGGATAGAAAGAGCCCTTCTTGAGACCGACACACTTCAATACCCAAGAAGTACTTCAACTCTCCAAGATCCTTGATGTCAAATGATCTGTTTAAGAAGGCCTTTGTGGACTGAATTCCTTCCTTATCATCTCCTGTGATGATAAGGTCATCCACATAAACCAAGACCGCCACGATTCCTTTGGAGTTTTGACGAGTGAACAAAGTATGATCTGAATGGGATTTCCTAAACCCATTATCAGTAAGTGTGGAGCTTAATTTGTGATACCAGGCCCTTGGTGACTGCTTCAACCCATATATTGCCTTCCTAAGTCTTAGAACCTGTCCCTCTTTGCAAAAATCTTCAAGGCCTGGTGGTGGAGTCATATACACTTCCTCTTCAAGTTCTCCTTGTAGGAATGCGTTCTTGACATCCATTTGCCATAAGTCCCAAGTCAGATTCGTAGCTAGTGAAAGAACAACCCTTACAGTGTGTAGCTTAGCCACCGGTGCAAATGTATCAGTATAGTCCTCTCCATATGTCTGAGTGAAACCTCTTGCAACTAGACGTGCCTTGTACCTTTCTATGTCCCCATTGCTCTTATACTTGATGGTGAACACCCACTTGGAACTCACAGCCTTCTTGCCTTTGGGAAGTTCTTGTATATCCCATGTATGATTCCTTTCCATAGCTCCCTTCTCATCTCTTACTGCATCTAACCATTCTTTCTTGCTCTCAGCTTCTTCATAAGTCCTTGGAATCTGACTTTGTTCAATCTTTCCAAGGAATGCTTGATGACTAGATGGCAAGAGGTCAAGGGAACAAACAGCTTGTATGGGATGAGCCACGGCCTGGTTGTTGTAGAATACCCTAGTGTTCCTAAGTCTAGTACTCCTCCTTAAATGCTGAACAGGTGGTGCAGCCTCCTCTACAACCGTTTCCTCTTCCATTTGGTGAATAGGTTCCTCTATACCCACTTCCAAGTCGTCTTGTTCTTGATTTTGGGCCATAGCTTCTTCTTGGATTGGAGTTGGTTCTTGAGTTACCACCCCTTGTTCATTCTCTTGGGTATCTTGTGAACTACTTAAGGTTCTTGTTTCTTCGTGTCTTGAATCCTTTGGCAGATCATTTCCCAAATGATTCAAGAGAAACCTCAAACTCGTAGCCAAATCAGAAGGTGACCTTGAGAGATCCTTCAATCCTTCCCAATCTTTCTGATCATAATAGCTTTGTTCTTCTATGAACTTGACATCTCTAGACACATATGTCCTGTTGTTGCTCGGATCATAGCACTTATAACCCTTTTGTGTTGTCGAATATCCAAGGAACATACACTTGATGCTCTTTGCCTCCAACTTGTTTCTTAGATCACCTGGAACATACACAAAGCACACACACCCAAATACACGTAAATGATCAATGGAAGGTTTAGTTTTATTGAGTACCTCAAATGGGGATATATCTTGCAAGACTTTGGTTGGAATCCGATTGATGAGGTAGCAAGCAACCAAGACTGCATCTCCCCAAAAACTTTTAGGAACATTGGTATGAAACATCATGGATCTTGCTACTTCCATTAAGTGTCGGTTCTTCCTTTCAGCAACTCCATTTTGTTGTGGTGTGTGTGGACAGCTAGTTTGATGTAGTATTCCATGTTTGTTTAGATGAGCTTTGAATCTTTGACTTGTGTATTCCCCTCCATTATCTGATCTTAACACTTTGATCTTGGCATTGAATTGATTAGTAACATAATTATGAAAGTTTATAAATGCCTCATAAACCCTATCTTTAGATGGAAGTAATGTAACCCATGTATATTTCGATTTCTCATCTATAAAGGTCACAAAGTATTTATTCCTATCTCTAGACATGTAAGGTGAGGTCCAAACATCGGAATGTACTAAATCAAAGCAATGCTCATAAATTGTAGACGATTTAGGGAAAACAACACGACAATGTTTGCCAAGGATACAAGCCTCACAAACTGAGTGATCATAAGCGACATTAGGAATTATTAAGCTTAAAGCACGAGCATGAGGATGTCCTAATCTAGCATGCCATAAGACATCTTTATTAGCAAAAACACAGGATTTGAAAGCTAAGGAATCCAAATTGCTTGGAGGGTCTTCAAGAACATAGAGCTCATCTTGAGTTACACCACCTCCAAGTATCTTACCACTCTTAATATCCTGAAAGTAAACATTGTTAGGCCCAAATGTAACATTGCAATTGAGGTCTTTAGTAGCCTTTTTGACAGAAACTAGATTAGACTTAAATTTAGGTACAAAGAATGCATTAGTTTCTTTGTCAAATAGTCTTAATTTTCCGGTTCCTTCAATTGGAATACCCTTACCATCAGCTATAGTTACTTGTCCTAGACATGGTTCAATGTTCTTTAACAACCTAGCATTGCTAATCATATGGTGAGAAGCACCTGAATCCACTACCAACTTATGATCTGGTTTATCAAGCGATTTATGGGAGTAGAGTGTGATACCGGAGAGTTTTGAGGCATAGGCCTTGATGAGATCCTCCAAGTCACTCTTCTTAACATACTCCATGGATACATTCATAGCTAGCTCCCCTCCTTGGTTGGATGAACTTGCCGGTTCAGTCGCAACCATTTGAGAGATGTTAGCCTTTGAATCCTTGAACCGGTTTGGCTTGAGATGAGGATGAAGTATCCAGCACTTGTCCTTGATGTGGCCATTCCTCTTACAATGCTCACACATCACACTCTTCCTATCCTCTTGCTTAAACACGCTTTTTTGGCCATGACTAGTTCTCCTTTACCACCAAAGAAACCAATGTTGTCTTGCTCCCTTTGAATCCGTGAGCACACCTCTTCGAAATCAGGGAGTTTTGGCTCTCTCAGGATGGACTTAATCACATCCTTAAAGGCTGGATTTAGGTTGAGAAGGAGCCCAAATATCTTGTCTTGTTCCTTCCTTTCATTAAGCACCTTTGGATCCATAGAACTTGGTCTCAACATGTCAAGCTCGGACCATGTTGACTGGAACTTGCCCAGGAATTTTGTGAACTCCATATCCTCTTGGTGTAGATCATTGAGAGCCTTCTTAACCTCATACACACGGCTGAGGTTTGAAACATCCCCATACACCCTCTTGAGAGTGTCCCAAAGAGACTTGGCAGTTTCACAATGTGAATAAGCTTCAAGAATGGATGGGTCCAATGAATTTTGGAGGAATCCAAGGACTGATTGATCTTCTTGGAACCACCTAGCTTCTTCTTTTCTTGTTGCCTCATCCTTCTTCTCCTTTGGATCATCTATAGATGGAGTATTATCCTCCAAGATGTGATTCCAAAGTCCTTTGCCACAAATGGCTGTCTTGATGGTTCTTGACCATAATGTGTAGTTCAAGCCTTTGAGAACTACTGCTATCACCGTAGGTTTCAGGCTGGAACTAATTTGAACTGTATCCTCCATTGTTAGGCTTTGAAGAGCTCAAAGGAAGCAGCTTTTATGGTTGAATGAAACCGTGAGTTTTTAGTCTAAAGACTGAGAGATTTTGACAGAATTTTAGATTAGAAACTGAGAGATTTGAGTAGAAAAGATAAGAGAATGATCTTATGCTCTGATACCATGTAAGAATATTGAGATTATAGAGGAGAAATGTGAAGAATTGAATCTGAAAACTCAAAGAGAAGTATGAGAAAATGAGAAATGACTTAGACTTATGGAGAAGAATCTCCTAAGAGTATATTATACATTGAGTCTTTACAGCCCTTTTATAGAGGATTTACAATGTGAACACAAAAGAAAACGAATTCAAACTTGTGGATGAGTTTGAATAGAGGAGGAGCCTGTCAACAACCAATGAGAAGAGAGGAGACAGCATGGGCATGACTGTTTGGTGTGGTTGCCAAGACTGTGTGCAGCATGGGCATGACTGTTTGGTGTGGTTGCCAAGACTGTGTGCAGCATGGGCATGACTTTTTCACCTTGATTCTTCTCCCAAGGTAGCTATTTAACCATTTCAACCATGTGGTTAATAATAACCCATCCTTTTTTCATTTCCCTTGTTATTCAAACTGAATTTTCGTGCTCACACTTGCCTTGTAGGTCAAGATAGGTCTTATTTGATTTTCCTATGTCAATAGCCGGTACTTGACTGTGATGTTGTTGATTGCTCGGCAGTCCATGCGCATTCGCCAAGTCCCATCCTTCTTGGGTACTAGCAGCACTGGTACGGCACATGGACTGAGGCTCTCTCGAACATTGCCTTTCGCCAGGAGCTCCTTGACTTGCTTCTCAAGCTCCTTAGACTCTTTTGGGCTCATCCGGTAGGCTGGCCGGTTAGGCAGGGCTGCTCCGGGCACGAGGTCGATCTGGTGTTCTATGCCGCGTAGGGGAAGCAAGCCTGCTGGTATCTCCTCCGGAAATACATCCTGGAACTTGTTAAGGATAGCTGCTACTTCAGGAGGTAGCTCTACCTGTTCCTTTTCTACACTCAAAATCTCCTTAAAGACCATTAGCAACATTAAATCCTTCGAAGCTAAAGCTCTCCGGACATGACTTGGTTGAATAAGAAAATTTGATTTAATGAGTTTTTTTTCCTTACTCATTTGTTGTTGTAGCGCCCATGTACCTGGGCAGATGTGAGAGGAGCTAGGCTGACCTTTCTCTTGTCGTGCACAAAGGTGTAGAGATTGGTTCGGCCATCATGCCTGGTCTCCTTGTCAAACTGCCATAGCCTTCCTAGCAGAAGGTGGCCAGCTTGCATTGGCACCACGTCGCACACTACCTGGTCTTGGTATCTGCCCACACTCAATGGCACAGTTACTTGCTCATGGATCTTGAGCTCCACTTTGTCATCAAGCCACCTCAGTCTATATGGTCGAGGGTGCCTTATCTTCTCTAGACCTAGCTTATCAACCATGTACGCACTAGCAACGTTAGTTCAAGAACCACCATCTATGATGAGGTTACATACCTTGCCCTTCATGGTGCAACGGCTGTGGAAGATGTTCTCCCTTTGAATGGTCTCTGAGGGGTCTACTATTGCGCTGAGAATGCGCCTAGTGACCAGCACTTCCCCACATCAGGGTACTCAATGTCACCGTATTCCCCTTCTGGTTCATAGTCTTCTTCGTATTGAGACTCATACTCTCCAGCTTCCGTGATCAGCATGACACAATTTTTTGGGCATTCCCTTGAGATGTGACCACGATCCCTACACTTAAAGCAAATGATGTCACGTGATCTCTGAGGGTTAGAAGACTTGCTAGGCTCTCTCTGGTCACAGGTTTGCTCAGGAGGCTTGCTCCTGAACCGTGATTCGATCTCTATGCTCTTGCCTCTGTCTATGGGCTTGGGGCTATTTCTTGGTGCCTAAGGCGTCTTAGGCTTGCTGCGGATGTCTTGGCTCTTACGCTTGATATGCTGCTCAGCCTGAACAGATAGGTGGAACAAGTCCTTGAAGTCGTTGTAGATTTGTCTCTCCACCTTGCGGCTGATTCTCTCTTGCAACCCATCCAAGAATTTTGCCATCAATGCCTCTTCATCGCCATTGAGCTCCAGCCTGTTCCTTAGCCTTTCAAACTCTTCGTAGTACTCCTCTACTGATCTGGTGCCCTGCTTAAGAGTACGAAAAATATTGTTGCAAATCTCTATGGAAATAAGGTGGAACAAACCTTTGTCTCATGAGATCTTTCAAGTCGACCCATGAGTCTACGGGCCTCAATCTCCTCTTCCTTCGGTCAGAAACCTCACGATCCAACCAGATGAGGGCATTATCCATGAGTTTTTCTACTGCCATGGAGACTCTCCTAGGGCTTGGTTGGTTGTAGTGATCGAAGATGTGATCCATCCTCCTCTCCCAATCTAGATAGGCTTCGGGGTCTATTTTTCCTGCAAAACTAGGAGGTGTTAATCTAACATCAGGATGAGTTACCAGGTTGTAGGCGTATTCATCTCCATCCTCAAGATGTCTAGGAGGGATTGTTGGTCTCTGGTGATGACCATAAGGCTCGAAGCCATCACCTTCTGCTTCTGGTTGCCGAGGAGGTCCTCTCGGTCTAGGGTGATAGCCGTGGGGCTACGTGTCTTCATCTCCAACCGACTGGGGCTCCCGTTGTTCGAGCCATGTCCTAGGGTGATCAGGACCCTCAGCAGGGTCTTTTTCAGCCCTCACGTGCCTTATGGCCTGGAACCTCACCGGCCTCTGCACGCGCTCCAACCTCTCGCTGATTGATGCGGGTTAAGTTTGGAGGGTGCTGAACATGGCCATCATGGCCTCAGCTGCATTTTGATTCCCTTCTGCCATTGCGTACTACAAGAATAAAAACACAAGTTAATTTGCTCCTAAATCAATTAGGAGGGTTTTATTTTTATAGTAGAAGTCGAAAAATGCAAAAAGGAAAAACTGGAAAAAGGAAAAACCTGAAAAATGGAAACTTTTAACAATTAATGCTAAATATCTTGGATTCTCTTTTGGTCGATTTCTTTTTGGTATTTTTCTATTTTCTTTTTCTTTGCTTTTTAATTTAACTTAATGATAATGGAAATAAGTTTAAACAGAAAAGGAAAAACGAATTGCAATGCAAAGAATGATTCTAGAACCTAGTGATGCACGTAGGAGCTAGATGCATTCGGATTGAACTTAGATGTTATCTTTTTTATTTTCTTTGAATGAAACTTAAACTAATGCAAGAACTGGAAACAAGACAAAGTAAAGGATACAAATAACCTGGTTTTAGGAGCTTTAAGCTCTGATACCAAAATGATACAAGCCTCGAATCAAGGCTGTACGCGCGTGGGCTGTTTGGAGAAGATTAAGTGAGAAACTCAACCTAAGGCTCCTAGATGGGGGCTTTCTGTTTGGTAATGGATGGAAGGGTGAAGTGAACCACATGAGTGGTGATGAACCTAGTGATAAATCACAAACTTAGAGCTAGGAGGGCTGGTCTCGACTAGGTTCTAAGCGCACAAGTCTCTTGAGAGAAAAACTTGTAGAAAGAAAATTCAATCTTTATTATTATCAGAAAAAGGTTGTCGAACTACAATGCTGGAAGGAGACTTATTAATATGCTCGACAGCTTGACTTTCTAGGGTGGATGCAAAGAAAAATGGAAAACTTACAAAAGAGTACAAATGGAAAAATTACAAAAGTGAATAACCGAAAAAGGACTTCTACCTAAATTGTCTTTGACTCAAATGTAAACATTATAAATCCTACCCTGAAAAACAGAAAAGGCAAGTATATAATTTGAAAACTTACCATTCTTACCTATCGGCCAAGAAATAGAAGGTGGCCGACCTTGTGGTATGCATTCGCCTAACTCCTAGTCTTCGACTTGGAGTAGGGTTATGAATCTTTGGCACCTGACCTCTCTTGCCACTAAAGCCCAAGTCTCTGAAGTCCCTTGCATTGTTGAGAAGCCTTTGGATTCTTCTTTGCACTCTTGGCCCAATGTTCTTTGTCGATCATCACTTGGGAGCTTGTCGACCCACAAGCTGAACTTGTGGAAGAGCGCCCTTGATCTGCTCCTTGTCATTGCTCCTGGTGGCACCACTGGTGTAGAAACTTCATCTAGATGCATGTATTGAAGCTGTTGGCTTTTCTGGTCTGATTCTCTTTGTGTAGATGTTGAAATGGTGGTGCAATCGGCTTGATGAGGACATCAGGTCGTACATCCAGCCAGGAGACCAGACTGGCCGACCAGGAAGCTTGCCCGAGACAGCAGGACCATCTGGCGCGCCTGCCGGACCAGACAGTACCGCCGGACCTTCGACCTATAGGACCAGACCGGTCAACATCGCCGGCGGAGAGGCCCAAGCTTCCGGCACACTTGGTGGGGACGTGAATGACACCGCCGGTCCCCCTGATGACACCGCCGACTCCGGGATCAACTTGGCCGGTCCTGAAGTCATTCCGGCCAGTACCGCGCACAATCCAGCCGGTACAGGCCATCCAGCCGAGTACACGCACACTTCCACTTCTACACAAGAGGACTCGGACCAAATGAGCTACCAGCTCCAGGACATGCACTTAGAGGAAGTATCTACACCAGTGGTACCTCCAGGAGCAATGACAAGAAGCAGATCAAGAGCACTCTTCCACAAATTCAGCTTATGGGTCGACAAGCTTCTAGAGGAAGAGCAGCTAAGGACAATGGGCCAGAAGAGCAAATTAGAGTCCAAAGGCTTCTCAACAACACAAGGAACATCAGAGACTTGGGCTTTAGTGGCAAGAGAGGTCAGGGCCCAAAGATTTTTAACCCTACTCCAAGTCGAAGACTAGGAGCAAGGCGCGTGCATGCCACAAGGACGGCCACCTTCCATTTCTTGGCCGTGAGGTGAGTTAAGGTAAGTTTCAATTCGAATATATGCCTCTTTCTGTTTTGCAGGGTAGGATCTAGATGCTTTACATTTTTGAGTCAAGAACATTTTAGGAATAGGTCCTTTTTCGGTTATGCACTTTTGTATCTTTTCCTTTTGTGCACTTTTGTAAACTTTCCTTTTTCTTTATTTGAGTCGACCCTAGAAGGTCAAGCTGTCGAGCATATTAATAAGGCTCCTTCCAGCATTGTAGTTCGACAACCTTTTTGATATTAATAAAGATCGAATTTTCTTTCAACAAGTTATTCTCTCAAGAGACTTGTGCGCTTAGAACCTAGTTGAGACCAGCCCTCCTAGCTCTAAGTTTGTGATTTATCACGAGGTTCATCACCCCTCGTGTGGTTCACTTCACCCTTCCATCGTTTACCAACCAGAAAACCCCTATCCAGAAGCCTAAGGTTGAGTTTCTCACCTAATCTTCTACAAACAGCCCACGCGCATACATCCTTGAATCAAGGCTTGTATCATTTTGGTATCAGAGCTTAAAGCTCCTAAACCAGGTTGTTTCTATCCTTTTGCTTGTTTTGTTTTGTGTTCTTGCATTAGTTTAAGTCGCATTCAAGAAAAATCAAAAAAATAACCTCAAACTCCAAACCGAGTGCATCTAGCCTCCTACGTGTATCACTAGGGTTTAGATTCACTTTTTGCATTGCATACACGTTTTCCTTTTTGTTTAAGTCATATTTCCTTTATTTTTAAGTTTAATTAAAAAGAAAAGAAAAAGAAAATAGAAAAGATACTAAAAGAATTCGAATTGGACAGCTAGCACAAGTTGTCTAGGAAGTTTCCTTTTTTTCGAATTTCCTTTCTTTAGAATTTTTCCTTTTTGCATTTTTTCAAACCCTATAAAAAGAAAACTCTCCTAATAATTTAGGAGCACCCTAATTGTCTTCTTTCTTTGTAGCACACATGGGAGAAGAGAATAGAGACGCAGCTGAAGCCATGATGGCCATGTTCACCACACTCCAAACACAACTCGCATCCATAGGCGAGAGGTTGGAGCGCGTGGAGAGACCCGTAAGATTCCAGGCCATAAGGCACGTGAGAGCTGAGCCAGATCGTCCTGAGGGTCCTGAGTACCTTAGGACACGGAACGAACAGGAGGAACCCCAGCCAGATGGAGATGAGGACACGCAACCTCATAACTATCACCACAGGCCGAGAGGACCTCCACGGCAACCAGAGGCAGAAGATGATGGCTTTGAGCCATATGGTCTTCACCAGAGACCCAGAATGCCTCCTAGACGTCATGAGGATGGAGATGAACACACCTACAACAGAGTAATTCATCCTGATGTTAAACTAACTCCTCCAAGTTTTGCAGGAAAAGTAGACCCCGAGGCTTACCTAGATTGGGAGAAGCGAATGGATCATATCTTTGATCACTACACCCAACCAGGACCTAGGAGAGTCTCAATGGCAGTAGCACAACTCACGGACAATGCCCTCATCTGGTGGGATCGTGAGGTATCAGACAGAAGGAGAAAGAGAATGAGGCCCATAGACTCATGGGTCGAGATGAAAGACCTCATGCGACAAAGGTTTGTTCCACCTTACTTTCATAGAGACTTGCAACATCGTTTTCGTANCTGATTATCACAATGGAAGGTAATTGGCCCTGGTTGTGCAATACCGAAATCTTTCAAGAGTGCTTTGAGCAAGTTACTTCATTTGTCAGCTTCCTCATAGCCCTATATTCTGCTTCAGCACTAGAACATGATACCACCTTCTGCTTCTTAGTCTTCCAAGTGACTAAGTTCCCACCAACGAGGGTGCAATACCCAGTGGTTGATTTCCTATCCACCCTATCACCAGCCCAATCCGCATCACAATACCCGACAATCTCAGTGTTCCCATTCTTGCCCATCCATATACCTTGACCAGGAGATCCTTTGATGTATCTAAGGATCCTTTCTACCATGCTCAATGATATACAGTAGGCTTTTGCATATGTTGACTTACTTGATTCACAGCAAAACACAAGTCTGGTCGTGTGAGGGTGAGGTAGATCAGCTTCCCAACTAGTTTCCTATACTGAGACACATCCTTAAATAACTCATCAGCTTTCTCCCCCTTTCCGTTGACCTTGTAGCCATCTTCAAGAGGAGTTTTGGCCGGTTTAGCCCCAAGCTTTCCCGTGTCTGTCAACAGATCAAGAGCATACTTTCTTTGGGATAGAAAGAGCCCTTCTTGAGACCGACACACTTCAATACCAAGAAGTACTTCAACTCTCCAAGATCCTTGATGTCAAATGATCTGTTTAAGAAGGCCTTTGTGGACTGAATTCCTTCCTTATCATCTCCTGTGATGATAAGGTCATCCACATAAACCAAGACCGCCACGATTCCTTTGGAGTTTTGACGAGTGAACAAAGTATGATCTGAATGGGGTTTCCTAAACCCATTATCAGTAAGTGTGGAGCTTAATTTGTGATACCAGGCCCTTGGTGACTGCTTCAACCCATATATTGCCTTCCTAAGTCTTAGAACCTGTCCCTCTTTGCAAAAGTCTTCAAGGCCTGGTGGTGGAGTCATATACACTTCCTTTTCAAGTTCTCCTTGTAGGAATGCGTTCTTGACATCCATTTGCCATAAGTCCCAAGTCAGATTCGTAGCTAGTGAAAGAACAACCCTTACAGTGTGTAGCTTAGCCACCGGTGCAAATGTATCAGTATAGTCCCCTCCATATGTCTGAGTGAAACCTCTTGCAACTAGACGTGCCTTGTACCTTTCTATGTCCCCATTGCTCTTATACTTGATGGTGAACACCCACTTGGAACTCACAGCCTTCTTGCCTTTTTGGGAAGTTCTTGTATATCCCATGTATGATTCCTTTCCATAGCTCCCTTCTCATCTCTTACTGCATCTAACCATTCTTTCTTGCTCTTAGCTTCTTCATAAGTCCTTGGAATCTGACTTTGTTCAATCTTTCCAAAGAATGCTTGATGACTAGATGGCAAGAGGTCAAGGGAACAAACAGCTTGTATGGGATGAGCCACGGCCTGGTTGTTGTAGAATACCCTAGTGTTCCTAAGTCTAGTACTCCTCTTTAAATGCTGAACAGGTGGTGCAGCCTCCTCTACAACCGTTTCCTCTTCCATTTGGTGAATAGGTTCCTCTATACCCACTTCCAAGTCGTCTTGTTCTTGATTTTGGGCCATAGATTCTTCTTGGATTGGAGTTGGTTCTTGAGTTACCACCCCTTGTTCATTCTCTTGGGTATCTTGTGAACTACTTAAGGTTCTTGTTTCTTCGTGTCTTGAATCCTTTTGCAGATCATTTCCCAAATGATTCAAGAGAAACCTCAAACTCGTAGCCAAATCAGAAGGTGACCTTGAGAGATCCTTCAATCCTTCCCAATATTTCTGATCATAATAGCTTTGTTCTTCTATGAACTTGACATCTCTAGACACATATGTCCTGTTGTTGCTCGAATCATAGCACTTATAACCCTTTTGTGTTGTCGAATATCCAAGGAACATACACTTGATGCTCTTTGCCTCCAACTTGTTTCTTAGATCACCTGGAACATACACCAAGCACACACACCCAAATACACGTAAATGATCAATGGAAGGTTTAGTTTTATTGAGTACCTCAAATGGGGATATATCTTGCAAGACTTTGGTTGGAATCCGATTGATGAGGTAGCAAGCAACCAAGACTGCATCTCCCCAAAAACTTTTAGGAACATTGGTATGAAACATCATGGATCTTGCTACTTCCATTAAGTGTCGGTTCTTCCTTTCAGCAACTCCATTTTGTTGTGGTGTGTGTGGACAGCTAGTTTGATGTAGTATTCCATGTTTGTTTAGATGAGCTTTGAATCTTTGACTTGTGTATTCCCCTCCATTATCTGATCTTAACACTTTGATCTTGGCATTGAATTGATTAGTAACATAATTATGAAAGTTTATAAATGCCTCATAAACCCTATCTTTAGATGGAAGTAATGTAACCCATGTATATTTCGATTTCTCATCTATAAAGGTCACAAAGTATTTATTCCTATCTCTAGACATGTAAGGTGAGGTCCAAACATCGGAATGTACTAAATCAAAGCAATGCTCATAAATTGTAGACGATTTAGGGAAAACAACACGACAATGTTTGCCAAGGATACAAGCCTCACAAACTGAGTGATCATAAGCGACATTAGGAATTATTAAGCTTAAAGCACGAGCATGAGGATGTCCTAATCTAGCATGCCATAAGACATCTTTATTAGCAAAAACACAGGATTTGAAAGCTAAGGAATCCAAATTGCTTGGAGGGTCTTCAAGAACATAGAGCTCATCTTGAGTTACACCACCTCCAAGTATCTTACCACTCTTAATATCCTGAAAGTAAACATTGTTAGGCCCAAATGTAACATTGCAATTGAGGTCTTTAGTAGCCTTTTTGACAGAAACTAGATTAGACTTAAATTTAGGTACAAAGAATGCATTAGTTTCTTTGTCAAATAGTCTTAATTTTCCGGTTCCTTCAATTGGAATACCCTTACCATCAGCTATAGTTACTTGTCCTAGACATGGTTCAATGTTCTTTAACAACCTAGCATTGCTAATCATATGGTGAGAAGCACCTGAATCCACTACCAACTTATGATCTGGTTTATCAAGCGATTTATGGGAGTAGAGTGTGATACCGGAGAGTTTTGAGGCATAGGCCTTGATGAGATCCTCCAAGTCACTCTTCTTAACATACTCCATGGATACATTCATAGCTAGCTCCCCTCCTTGGTTGGATGAACTTGCCGGTTCAGTCGCAACCATTTGAGAGATGTTAGCCTTTGAATCCTTGAACCGGTTTGGCTTGAGATGAGGATGAAGTATCCAGCACTTGTCCTTGATGTGGCCATTCCTCTTACAATGCTCACACATCACACTCTTCCTATCCTCTTGCTTAAACACGCTTTTGTTGGCCATGACTAGTTCTCCTTTACCACCAAACAAACCAATGTTGCCTTGCTCCCTTTGAATCCGTGAGCACACCTCTTCGAAATCAGGGAGTTTTGGCTCTCTCAGGATGGACTTAATCACATCCTTAAAGGCTGGATTTAGGTTGAGAAGGAGCCCAAATATCTTGTCTTGTTCCTTCCTTTCATTAAGCACCTTTGGATCCATAGAACTTGGTCTCAACATGTCAAGCTCGGACCATGTTGACTGGAACTTGCCCAGGAATTTTGTGAACTCCATATCCTCTTGGTGTAGATCATTGAGAGCCTTCTTAACCTCATACACACGGCTGAGGTTTGAAACATCCCCATACACCCTCTTGAGAGTGTCCCAAAGAGACTTGGCAGTTTCACAATGTGAATAAGCTTCAAGAATGGATGGGTCCAATGAATTTTGGAGGAATCCAAGGACTGATTGATCTTCTTGGAACCACCTAGCTTCTTCTTTTCTTGTTGCCTCATCCTTCTTCTCCTTTGGATCATCTATAGATGGAGTATTATCCTCCAAGATGTGATTCCAAAGTCCTTTGCCACAAATGGCTGTCTTGATGGTTCTTGACCATAATGTGTAGTTCAAGCCTTTGAGAACTACTGCTATCACCGTAGGTTTCAGGCTGGAACTAATTTGAACTGTATCCTCCATTGTTAGGCTTTGAAGAGCTCAAAGGAAGCAGCTTTTAATGGTTGAATGAAACCGTGAGTTTTTAGTCTAAAGACTGAGAGATTTTTGATAGAGTTTTAGATTAGAAACTGAGAGATTTGAGTAGAAAAGATAAGAGAATGATCTTATGCTCTGATACCATGTAAGAATATTGAGATTATAGAGGAGAAATGTGAAGAATTGAATCTGAAAACTCAAAGAGAAGTATGAGAAAATGAGAAATGACTTAGACTTATGGAGAAGAATCTCCTAAGAGTATTTATACATTGAGTCTTTACAGCCCTTTTATAGAGGATTTACAATGTGAACACAAAAGAAAACGAATTCAAACTTGTGGATGAGTTTGAATAGAGGAGGAGCCTGTCAACAACCAATGAGAAGAGAGGAGACAGCATGGGCATGACTGTTTGGTGTGGTTGCCAAGACTGTGTGCAGCATGGGCATGACTGTTTGGTGTGGTTGCCAAGACTGTGTGCAGCATGGGCATGACTGTTTGGTGTGGTTGCCAGACTGTGTGCAGCATGGGCATGACTTTTTCACCTTGATTCTTCTCCCAAGGTAGCTATTTAACCATTTCAACCATGTGGTTAATAATAACCCATCCTTTTTCATTCCCCTTGTTATTCAAACTGAATTTTCGTGCTCACACTTGCCTTGTAGGTCAAGATAGGTCTTATTTGATTTTCCTATGTCAATACATGTCAAATTGATCACCCAGTTAAAATGATCATTTTGAACATATCATTGGTCCTGCTTGAGTAAAGGCTTATGGATGGCATCACGCATTTTGGGATTCATTGGATTACTTGGAGGCTTTTTCGTATCTCTTTTAGTCTCAAATGATGTCATTATATAGGAAATTGAGCTAGATAAATGTGGGCGTTGGATTCATGTCATTCTGAACTCTCAATCAAAATATATGGACGATGTAGTGCTGACATGTCAAGTTGATTGGCCTGTTAAAATGATCATTCTAAACTGATCATTGGTGCTCCTTGAGTAAAAGCTTATAAATGAAGCATAATGTATGGCATCACGTAGTTCGGGATAGATTGCATTACTGAAAGGCTTTGTCATAGCTCTTTCAATCCCAAATGTTCCACAATATGGAAAATTGAGATTGCTTAACGTGGTAGTTGGATTCGTGTCATTCTGAACTCTAAATCAAAAGTTACGGACGATTTAGTGCAGACATGTCAAGTTGATCGGCCAGTTAAAATGATCATTCCAAACAAATCATTGGTGCTCTTTGAGTAAAGGCTTATACACTACAAGAAAACATTAATATTTCTGATGGAATTTTCCAACGCTAATGTGACGGATTTCCGACGGACAACCAAGGGAACACATTTCGTCGGTATTCCGTCGGAAAATACTGATGCTTGCACCACCATCAGGAAATCGATGGTAAAACCTGATGGCTTTCCGTTCGATTTTCCGACGAAAGTGTGGTGTCGGCATATCCTCCTAAAACCGACGGAAATTTTCGACAAAATACAAACCATCGGGTTTTTTCCAATGATTTACCAACGGATTGTTGTTTTTACTATCCATCGGTATTGTATCGATGGGCTGACGTCGAGAATCGTCGGAAATCCGTCGGGAAGTATTTGACCATTGTTGGACAGCGTCGGAAATCCGTCGGGAAAATGAATATTCTTAAGAATAATCTTTTAAAAATTTGTGATCATCCGGTTGTGGTCGGAAACTGTCAGAAATCTGTCAGAAAAGAGAATATTCTTAAGAATAATTTATTTAAAATTTGTGAATATCTGTTAATAATTCATAATAATCTATTAAAAATTGATAATAATCTCTTAAAAGTTCGTGATAATATCTAATTTTCAATATAAATACACTATGATCATTCACAATTTCTTCAGAACAAAAAATCTTAAGAAAATGTGTTCTTCGGGTTCTGATGATTATTTTTGATTGTGAATGGGTAAACCTCGTTATGATTCAACAACGGGGGAATTGACTGATGAATTTGTGCAAGGTGTTGAAGAGTTCAAGGCTTTTGCATCAAACAATAATATGACATCGGAATACTGTAAAATGTATTGTCTTGTATTAAATGTGGAAATCATAGATTAATCTCTGTTAGAGAAGTACGTAATCATTTGTATAGGGCTAGATTTTATGCCGGGTTACAAAATTTGGTATTCACATGGAGAAACTGATGCAACGATGCAATATTATGGTAGTACTTCAAAAAGGTTAGATAATACTAATGTTAGGGTAGAGGAACTAGTATCACAAGTTGATATAAACGGAAGTACTGTTCAAATGGTGAATGATGCATTTCATGAACAAAAAGCATCGTACATTGAAGATAGTAGTAGAATAGAGGAACCTAATTTGGAAGCCCGAAATTTTTTTGATATGTTAGATGCATCCAAGCAGCCTTTGTATAAAGGATGTAGTGATGGATTATCGCCTTTATCTACTACAAGCAGGTTGATGACGATAAAGACGAATTTCAACTTGGCTGAAGATTATGTGAATGCGATAGCTGATTTTGTTATAGATATATTACCTAAAGATAGTATTGCACATGCTTCATATTACGAGGTTCAAAAACTTGTAGCTGGTCTTGGATTGCCATATCAGATGATCGATGTATGTATTGACAACTGCATGATCTATTGGAGAAATGATGAAAACCGCATAAAGTGCCGATTTTATCACAAACCTCGATTTCAAGAGACAAGCGGCAGAGTACCTATTCTGCATAAACGGATGTGGTATTTGCCATTAACAGAGAGGTTAAAGAGGTTATATCAATTTGAACACCAGCAAAACCTATACCTCGGGTTATCTACAGATGGATTCAACCCTTTTGGAAAGTATGGGAGGCAATACTCGTTGTGGCCAGTTATTGTGACACCTTATAATTTGCCTCCTTCGTTGTGCATGGAACGAAAGTTTTTCTTTCTAACAATTCTCGTCCCCGGTCCAGAGCATCCTAAGCGATCACTAGATATTTTCTTACAGCCACTAATTCATGAGTTGAAAATATTGTGGGAAAATGGTGTCGAAGCATTCGATGTTTCCAACCAACAAAACTTCTTGATGCGAGCAGTACTTATGTGAACGATAAGTGATTTTCCAGCATATGGTATGTTATAAGGATGGTCGACGCATGGAAGATTAGCATGCCCATATTGTCAAGATAATACTGATGTGTTCCAACTGAAACACGAACGAAAGACTAGTTGGTTCGATTGTCATCGTCGATTTCTACCACAAGATCATCCAAATCGCCGGAGCACAACATTGTTTAGGAAAAAGAAAAAAATTTTTGATGCTCCATCTCATATTCTTGACGGGAATTATATGATGACTCAAGTTAGAAATTTTGGTGCTGAGAGAACGGCTTCATGTGGAGGTAACGGACATTACCCTATTGATGGTTGTGGCGAATACCATAATTGGCACAAGAAGAGCATTTTTTGGGATTTACCATATTGGAAGGACCATTTGTTGCACCATAATCTAGATGTTATGCACATTGAGTAGAATTTTTTCGACAACATAATGAATACCATTCTAAATGTGCAAGGAAAAACAAAAAATACTTTAAAAGCTAGATTGGATTTGCCAGATATTTGTTCCCAGAAGGAACTACATTTAATGTCAAATGGAAAATCATTGTCTCCCGCATTCCGGTTGGATGCACATGCAAAAGATGAATTCTTTGACTGGATTAAGCATAGTAATTGTGTCGATACTATTGAAGGTAAATTTTCAAGGATGAAAAGTCATGATTGTCATGTTGTCATGCAAAGACTATTCCTATTTGCCTTTAGCGATCTGCTGCCTAAAAACGTCCACTGAGCAATTGCAGGTACGTTTACATTATTTTATATATAAATAATCATAATTTCATATATTATATGATATTAAAATATTTTTTTATGTAGGGATTGGTGCTTTTTCCGAAATTTATGTACAAGATCACTTACTGCAGACGATATCCAAAATTTGGAGGAAAAAATACCGGTTCTCATTTGTAACCTGGAGAAAATATTTCCACCAGCATTTTTTTGATGTTATGGAGCATCTTCCTATTCATCTTCCTAGAGAAGCAGCGCTTGGAGGACCTGTTCATTATCGATGGATGTATCCTTTTGAGAGATATATGTTCCACCTAAAGAAAAAAGTTAAAAATCTTGCCAGGGTTGAAGGTTCAATCGTTGCACAAAGTGTTAATGAAGAAACATCTAACTTCGCCAGGTACTATTTTCCATCGCAAGTGCAAACAAAAAATAGACGTTTGCATGGCATGATGATGGAGGAGAAAAACCAAGCTATCTAGTTTATGTGCCAGAAATATTTTGACAAATTGCGATGACGTTTTGGAATATGAAAGGTACATTCAATTAAATTTTACTATTAATTGTTATTATAATTTATTGTTAATTATTTTGTTCATAATTAACAGGATATACATGGAACAAATAAGTATTCATTATTCAAATTACACTGAGAATGAGTTGGTCGAACTTAAAAAAAACGAATTTGCAAGATGGTTGCATTTTTATGTTAGTGACCAAAATTATGTAATTTTCAATAATAGTGTCATATATATATATATATATATATATATATATATAATTGACTACATTCAATTATTTTGTAGGTTACTACAGGTCCTTCTAGGGGGGATAACATTTTCCACGTGATTAGTTGAGTTGGTGAGTGGTCCTACATTTACTGCAAAATCTTATCCAATGTACTGCACTTGTGGATATGCTTTTAAAAGTCATCACGAAAGAAACTCACAAACAGCTTGTAATTATGGTGTATCATCTCAATCAGGAGAAATTGTATACAACGGTGTTCTTCGTGAAATATTAGAAGTTCACTATTCAGGAATGATTGATTTGAGGTGTACTATGTTCTACTGTGACTAGTATGACCTTGTCATGGGTCAACGTCAAGACGAATTCGGTGTTACATCTGTTCACCCTCGTAAGCGACATCGAAAAGATGATCCTTTTATACTTGCATCACAAGCAGACCAGGTTTGTTTCATTTGATATCCTCGTATGAGGAGCAAACAAGATCCTTGGATTACAATCACCTCAATACATCATAGAAGAATGTTATGTGGTATTAACGAACAAGATCCTATGCAACAAAACACAATTGGTAAGTTAGATTCAATAGACACTTCTCTTGAAGTTAACCTTGTTGTTGATGACACCACGAACGGAGATTACAACGTGTTTCAAGATTCAAATGAAGAGATTGGCGAGTTTGACACCCAAAATTCAGCTAATTCGAAATATTCATCAGATTCGGATTAAACTTGTGATAATAATATTTTTTTCCATATTTTAATTATATATAAATTATCTTTTATAAATTCATATTCAGATTCAAATTTAATATTTTTTTTCCATACTTCATTTCCATATATTTATAAATGCTTCCACGAAAGATTGAAAAAAGTCATGTTATTTTGTATGTATTTTGTTGTATACAAAATAAACTAAAACTTTTTTAATAATATATAAATATATTTTCAAAATATTGATTTACGTAGCCGACGGATTTCCGATGGCCTTGGTCACTGGGTCGGAAAGCCGTCGGAATAAACAAAAACTTTTTAATAATATATAAATAGTTTTTTCAAAATATTGATTTACGTAACCGATGGATTTCCGATGGCTTTGGTAACTCCGTCGGAAACCCATCGGGAAACCGTTAATTGCAACGTGTGCAAACTATTTGTCAAACATGCACGGGTTTTAAGCCCTCAAACAGAAAACCGATGGATTTCCGACGGCTTAAAATTTTACGCGGGAAACATAATTTCCAACGTGGGATTTTGCAAAAATATTTATTAGGTTTCCGACGGTTTCCCGACGGCAATTTCCGTCGGAAATATCTAATATAACCTACAGTCGTTTCTTCTTATTTTTCTCTTGCGTTTTTCTCCTTCTCTTCTCAGCCTGTTCGCCTCCCGCCGTAAGTCGCCCGCAATCGACTTGAATCATGTAAGTTTTAAATTTTTATAACATGAATAAGTTAATCATTTGCTTGATTTTGTGCGGTTTCTAGATCTAGAGGTTTATGATTGCGTTTTGCGCGTTTCGAATCACTTTTTCCATTAGACCTTAATGATTAAGCAATGGCAATGATTACTGAATGCTGCAAATTTTTCTTCTCTTTGTTTCCTGCATTAGTTTATAAGATATCAGTTCTCACACGGTCATGGTTATATTGGTTCATCATTCGTTATGTTTGTTGAGGTAAAAATTGAGTATTATCTAGGAATACGTTTTACTGTTAACAAATTAAGAACTAATTAAAGATATTTAAGTTAATATATATGTGCGTGTGGCATCTACGAGTAGATTTTAGCAGAAGATTAACAACATGAATTATGTTGATTGACATTATATATCTAGTTTGTAGGTTACACTAAAATGAGAAATAAATTAATTGGAATGACTACGATGCTCACCAAATTAAGAAATATTAAATTTTCTAGGCTTCTAATTCAAAAATTATTATTAGTGAATTAATTAGTTCATCCTTTCACTTTATATATTATGTCTAATAACAATTTTGGATATGAAACTGTTAACACGATCGCTTGGATGATAATTTTTGTCCATCTCAAATCAAATCCTACACTAATATTACGCCATATACTGGCTATGATTAGACTTGGCTCTAAAAGTATGTAAAGAATTGAACAAATTTGGTTTTCACCCATCGTAAATCCATGGGCATTAACAGTTTTTTTCTTGTAGAAAATTCCATAAAATTCTTGTAAATTTGATCAGTAATTAACATGTTGCAATTCTAACCGCATTTCCTTTACCTAAACTCATAACGTCTGGAGAATCACACTAAAGTAAAAAGGAACCACAATGACACAAAGTTATATGGTTTCAAAGCAAAACTTTTGTTCCCATGAAATGGAAAGTACTCAAAAGTATAATTTTTTTAGCACAAAACTTGAATCATAACCAGTGATTTTTTGTTTGATTTCCAAAATCCTTGAGTATGACTTCACTAAAACAATAACTTATGCATGAAAGATCCACATAATTAAAATAGGATGAAAATATATAATGTGACTTTTAATTAAAATAGGATGCAAATATATAATGTGATCAACATAGTTCATGTGTTTTATCCTAAATTCTTTAACCTTATCAATGAAATTATTGCATATGTTTTACTTAATAAATTTAAATTTTATAAAAAAATTTTAAAAACGAAGTTGTAGAATTGTTTTGGAATAGTTTCATTTTTCCAAATTTTTGTATATTTTGAATTTTATTTAATAGAAAAGTAATAATTATTTTTGAATATTTTTGATATTATTATTTGTTATTAATAAACTTTTATTTAAAAATTATTAAAATTATTTTTTAACAAAAATATCATAAAAATTAAAAATTATAGGTTTATATTTAGTGTATAAAGTTGAAGTTTAATTTTTTTTAGTTTAAATAAAAATAAATATTTCGAAGAGAAAATGTTAAATATTAAATTTAAATAGATTGATTAAATGTTGGAAATCATAGGTCGTATCAAGAGTACCAAATACGTGGTGAGTCATCTACTCCGAGTTGTATACCAACTCAAGTTACAGAATCTATAAATGGTTCTTTCCGACCAATGACAATTGAAAAATTGGTTCAACAGCCTGGTCATGAACTTATTATTTTTCTCGATCCGAGTTGTCAAGGAAACTCGACATGGTAAATAAAATTTTCTATAATTATATTTGAAATAATTATTTTAACGCTACTCTATTATATTTGAAATAATTATTTAAACGCTACTTTAATAAAAATTTGTAGGTTTGGTATTTCAAACAACGGAATAAACAAATTATATTAAAGATGCTTTTTTCTTTTGAAAAAACCATATACCAAATCTAGAGATATTCCGTACGAAGAACGTCCGATTTGGTTCAGGACGTTTGCGGTACGTTATTTTATTTTTAAATATATAATTATTTAAATATTTTTAATAATATTTTTTAGTAATATATAAGTAAATTTCGCAGCAAGAATTTATATGGGATCCCATGAACACGAAATTGGTGGAAGAAGCTTTTCAAAAAGAGGCTGTAGTACAATTTTCCCGCCACATGAACAAGTGAAAACAAAAATGGAAAAAGGGAAAAGATAAACCAAGAGGGTTGAATGAGTCGGTTTGGAACGATTTTATTCGTTATTGGGAATCTTCCAACGCTGAGATCAACATTCACAAATGCCGGATCGAATATTTTTCTGAGACGAGCCGATCAATTGGTAAATTAATTATTATATTAATTTTATTTATTATTATTTGAAAAAATTTTAAATTATTAATTTAGAATTTTTTTACTTTTAGGCACAAGAAATTGAGCGTCAGCAGATCACCTGCAACTTCTCGAGGCCGTCCACACGAACAAAAAGACATTATATTACTTGGAGGATTTTCCGTAGCTCTCTCAGTCTCAAATTTTTCGTAGCTCTCTCAGTCTCTCAGTTTAGGATGATCATTTTGAGCTCTAAATCTAAAGTTAAACAGTCTATAGTAAGGACATATCAAGTTGATCAGCTAGTTAAAATGATTATCCTAAACTGATCATTCGTGCTCCTTGAGTAAAGGCTTATAAATGAAGCTTAATTCATGGCATCACACAGTTACATTGGATTACTTGGACGCTTTGTCGTAGCTCTATCAGTCTCAAATATTGTCATAATATAGAAAATTGAGCTCACTTTAGAGTGGGCGTTGAATTCGTGTCATTATGAACTCTAAATCAAAAGTTATGTTCGATTTAGTGCGGACATGTCAAGTTGATCGGCCGATTAAAATGATCATTCTAAATCGTTCACTGGTGCTCCTTGTGTAAAGGCTTATAAATGAAGCAAAATGCATGGCATCACGAAATTTGCGATACATTGGATTACTTGTAGACTTTTTCCTAGCACTTTCAGTGTCAAATGTTGTCATTATATAGAAAATTGAGCTAGCTTAATGTGGGAGTTGGATTCGTGTCATTATACTCTAAATCAAAATTTATGGACGATTTAGTACGGACATGTCAAGTTGATCGACCAGTTAAAATGATCATTATAAACTGATCATTGGTTCTTGTTTACTGAAGGCTTATAAATGAAGCATAATGCATAGCATCACGCACTATGGGATACATTGGATTACTTAGAGGCTTTGTCTTAGCCATTTAAGTTTCGAATGTTGTCATAATATAGAAAATTGAGGTAGCTTAACGTGCCCGTTGGATTCGTGTCATCCTGATCTCTAAATCAAAAGTTAGGGACGATTTAGTGTCGACATGTCAAGTTGATTGGCCAGTTAAAATGATCACTCTAAACTGATCATTGGTGCTGCTTGAGTAAGGGCTTATAAATGAAGCATAATGCATGATATCACGCACTTTGGATACATTAGATTACTTGGAGGCTTTTTCGTAGCTCTTTCAAACTCAAATGTTATACAATATGGAAAATTGACCTAGCTTAACGTGGGCGTTGGACTCATGCCATTTTAGGCGCTAAATCAAAAGTTAAAGACGATTTAGTGCGATATGTCAAGTTGATGAGGTAGTCAAAATGATCATTCTAAAATTGGTGTCTTTGAGTAAATGCTTATAAATGAAGCGTATTGCATATCATGCAGTTTGGGATAGACTCGATTACTTGTAGGCTTTTTCATCGCTCTTTCAGTCTTAAATTTGGTCATGCTAGAGAAAATTGAGCTTGCTTAACATGGGTGTTGGATTCGTGTCATTTTGAGCTCTAACTCAATAGTTACGAACGATGCAGTTTGGACATGTGAAGTTGATTGGCTAGTTAAAATCATCATTCCAAACTGATCAATTGTGCTCCATGATTAAATGCTTATAAATGAAGCATAGTGAATGGCATCACGCAGTTTGGGATACATTGTATTTCTTGGAGGCTTTTCTGTAGTTGTTTCAGTCTCAAATGATCCACAATACAGAAAATTGAGCTAGTTTAATGTGGGTGTTGGTTCGTGTCATTTTGAACTCTAAAACAAAAGTTATTGATGACTTAGTGCAACCATGTCAAGTTAATCGGCCAGTTAAAATGATCATTCTAAATTGATCATTGGTGCTCCTTGAGTAAAGGCTTATAAATGAAGCATAATGTATGACATCATGCACTTTGGGATACATTAGATTACTTGGATGATTTTCCGTAGCTTTTTCAGTTTTAAATGTTGTCACAATATGGAAAATTGAGGTAGCTTAACGTGGGCATTGGATTCATGTTAGTTTCAGCTCTAAATAAAAAATTAAAGACAATTTAGTGTGAGCATGTCAAGTTGATCAGCGCATTAAAATGATCATTCTAAACTGATCATTAGTGGTACTTGAGTAAAGGCTTATAAATGAAGCATAATGCATGATATCACGCAGTTTGGGATGCATTAGATTTCATGGAGGCTTTTTGTAGCTGTTTCAGTATAAATGATCCATAATATCGAAAATTCAGCTAGATTAACGTGATGTTGGATTCGTGTCATTTCGAACTCTAACTCAAAACTTACTGACAATTTAGTGCGGACATGTCAACTTGATCGGCGAGTAAAAATGAACATTCTAAATTGATCATTGGTGCTCATTAAGTAAAGGCTTATAAATGAGGCATAATGCATAGCATCGCGCACTTTGGGATACATTGGATTACTTGGACGTTTTTCGTACCTCATTAAGTCTCAAATATTCCACAATATGGAAAATTGAGCTACTTTAACGTGGGCGTTTGACTCATGTCATTTTACGCTCTACATCAAAAGTTAAAGATGATTTAGTATGGACATGTCAAGTTGATCAGCAAATTATAATGATCATTCTAAACTTGGTGCTCCTTGAATTATAAATGAAGCATAATACATCGAATCACGCAGTTTGGGATAGATTGGATTACTTTGAGGCTTTGTCGTAGCTCTTTCATTCTCAAATGTTGTTACAATATAGAAAATTGAGCTAGATTAACGTGGTCATTGGATTCGTTCATTCTGAACTCTAAAACAAAAGTTACAGAAAATTTAGTGCGGACATGTCATGCGGTGATTCTTGAGTAAAGGCTTAAAAATGAAGCATAATGTATGGCCATCACGCAGTTTGGGATACATTGGATCACTTGGAGGGTTTTTCGTAGCTCTTTCAGTCTCAAATGTTCCACAATGTGGAAAATTCAGGTAGCTTAACGTCGGCGTTGTGCTCATGTCATTTTAGGATCTAAATCAAAAGCTAAAGAAAATTTAGTGCGGACATGTAAAGTTGATCAGCGTTAAAATGATCATTCTAAAATTATCATTGGTGCTCCATGAGTAAAGGCTTATAAATGAAGCATAATGCATGTCATCTTGAAGTTTGGGATACATTGAATTACTTAGAGGCTTTGTCGTAGCTTTTTCAGTCTCAAATGTTTTCACAATATAGAAAAGTGAGCTAGCTTAACGTAGGCGTGGGATTCATGTCATTCAGAACTCTAAATCAAATGTAATGGATGACTTAGTGTGGACATGTCATGTTGATCGGCCAGTTAAAATGATCATTCTAAACTTATCATTGGTGCTCCTTGAGTAGAGCCTTATAAATGAAATATAATACATGTCATCACGCACTTTGGGATACATTCGATTACTTGGAGGCTTTTTGGTAGCTTTGTAAGTCTCAAATATTGCACAATATGGAAAATTGAGCTACCTTAATGTGGGCATTGGATTCGTGTCATTCTGAACTTTTAAACAAAAGTTACGCACAAATTAGTGCGGATATGTCAAGCGTATCTGCCAGTTAAAATAATCATTTTAAACTGATCATTGGTGCTCCGTGAGTAAAACCTTAAAAATGAAGCATAATGTATGGCATCACGCACTTTTGGGATACATTAGATTACTCGGAGGATTTTACGTAGCTCTTTCAGTCTCAAATGTTCCACAATATGGAAAATTGAGTTAGCTTAACATGGGCTTTGGATTCATGTTATTTTGAGCTCTAAATCTAAATTTAAAGACAATTTAGTGCGGACATGTCAAGATGATCAGCTCATTAAAATGATCGTTCTAAACTGATCATTGGTGCTTCTTGAGTAAAGGCTTATAAATGAATCATAATGCATGGCATCACACACTTTGGGATACATTGGATTACTTGGAGGCTTTTCCGTACCTCTTTCAGTCTCAGATGTTCCACAATATGGAAATCGAGCTAGTCTAACGTGGGCGTTGTACTCAAGTAATTTTAGACTCTAAATCCAAAGTTAAAGACGATTTAGTGCGGACATGTCAAGTTGATTAGCTAGTTTAAAGATTATTTGAAACTTGGTGCTCCTTGAGTAAATGTTAATAAACAAAGCATAATAATGCATGGCATCACACAGTATTGGATAGATTGGAATACTTGGAGGCTTTTCGTAGCTATTTTGGTCTTAAATGTTGTCATAATATAGAAAACTGAGCTCGCTTAACGTGGGCGTTGGATTCGTGTCATTTTCAACTCTAAATCAAAGTTACGGAAGATGGAGTGCGGACATGTCAAGTTGATTCCCTAGTTAAAATGATCATCATTGGTGCTCCTTGAGAAAAGGCTTATAAATGAAGCATAATGCATGGCATCACGCAGTTTGGGATACATTGGATTACTTGAAACCTTTCTCGTAGCTCTTTCAATCTCAAATGTTGTCACAATATGGAAAAGTTAACTAGCTTAGCCTGGGTGTTGGATTCACGTCATTTAATATCTAAATCAAAAGTTAAAGACAATTTAGTGCGGACATGTCAAGTTTATCTGCCAGTTAAAATGATTATTTGAAACTAATCTTCGGTGCTCCTTGATTAAAGGCTTATAAATGAAGTATAATGCATCACATCACGCAGTTTAGGATACATTGGATTACTTGGAGGCTTTGTCATAGCTCTTTTAGTCTTAAATATTGTCACAATATGCAAAATTGAGCTAACTTATCGTGGTTGTTGGATTCATGTGAAGTATGTCGGGCAGTTAAAATGATCATTCCAAACTAATCATTGGTGCTCCTTGAATAAAGGTTATTAACTGAAGCATAATTCTTTGCATCATGTAGTTTCACATACATTGGATTACTTGGAGGCTTTTTCGTAGCTCTTTTAGTCTGAAATGTTGTCAGAATATAGAAATTGAGCTAGCTTAATGTAAGCATTGGATTCGTGCCATTTTGAATTCTAAATCAAAAGTTATGGACGATTTAGTGCAGGCATGTCAAGTTGATCGGCAAGTTGAAATGAGAATTCTAAACTGATCATCGGTGCTCCTTGAGTAAAGGCTTATAAATGAAGCATAATGCATGGTATCACGCACTTTGGGATACATTGGATTACTTGGAGGTTTTTTCAGTCTCAAATGTTGCACAATATGGAAAATTGAGCTAGCTTAATGTGTGCGTTCGACTATGTCATTTTAGGCTCTAAATCAAAGTTAAAAACGATTTAGTGCGGACATGTCAAGTTGATCAGCTAGTTAAAATTATTATTCTAAAATTGGTGCTCCTTGAGTAAATGCTTATAAATGAAGCATAATGCATGGCATCAAACAATTTGGGATAGATTGAATTACATGGAGGCTTTGCCATAGCTATTTTGGTCTTTAATTTTGTCACCATATAGAAAATTCAGCTTGCTTAACATGGGTGTTGGATTCGTGTCATATTGAACTCTAAATCAAATGTTACGGACAATGCAATGCGGACATGTCAAGGTTATTGGGTAGTTAAAATGACCAGGTATTATGCTTCAAAATGAAGCATATTGCATGGCATCATGAATTTTGGGATAGATTGAATTACATGGAGGCTTTGTCGTAGCTATTTCGGTCTTAAATTTTTCAGAATATAGAAAATTGAGCTAGCTTAGCGAGGGTGTTGGATTCGTGTCATTTTAAACTCCATATCAAAAGTTAAAGACGATTTACTGTGGACATTTGAAGTTGATCGGCCATTTAAAATGATCATTCTAAACTGATCATTGGTGCTCCTTTATTAAATACTTATAAATGAAGCATAATACCTGGTATCACGCATTTCGGGATAGATTGGATTATTATGAGCCTTGTCGTTGCTCTTTCACTCTCGAATGATGTCACAATATGGAAAATTGAGCTAGCTTAATGGGGGCGTTGGATTCTTGTTATTTTGAGGTCTGAATCAAAAGTTAAAGTCGATTTAGTGCAAACATGTCAAGTTGATCAACTAGTTAAAATGACCATTCTAAACAGATCATTGGTACTCTTTGAATAAAGGCTTATAAATGAAGCATATTGCATCGCATCACACATTCTATGATAGATTCGATTACTTGGAGGCTTTGTCGTTGCTATTTCGGTCTTAAATTTTGTCACAATATAGAAAATTGAACTAGTTTAACGTGGGCATTGGATTCTTGTCATTCTGAACGTTAAATTAAAAGTTAAGGACGATTTAGTGTGGACATGTGAAACTGACCCAGCAATTAAAATGATTATTCTAAACTGATCACTTGTGCTCACTAAGTAAAGGCCTACAAATCAAACATAATGCATCGCATCACGCAGTTTGGGATACATTGGATTACTTGGAAGCTTTGTCGTAACTCTTTCCATCTGAAATATTGTCACAATATGTAAAGTTGAGCTAGCTGGGCGTTGGATTCATGTCATTGTGAGCTCTAAATCGAATGTTAGACACGATTTAGTTAAAATGATCATTCTAAACCAGTCATTTGTGCTCCTTGAGTAAAGCGTTATAAATGAAGCATAATCCATAGCATCATGCATTTTGGGATAGATTGGATTACTTGGAGGCTTTGTCGTAACTATTTCGGTCTCAAATTTTGCCACAATATAGGAAATTGCGATAGCTTAACGTGGGTGTTGGATTCGTGTCATTTTGAACTCTAAATGAAAATTTACAGACGAGTTAGTGTGGACACATGAAATTGATCAGCTAGTTAAAATGATCATGCTCAACTGATCATTGGTGCTCATTGAGTAAAAGCTTATAAATGAAGCATAATGCATGACATCACGCAGTTTGGGATACATTTGATTACTTGGAGGCTTTGCCGTAGCTCTTTTAGTCTTAAATGCTGTCACATTATGGAAAGTTGAATTAGCTTAACGTGGGCATTGGATTCATGTCAATTTGAGCTCTAAATCAAAAGCTAAAGACCATTTAATGCATACATGTCAAGTTAATCAATTAGTTAAAACTACCATTATAAACTGATCATTGGTGCTCATTGAGTAAAAGTTAATAAATGAAGCATATTGCATGGAATCAAGCATTTTGGGATAGATTGGATTACTTGGAGGCTTTGCCGTAGGTATTTTGGGTTTAAATTTTTTCACAACATAGAAAATTAAGCTAGCTTAACGTTGGCGTTGGATTCGTGTCATTTTGAACTCTAAATCAAAAGTTATGGACGATTTATTGCGGACATGTCAAGTTGATTGGTCAGTTAAAATGATCATTCTAAACTGATCATTGGGGCTCTTTGAGTAAATGCTTATAAACAAAGGATAATGCATGACATCACGCAGTTTGGGATACATAGGATTACTTAGTGACTTTGTCGCAGCTCGTTCGACATAATATAGAAAATCGAGCTATTTTAACATAAGTGTTGGACTCGTGTCGTTTCAAACTCTAAATCAAAAGTTACAGACAATTTAGTGTGGACATGTCAAAATTATTAGCCAATTAAAATGATATTTCTAAACTGATTATTGGTGTTCCTTGATTAATGGCTTATAAATGAAGCATAATGCATGGCTCACGCTGTTTGGGATATTTTGGATAACTTGGAGGCTTTTTCATAGCTTTTCAAGTCTTAAATGTTGTCATAATATGGAAAATTACGCTAGCTCAACATGTGTGTTGGATTCATGTCATTTTGAGCTATAAATCAAAAGTTAAAGACAATTTAGTGCAGATATGTCAAATTGATCAGCTAGTAAAAATGATCATTCTAAACTGATCATTAGTGCTCTATGAGTAAAGGTTTATAAATGAAGCATAGTCCATATCATGACGCATTTTGGAATTGATTGGATTACTAGGAGGCTTTTTCGTAGGTATTTTGGTCTTAAATTTTTTTACAACAGTAAAATTGAATTAGATTAATGTGGGCATTGGAATAACGTCATTTTGAACTCTAAATCAAAATTTATGAACGATTTACTGTGGACATGTCAAATTGATTGGCCAGTTAAAATGATCATTCTAAACTCATCATTGGTGCTCCTTGAGTAAAGCTTATAAATGAAGCATAATGCATGGTATCATGCAGTTTGGGATAGATTGCATTACTTTGAGGCTTTGTCTAGCTCGTTCAGTCTTAAATGTTGCCATAATATATAAAATTGATCTAGCGTAACGTGTGATTTGGATTCATGTCAACTTGAGCTCTAAATAAAAAGTTAAGGAGAATTTAGTTTGGACATGTCAAATTTAGCACCTAGTTAAAATGATCATTTTAAACTGGTCATTGGTGCTCCTTGAGTAAAAGGTTAGAAATGAAGCATAATGTCTGGCATCATGCAGTTCGGGATACATTGGATGATTGGGAGGCTTTGTATTAGCTCTTTCAGTTTGAAATGTTGTCACAATATGGAAAATTGATCTAGCATAACGTGGGCGCTGGATTCTTGTCATTTGAGTTCTAAATCAAAAGTGAAAGATGATTTAGTGCAGACTTGTCAGGTTAATCAGCTAGTTGAAATGACCATTCTACACTGATAATTGGTGCTCCTTGAGTAGATGCTTATAAATGAAGCATATTGTATGGCATCACACGTTTTGGGATAGATTGAATTACGTGGAGGCTTTGCCATAACTATTTAGGTCTTACATTTTAAAACAATATAGAAAATTGAGCTAGCTTCACGTGGGTGCTAGGATTCGTGTCATTTTGAAATCGAAATCAAAAGTTACAGACGATTTAGTGTGCACTTGATCGGCTAGTTAAAATGATCATTCTAAACTGATCATTGGTGCTCCTTTAGTAAAGGCTTATAAATGAAGCATAATGCATGACATCATGCAGTTTGGGATAGATTTTCATTACTTTGAGGTTTTGTCTAACTCTTTCAGTCTTAAATGTTGTCACAATATTGAAAATTGAGCTAGCTTAATGTGGGTGTTGGATTTATGTCATCTTGAGCTCGAAATAAAAAGTTAAAGACGATTTAGTGTGCACATGTCAAGTTAAACAGCTAGTTAAAAATGATCATTCAAAACGGATCGTTGGTGATCCTTGAGTAAATGCTTATAAATAAAGCATAATGCATGGCATCAGATATTTTGGGATAGATTGGATTACTTGGAGGTTTTGTCAAAGCTATTTCGCTCTTAAATTTTTCAAAATATAAAAAATTGTGATAGCTTAACGTGGGCGCTGGATTCGTGTCATTTTGAACTCTAAATCAAAATTTACACACGATTTAGTGTGGACACGTGAAATTGATCGGCTAGTTAAAATGATCATTCTAAACTGATCATTGGTGCTCCTTCAGTAAAACCTTACAAATGAAGTATAATGCATGGCATCATGCAGTTTGGTATACAATGGATTACATGGAAGCTTTTGTCGTAACTCTTTCCATCTAAAATGTTGTCATAATATGGAATGTTGAGCTTGCTTAACGTGGGCGTTGTCATTTTGAGCTCTAAATCAAAAGTTAAAGAGGATTCAGTGTAGACATGTGAAGTTGATCACCTAGTTAAAATGATCATTCTAAACTGATCATTGGTGCTCCTTGAGTAAAGCCTTATAAATGAAGCATAAAGCATGACATCACACATTTTGGGATAGATTGGATTACTTGGAGGGTTTGTCGTAACTATTTTGCTTTTAAAGTTTTTCACAATATAGAAAATTGACCTAGCTTAACGTGGGCCTTGGATTCGTGTCATTCTGAACTCTAAATCAATAGTTACGGACAATTTTATGCGGCCATGTCAAGGTTATTAGCAAGGTAAAGTGATCATTCTAAACTGATCAATGGTGCTCATTGAGTAAAGGCGTATAAATGAAGTATAGTATATAGCATCACACAGTTTGGGATAGATTGGAATACATGGAAGTTTTGTCATATCTATCTTGATATTAAATTTTGTCACAATACAGAAAGTTGAGCTAGTTTAGCGTGGGTGTTGGATTCGTGTCATTTTGAACTCTAAATTTATGGACGATTTAGTGCGGACATGTCAAGTTTATCGGCTAGTTAAAAAGATCATTCTAAGCTGATCTTTGGTGCTACTTGAGTAAAGGCTTGTAAATGAAGCATAATACATGGAAGCATAAAACATCTAGCTGTTTTAGTCTCAAATGTTTATGGAAAATTAAGCTAGCTTAATGTAGGCATTGCATTCATGTCATTTTGAGCTCTAAATAAAAAGTTAAAGACGATTTAGGTCAAACAGTCAAGTTGATCAGCTAGTTAAAATGATCATTTTAAACTGATTATTGGTACTCCTTGATTAAACGTTTAGAAATGAAGCAAAATGCATGGTATCACGCATTTTGGGATAGATTGGATTTCTTGGAGGTTTTTTTTGTAGCTATTTTCGTCTTATATTTTGTTACAATATAGAAAATTGAGCTAGTGTAACGTGAGCATTGGATTCACATCATTTAGAACTCTAAATCCAAAGTTACCGACGATTTAGTGTGGACATGTAAATTGACGGCCAGTTAAAATTATCATTCTAGATTGGATTACCTAGAGGCTTTGTCATAGTTATTTTGGCTCTAAATTTTATCACAATATAGAAAATTAAGGTAGCCTACGTTGGCGTTGGATTCGTGTTATTCTGAATTCTAAATCAATTGTTACTGACGATTTAGTGCGGAAATTTCATGTTAATCGGCCAGTTAAAATGATCATTATAAAATGATCATTGATGCTCCTTGGGTAAAAGGTTATAAATGAAGCATAATGCATTGAATCACGCAGTTTGGGATAGATTGCATTACTTTGATGCTTTGTGTAGCTCTTTGAGTCTCAAATGTTGTCACAATATGGAAAATTGAGATAGATTAATGTGCGCGTTGATTCGTATCCTTTTGAGCTCTAAATCAAAAGTTAAAGATCATTTAATGCGGACATGTCAAGGTTATTCGCTAGGTAAACTGGTCATTCTAAACTGATCAATAGTGCTCATTGAGTAAAGGCGTATAAATGAAGTATAATGTATAACATCACACAGTTTTGGATCAATTGGATTACTTGGAGGCTTTGTCATAGCTATTTCGATCTTAAATTTTGTCACAATATAGAAAATTGATCTAGTTTAACGTGGGTGTTGGATTCGTTTCATTTTAAACTCTAAATTTACGGACGATTTAGTGCGGACATGTCAAGTTTATCGGCTAGTTAAAATGATCATTCTAAACTGATGATTGGTGCTCCTTGAGTAAAGGCTTATAAATGAAGCATAATGCATGGCATGACACAATTTTAGATATATTGCATTACTTTGATGCTTTGTCTAGTTCTTTTAGTCTCAAATGTTTTCACAATATGTAAAATTAAGCTAGATTAATGTATTCGTGTCATTCTGAACTCTAAATAAGAATTTATGGACGACTTAGTACGCATGTCAAGTTGATTGGCCAGTTAAAATGATCATTCTAAACTATTCATTGGTGCTCTTGAGTAAAGGCTTATAAATGAAAAATAGCGCATATCATCACGCAGATTGGGATACACTGGATTACTTAGAGGCTTTTTCATAACTCTTTTGATCTTAAATGTTGTCACAATATGGAACATTGAGCTAGCTTAACGTGGGTGTTGGACTTGTAAGAATATTGAGATTATAGAGGAGAAATGTGAAGAATTGAATCTGAAAACTCAAAGAGAAGTATGAGAAAATGAGAAATGACTTAGACTTATGGAGAAGAATCTCCTAAGAGTATATTATACATTGAGTCTTTACAGCCCTTTTATAGAGGATTTACAATGTGAACACAAAAGAAAACGAATTCAAACTTGTGGATGAGTTTGAATAGAGGAGGAGCCTGTCAACAACCAATGAGAAGAGAGGAGACAGCAGGCATGACTGTTTGGTGTGGTTACCAAGACTGTGTGCAGCAGGCATAACTGTTTGGTGTGGTTACCAAAACTGTGTGCAACAGGCATGACTGTTTGGTGTGGTTGCCAAGACTGTGTGCAGCATGGGCATGTCCTTTTCACCTTGATTCTTCTCCCAAGGTAGCTATTTAACCATTTCAACCATGTGGTTAATAATAACCCATCCTTTTTCATTTCCCTTGTTATTCAAACTGAATTTTCGTGCTCACACTTGCCTTGTAGGTCAAGATAGGTCTTATTTGATTTTCCTATGTCAATACTCCCCCTCAAGCTAAAGACTTTGGAATCACCCTAAAGTCTTAAGCTTGGGAACCCAAGGCAACACCTCATTAAAAACCTTATTAAGGAAAACCACTTGGGACAAAACCTTAATAAGGGAAAAGAGTGTGTTGCTCTTGGATTAGGAGACCTTTGATCATGGGTGTGATAAATCAACAAGCCCAAGTTTGCTAAAGATGTTCTTGCAAACTTTGAGAATTGCTGCCTTTGTGAAGATG
>JAEVFF010000366.1:52757-261595 GCA_018901945.1 Pugionium dolabratum
CTCTAAATAAAAAGTTAAAGAAGATTTGGTGCGGACATGTAAGTTTATCAGCTAGTTAAAATGATTATTCTAAACTAATCATTGGTGCTCCTTTAGTAAAGGCCAATAAATCAAGTATAATGCATAATGTCACGCAGTTTAGGATGGATTGGATTACTTGGAGGCTTTTTCTTAGCTATTTTGATCACATATTTAGTCACTATACAGAAAATTGAGCTAGCTTAACGTGGGTGTTGGGATTCGTGTCATTTTGAAATCTAAATCAAAAGTTACGGATGATTTAGTGCGGATATGTCAAATTGATCGGCCAGTTAAAATGATAATTCTAAACGGATCATTGGTGCTCCTTGAGTAAAAGCTTATAAATGAATCATAATGCATAGCATCACGCAGTTTAAGATACAATGGATCATTTGGAGGCTTTGTCATAGCTCTTTCACCAACAAAGGTTGTCGCAATATGGAAAATTCAGCTAAGTTAATGTGGCATTGAATTCGTGTCATTCTGACCTCTTAATCAAAAGTTAAGGACGATTAAGTGCAAGCATGACAATTTGATAGGCCAGTTAAATTATCCTTCACAACTGATCATTGGTGCTCCTTGAGTAAAGGTTTATAAATGAAGCATAATGCATGGCATCACGCAGTTTGGGATACATTGGATTACATGGAGGCTTTTTCCTAGCTCTTTCAGTCTCAAATGTTGTCACAATGTTGAAAATTGAGCTAGCTTAACGCGGGTGTTGGATTTGTGTCATTTTGAACACTAAATCAAAAGTTACGGACGACTTAGTGTGCATGTCAAGTTGATCGGCCAGTTAAAATGATCATTCTAAATCGATCACTGGTGCTCCTTGAGTAAAGGCTTGTAAATGAAATATAATGCATGGCATCACCCATTTTGGAATACATTGGATTACTTGGAGGCTTTTTCGTAGGTCTTTTAGTATCAAATGTTGGAAGCGTAATGCATAACGTCACGTAGTTTGGGATGGATTAGATTACTTTGAGGCTTTGTCTTAGCTATTCTGATCTCAAATTTTGTCACTATACAGAAACTTGAGCTAGTTTAACGTGGGTGTTGTATTCACGTCATTTTGAACTCTAAATCAAAAGTTATGGATGATTTAGCGCAGATATGTCAAATTGATCGGCCAGTTAAAATGATAATTCTAAACAGATCATTGGTGCTCCTTGAGTAAAAGTTTATATATGAAGCATAATACATGGCATCACGCAGTTTGGATACATCGGATTACTTGGAGGCTTTGTCATTGCTCTTTCACTCTCAAATGTTATCACAATATGGAACATTTAGCTAACTTAACTTTGTCATTGCTCTTTCACTCTCAAATGTTATCACAATATGGAACATTTAGCTAACTTAACATGGCGTTGGATTCGGGTCATTTGGAACTCTTAATAAAAATTTAAGGACGATTTAGTGCAGGCATGACAATTTGATCGGCCAGTAAAAATGAGCATTCTAAACTGATCATTGGTGCACTTTGAGTAAAGATTTATAAATGAAGCATAATGCATGGCATCACACAGTTTGAGATACATTAGAAAATTTAGCTAAATTAGTGTGGGTGTTGGATTCGTGTCATTTTGAACTCTTAATCAAAAGTTACACACGATATGGTGCGAACATGTCAAGGTGATGGTTAAAATGATCATTCTAAACTGATCATTGGTGCTCATTGATTAAGGGTGTATAAATGAAGAATATGCATAACATCACGCAGGTTGAGATGGATTGGATTACTTAGAGGCTTTGTCGTAGCTATTTTGATCTTATATTTTGTCACAATGTAGGAAATTGAGCTAGTTTAACGTGACTGTTGGATTCGTGTCATTTTGAACTCTAAATCAAAATTTAAAGATGATTTAGTGCGGACATGTCAAGTTGATCACCTAGTTGAAATGATCATTCCAAACTGATCATTGGTGCTCATTGATTAAGGGTGTATAAATGAATCATAATGCATAACATCCCACTGTTTGGGATGGAATTGATTACTTGGAGGCTTTGCCATAGCTATTTCGATCTAATATTTTGTCACAATGTAGAAAATTGAGCTGGCTTAACGTGGGTGTTGGATTTGTGTCATTTTAAACACTAAATTAAAGGTTATGGACAATTTAGTGCGGACATTTCGTAACTCTTTCAGTCTTAAATGTTGTCACAATATGGAAAATTGAGCTAGCTTAACATGGGTGTTGGAATCATGTCATTTTTAGCTCTAAATAAAAAGTCAAAGACAATTTAGTGCAGACATTTAAGTTTATCAGCTAGTTAAAATGATAATCGTAAACTAATCATTGGTGCTCATTGATTACTTGGAGGCTTTGTCGTACCTATTGTGATCTTAAATTTGTCAAATATATAAAATTGAGCAAGCTTAACGTGGATGTTGTATTCATACATTTTGAACTCTAAATCAAAGGTTATTGATTACAGGCTTATAAATGAAGCATAATGCATGGTGTCACGCAGTTTGGGATACATTGGATTACTTGGATTTTCTTGTTTAAGAAAAGCGTCCATAACTTTAAATCAAAAGTTACAGAAAAGTTAGAGCGCACAAGTCAAGTTGATCGGCAAGTTAAGAGGATCATTGGTGCTCCTTGATTAAAGGCTTAAAAATGAATCATAATACATGGCATTACACAGTTCAATATACATAGGATTATTTGGAGGCTTTTTCCTAGCTCTTTCAGTCTCAAATTGTTGTCAGAATATGGAAAATTAAGCTAACTTAACGTGGGTGTTGGATTCATGTCTTTTTAATCAAAAGTTAAAGATGATTTTGTACGTACATGTCAAGTTGATAAGCTAATTAAAATGATCATTCTAAACTGATCTTTGTGCTCCTTGAGTAAAGGGTTATAAATGACACATAATGCATGGAATTACGCAGTTTGGGATATATTATATTACTTTGATGCTTTTTCGTAGATATTTTGGTCCAAACATTTGTCACAATATAGAAAATTGAGCTTAACGTGGGTGTTGGATTCGTGTCATTTTGAACTCCAAATCAAAAGTTATGGACGATTTTCTTGTTTAAGAAAAGCGTCCATAACTTTAAATCAAAAGTTACAGAAAAGTTAGAGCGCACAAGTCAAGTTGATCGGCAAGTTAAGAGGATCATTGGTGCTCCTTGATTAAAGGCTTAAAAATGAATCATAATACATGGCATTACACAGTTCAATATACATAGGATTACTTGGAGGCTTTTTCCTAGCTCTTTCAGTCTCAAATTGTTGTCAGAATATGAAAAATTAAGCTAACTTAACGTGGGTATTGGATTCATGTCTTTTTAATCAAAATTTAAAGATGATTTTGTGCGGAAATGTCTAGTTGATAAGATAATTAAAATGATCATTCTAAACTGATCCTTGTGCTCCTTGAGTAAAGGGTTATAAATGACGCATAATGCATGGAATTATGCAGTTTGGAATATATTATATTACTTTGATGCTTTTTCGTAGATATTTGGGTCCAAACATTTGTCACAATATAGAAAATTGAGCTTAACGTGGGTGTTGGATTCGTGTCATTTTGAACTCCAAATCAAAAGTTATGGACGATTTTCTTGGCTTTTCTAGCGTCCGCTTTCGATGTCGACCAATTCTGCTATTTCAAGGTATGAGCATCGGGATTTGTAGTAGTTGTTTGGTGTTCTTGGTAATGTGTCAGGGATCCATGGGTCAGTCCATACTTTGGCATTGTCATGGAGGCCAATGATTTTCCTCACCCCTTTTTCTACCAGGTCTAGGGTAGACACAATGCTTCTCCCATGCATAGGAGGCACGGTATGGTTTGCTTGATTGGAAGATATGCTGATCCTTGAAATATCGTCCCTTCAAGACTCTGGCTACCAATGATTGTAGACGTTGTTCCAGTCGCCAAAGTTGCTTAGCTATTAAAGCTTTGTTAAAGTCTTCGATTTTTCTGAAACCGATCCCCCCCTCTGTTTTGGGGAGGCAAAGTTTTTTCCACGGGATCCAGTGGATACCCGACATAGTCCCTCCCCTGGCCCACCAAAAATTGCTGATCACACTTGTTATCCGTTTGCACAGGGATTTCAGGAAGAGAAAACATGACATCACATATGTGGGGATAGCCAATGCAACTGATTTTATCATGATTTCCTTTCCTCCGCGTGAGAGAAGTTTTGACGACCACCCAATGATTTTTCGTTGTATTTGGTCCCTCACATATGCAAAAATGGGTGCTTTTGAGCCTTTGAGGTTTTCTGGTGTCCCTAAGTATTTCCCAATTCCTCCAGCACCTTGGAAACCCGTTATCGATTTTGGCTATCTGGGTTGGGATTGGTATGTCCTTGCCACAGACCACGGTGTGGGACAATCCGACCTTTCGGGGTTCCGTTTAGAAGGACTCGATAGGTGACCATCCTCACACACGTCATTACACAATTCGTCCACTTTGTTGAGAATCCAAGTCTTTTCATTAGAGCTGCCAAAAAGGTCCATACTACCCTGTCGTATGCCTTGGTCATATCCGTCTAGATTGCCATATATTTTTCCTGGCAATTCGGTTTTTACTAAGTGCATGTAAAACCTCCTGTGTGATATATGTTGTTGGATATAACTTGGTTTTGCACAAACACCGATTGGGTGTCTGATATCAATGTTGGGAGGAATTCCTTCAATCGATTACAGAGTATCTTTGATATGATTTTATAGCATACATTGCACAGACTAATTGGTCTGAATTCGGACATTAGTTTTCTATCTTCGGGATGACGCATATATTTGTCTCATTTAGCAATGGATTTATCCTTCAGATTTGTGTCATTTTGAACTCTAAATAAACAGTTACAGATGATTTGTGGTGGACAAGTTAAAATGATCATTCTAACTCATCATTGGGGCTCTTTCATTAAAGGCTTATAAATGAAGCATAATGTGTGGCGTCTCGCAGCTTGGGATACTTTGCATTACTTCAAGGTTTTTTCGTATCTCTTTCACTCTCAAATGTTGTCACAATATAGAAAATTAAGCTAGCTTAACGTGGGCCTTATATTAATATCATTTTGAGCTCAAAATATAAAGTTAAAGACGATTTTGTGAATACATGTCAAGTTGTTCAGCTAGTTAAAATGATTATTCTAAATTGATCATTGGTGTTCCTAAATAAAGGCTTATAAATGAAGCATAATGCATGACAACACGCAGTTTGGGAGAGATTGGATTACTTGTAGCCTTTGTCAGAGCTATTTCGGTCTTAAATTCTGGTACAATATAGAAAATTTATGTAGCTTAACATGGACGTTGGATTCATGTCATTCTAAACTCTAAATCAAAAGTTACGGACGATTTAGTGCAGACATGTCAAGTTGATCGGCTAGTTAAAATGATCATTCTAAAGTGATCATTGGTGTTCCTTGAGTAAAGGCTTACAAATAAAGCATAATGCATAGCATTACGCAGCTTGGGATACATTGGAATACTTAGACGCTTTTTCGTAACTCTTTTAGTCTCAAATGTTATCACAACATGGGAAATTGAGCTACCTTAACATGGGTGTTGGAATCAAGTCATTTTGAGATCTAAATAAAAAGTTAAAGATGAATTAGTGCGGACATGTAAGTTGGTCAGCTAGTTAATTGATCTTTCTAAACTGGTCATTGGTGATCCTTGAGTAAAGGCTGATAAATGAAGCATAATGAATAACAACATGCAGTTTGGGATAGATTGGATTACTAGCAGGCTTTTTCGTAGCTCTTTTGATCATAATTTTTGTCACAATACAGAAAATCGAGCTAGCTTAACATGGATGTTGGGTTCGTGTCATTCTGAACTCTGAATCAAAAGTTACGGATGATTTAATGTGGACATGTTAAGTTTATCGGCCAGTTAAAATGACCATTCTAAGTGATCATTGGTGCTCCTTGAGTTAAGGTTTATATATGAAGCATAATGCATAGCATCACAGAGCTTGGGATACATTGGATTACTTGGAGGCTTTTTCGTACCTCTTTCAATCTCAAATGTTGTCACAATATGGAAAATTGAGCTTGTTTAGCGTGGGTGTTGGTCTCATGTCATTTTGAGCTCTAAATCAAAAGTTAAGGACGATTTAGTGCAGACATGTCAAGTTGATCACCTAGTTATACTGATCATTCTAAACTGATCATTGGTCCTCATTGATTAAGGGTATATAAATGAAGCATAATGCATAACATCTCGAGTTTGCGATAGATTGGATTACTTAGAGGCATTGTCATAGCTATTTTGATATTAAATTTCGTCATAATATCGAAAATTGAGCAAGCTTAACGTGGGTGTTGGATTCTTTTCATTTTGAACTCTAAATGAAAGGTTATGGACGATTTAGTGTGGACATGTCAAGTTGAATTGCCAGGTTAAAATGATCATTATAAAGTGATCATTGGTGCTCCTTGAGTAAAGGCTTATAAATGAAGCATAATGCATGGCATCACATAGTTGGTGATTCATTGGATTCCTTGCAGGCATTGTCATAGCTCTTTCAGTCTCAAATATTGTCACAACATGGAAAATTGAGATAGCTTAACGTGGGCATTGGATTCCTGTCATTCAGAACTCTAAATCAACAGTTACAGACGTTGAGTGCAGACATGTCAAGTTTATTGGCCAGTGAAAATGATCATTCTAAACTGATCACTGGTGCTCCTTGAGTAAAGGCTTATAAATGACGCATAATTCATGGCATCACGCAGTTTATGATAGATTAGACTACTTAAAGGCTTTGTGGTAGGTCTTTCAGTCTCAAATATACAAAATATAGCTAGCTTAACGTGGATGTTGGATTCGTGTCATCTTGATCTCTAAATCAAAAGTTAATGACAATTTAATGCGGACATGTCCAATTGATCAGTTAGTTAAAATGATAATTAGAAAATGATCACTGGTGCTCCTTGATTAAAGGCTTATAAATGTAGCATAATACATGGCATCACACAATTTCAGATACATTGGAATACTTGGAGGATTTGTCGTACCTATTTCAGTCTCAAATGTTGTCACAATATGGAAAATTCAGCTAGCTTAACGTGGACGTTGGATTAATTTCGTTTTGAGCTCTAAATCAAATGTTAAAGACGATTTAGTGCAGACATGTCAAGTTGATCAACTATTTAAATGATCATTCTAAATTAATCTTTGGTGCTCATTGAGTAGCAGTGTATAAATGAAGCATAATGCATGGCATCACACAATTTTGGATAGATTGGGTTACTTTGAGGCTTTGTCGTAGCTATTTCAGTCAATAATTTTGTCACAATATAGAATATTGAGCTATCTTAACTTGGGGTTTGGATTCGTGTAATTCTGAACTATAAATCAAAAGTTACGGAAGATTTAGTGCGGATATGTCAAGGTTATTGGCCAGTTAAAGTGATCACTCTAAACTGATCATTAGTGCTCCATGAGTAAAGACTTATAAATGAAGTATAATGCATGGCATAACGCAGTTTAAGATAGATTGGATTATTTGAAGGCTTTGCGGTAGCTGTTTCAGTCTCAAATGTTGTCACAATAGAGAAAATTGAGCTAGCTTAACGTTGGCGTTCGATTCGTGTCAAAAGTTACAGGTGATTTAGTGCATACATGTCAAGTTGATCGGTAGTTGAATTGATCTTTCTAAGCTGATCATTGGTGCCCAATGAGAAAAGGTTCACAAATGAAGCATTATGCAAGGCATCACGTAGTTTGGGATAGATTCGATTATTTCGAGGCTTTTTTGTAGCTATTTCGATAATAAATTTGGTCAAAATATGGAAAATTGAGCTATCTTAATGAGACAGTTGGATTCATGTCATTCTAACCCTAAATCAAAAGTTATGGACGAGTTAGTGCATACATGTCAATTTGATCGGTCAGTTAAATTGATCTTTCTAATATGATCATTGGTGCTCATTGAGCAAAGGTTTACAAATGAAGCATAATGCATGGCTTCACGCAGTTCGGGATAGATTGGATTACTTGGACGCTTTGTCATAGCTATTTCACGCTTAGTTTTTGACACAATATAGAAAATTAAGCTAGCTTTACTTCGTCGTTGGATTCGTGTCACTGTGAACTCTAAATAAAAAGTTATGGACGATTTAGTTCGGACATGACAACTTTATCGGCTACTTCAAATGATCACTCTAAACTGTTCATTGGTGCTCATTGAGCAAAAGATTACAAATGCATCATCATGCAATTTGGGATAGATTGGAGTACGTGGACGGTTCATCTTAGCTATTTCGGAGCTAGGTTAACATGGGCAATGGATTCATGTCATTCTGAACTCTAAATCAAAAGATACGGACGTACAACGAACATGTCAAGTTGATCAGCCAGTTAAAATGATCATTCTAAACTGATCAATGGTGCTCCTTGAGTAAAGGCTTATAAAATGAAGCATAATGTGTGGCATCACGTAGTTTGGGATCCATTGGATTACTTGGAGGGTTTGCCATAGCGATTTGGCTCCTACATTTTGTCAAAGTATAGAATATTCATCTAGCTTAACGTGGGCGTTGGATTCATGGCATTGTGAACTCAAAATCAAAAGTTACGAATGATTTAGTGTGGACATGTCAAGTTTATCGGCCAGTTAAATTGATCATTCTAAACTGATCATTGCTGCTCATTGAGAAAAGGTTACAAATGAAGCAAAATGCATGGCATCACGCAGTTTTGGATACATTGGATTACTTGGAGGCTTTGTCGTCTTTCTTTCAGTCCCAAATATTGTTACAATATAGAAACTTGAGCTATATTAAGGTGGTCATTAGCTTAATGTCATTTTGAGCTTTAAATCCAATGTTAAGATGATTTAGTGTGCATATGTCAAGTTGACAAGCTAGTCAAAATGATAATTCTAAATTGATCATTGGTGCTCACTGAGTAAAGGCGTATAAATGTGCATAATGCATGCATGGCATCACGCAATTTGGGATATATTGGATTCCTTGGATGCTTTGTTGGAGCAATTCCGATCTTAAATTTTGTCACCATATAGAAAATTGAGCTAGTTTAATGTGGGCGTTGGATTCATGTCATTCTGAACTCTAAATCAAAAGTTACAGATGATTTAGTGCGGACATGTCAAGTTGATTGGCCAGTTAAAGTGATCACTCTAAACTGATCATTAGTGCTCCTTGTGAAAGACTAATAAATGAAGTATAATGCATGCCATCATGCAGTTTAGGATAGATTGGATTACTCTAAGGCTTTGTGTTAGCTGTTTCAGTCTCAAGTGTTGTCACAATATACAAAATTAAGCTAGCTTAACGTGGGCGTTGGATACGTGTCATTCCGAACTCTAAATCCAAAGTTACCGACGATTTAGTGCGTACATATCAAGTTGATCGGCAGTTGAAATGATCTGTCTAAAATAATCATTGGTGCTCAATGAGAAAAGGTTCACAAATGAAGCATTTTGCATGATATAATGCAGTTTGGGATAGATTCGATTATTTCGAGGCTTTTTTGTAGCTATTTTAATATTAAATGTGGTCAAAATATAGAAAATTGAGCTAGCTTAACGTGGATGTTGGATTCGTGTCATTCTAACTCTAAATCAAAGGTTACGGACGAATTAGTGCATACATGTCAATTTGATTGGTCAATTAAATTGATCTTTATAAGATGATCATTGGTGCTCATTGAGGAAAGATTTACAAATGAAGCATATTGCATGGCATTACGCAGTTTGGGATAGATTGGATTACGTGGAGCCTTTTTCGTAGCTATTTCGCTCTTAGTTTTTTTTCACAATATAGAAAATTGAGCTAGCTTTACTTGGGTGTTGGACTCGTGTCACTCGGAACTCTAAATAAAAAGTTATGGACAATTTAGTGCGGACATGACAACTTGATCGTCTACTTCAAATGATCATTCTAAACTGATTATTGGTGCTCATTGAGCAAAAGATTATAAAGGAAGCATCATGCATTGCATCACACAATTTGGGATAGATTGGAGTACGTGGATGCTTCATCTTAGCTATTTCGGTCTTAAATTTTGTCACAATATAGAAAATTGAGCTAGCTTAACATGGGCGTTGGATTCGAGTCATTCTGAACTCTAAATCAAAAGTTACAAACGATTTAGTAAGGCCATGTCAAGTTGATCGGCTATTTAAAATGATCATTCTAAACTTATCATTGGTGCTCCTTGCGTAAAGGCTTTTAAATGAAGCATAATGTGTAGCATCGTGCAGTTTTGGATAGATTGGAGTGCTTGGAGGCTTTGTCGTAGCTATTTTGGTCTTAAATTTTATCACAATATAGAATATTAAGGTAGCTTATTGTGGGCATTGGTATCGTATCTTTCTGATCTTTAAATCAACAGTTATAGACGATTTAGTTAGAAAATGTCATGTTGATCGGTTAGTTAAAATGATCATTGTAAACTGATCATCGGTGCTCATTGAGTAAAGACTTATAAATGAAGCGTAATGCATGGCATCACGCACTTTGAGATACATTAGATTACCTGAAGGATTTGTCGTATATCTTTCATTCTCAAATCTTGTCACAATATGGAACACTGAGTTAGCTTAATGTGGGTGCCTGATTCATGTCATTTTGAGCTCTAAATCAAAATTTAGAGACGATTTAGGGTAGACATCTCAAGTTGATCGGCCAGTTAAAATGATCATTATAAACTGATCATTGGTGCTCCTTGAGTAAAGACTTATAAATGTAGCATTGCATTGCATCATGCAGTTCGGAATACATTGGATTACTTGTACGCTTTTTGTAGTTGCTTCAGTCTCAAAATATTTTCATAATATGAAAAATTGAGTTAGATTAACCTGGGCATTGGATTCATGTTATTTTGAGCTCTAAATCAAAAGTTAAAGACGATTTAGTGCGGACATGTCAAGTTGATCAACTATTTAAATGATCATTCTAAAATAATCATTGGTGCTCATTGAGTAAAGGCGTATAAATGAAGCATAATGCATGGCATCACACAATTTGGAATAGATTGGATTAGTTTGAGACTTTATCGTAGCTATTTCGGTCTGAAATTTTGTCACAATATAGAATATTGAGCTAGCTTAACGTGGGCATTGGATTCATGTCATTCTGAACTCTAAATCAAGACTTACGGATGATTTAGTGTGGACATGTCAAGTTGATTGGCCAGTTAAAGTGATCATTCTAAACTGATCATTAGTGCTCCTTGTGTAAAGGCTTATAAATGAAGCATAATGCATGGCACAACGCAATTTAGCATATATTGGATTACTTGAAGGGTTTGTGGTTGCTGTTTCAGTATCAAATGTTGTCACAATATAGAAAATTGAGCAAGCTTAACGAGGGCGTTGGATTCGTGTCATTCCGAACTCTAAATGAAAAGTTATGGATGATTTAGTGCATACATGTCAAGTTGATCGGCCAGTTAATTTGATCTTTCTAAGATGATCATTGGTGCTCAATGATAAAAGGTTTACAAATGAAGCGTAATGCATGACATCACGCATTTTGGGATAGATTCGATTGTTTGGAGGTTTTTTCATAGCTATCTTGGTATTAAATTTGGTCAAAATATAGAAAATAAAGCTAGCTTAACGTGGGCGTTAGATTCATGTCATTCCGAACTCTAAATCAAAAGTTACGGACAAATTAGTCTATAGATGTTAATTTTATTGGCCGGTTAAATAGATCTTTCTCACATGATCCTTGGTGTTGATTGAGCAATGGTTTACAAATGAAGCATAATGCATGGCATCACACAATTTGGGATAGATTGGATTACTTGGAGGCTTTGTCGTAGCTATTCTGGTCTTTAGTTTTATCAAAATATAGAAAATTGAGGTAGATTAACGTGAGCGTTGGATCCGTGTCATTCTGAACTCTAAAGCAAGAGTAACAGACGATTTAGTGCCGAAATGTCATGTTGATCGGCTAGTTAAAATGATTATCTAAATTGATCATTGGTGCTCACTGAGTACAGACTTATAACTTAAGCGTAATGCATGGCATCAAGAAGTTTGGGATACATTGGATTAATTGGAGGATTTTTCGTAGCTCTTTTAATCTCAAATGTGGTCACAATATGGAAAATTGAGTTAGCTTAACGTGGGCGTTGGGTTAATGTCATTTTGAGCTCTAGATAAAACTTTACGGACAATTTAGGATGGGTCATCTCATTTTGAGTAAAAGCTTATAAGTGAAGCATAATGCATGTTATCACGCAGTTTTGGATACATTAGATTACTTGTAGGCTTCGTTATAGCTATTTTGGTCACAGTATAGAAAATTGAGCTACCTTAACGTGGGCGTTAGATTCATGTTATTTTGAAATCTAAATCAAAAGTTACAAACGATTTAGTGCAGACATGTCACTTTATTGGTTAATTAAATTGATCATTCTATACTGATCATTGGTGCTCATTGAGCAAACGTTTAAAAATGAAGTATAATGCATGTAATCACGCAGTTTGGGATACCTTGGATTACTTAGAGGCTTTGTCGTAGCTCTTTTAGTCTCAAATGTTGTCACAATATTGAAACTTCAGCTAGATTAACATTTGTGTTGATTTCATGCCATTTTGATGTCTAAATCAAATGTTAAAGACTATTTAGTGTGGACATGTCAAGTTGATCAGCTAGTTAAAATGATCATTCTAAACTGATCATTGGTGCTCATTGAGTAAAGATGTGTAAATGAAGCATAATGTTTGGAATCACGCAAAGTGGGATAGATTGGATTACTTGGAGTCTTTCTCATAGCTATTCCAGTATTAATTTTTGTCATAATATAGAATATTGAGCTAGCTTAATGTAGGTGTTAGATTCGTGTCATTCTGATCTCTAGATAAAAAGTTACGAACGATTTAGTGCGGACATGTTATAATGATCGGCCAATTAAAATCAAATTTCCACACAATGTTTTCTCTCGTAGACATTCATTTCTGCACTATTTCGATCATTCTAGAATGACATGTCATAATATAGAATATTGGGCTAGCTTAACGTTCGTGTTAGATTCATGTCATTCTGAACTCTAAATCAAAAGTTATGGACGATTTAGTGCACACATGTCAAGTTGATCGACCTGTTAAGTGATCATTCTAAACTGATCATTAATGCTCTTTTAGTAATGCTTATAAATGAAGCCTAATGCATGGCATCACACAGTTCTGTATAGATTGGATTACTTGAAGGCTTTGTGGTAGTTCTTTCAGTCTCAAATATTGTCACAATATCGAAAATTTATCTAGCTTAACATGGGCATTGCATTCGTGTCATTTTGAACTCTAAATCAAAAGTTATAGACAATTTAGTGCGGACATGTCAAGTTGATAGCTAGTTAAAATGATCATTCTAAACTGATCATTGGTGCTCCTTTAGTGAAGGCTTATAAATGAAGCATAATGTATGGCATCACAGAGTTTAAGATACATTGGATTACTTGGAGACTTTGTTGTAGCTATTTCGGTCTTCAATCTTGTCACAATATAGAAAATTTGGCTAGCTTTAAGTGGGCATTTGATTCATGTCATTCTGAACTCTAAATCTAAAGTTGTGGAAGATTTAGTGCGGACATGTCAATTTTATCAGCTAGTAAAAGTTACCATTCTAACTGATCATTGGTGCTCATTGAGCAAAGATTTACGAATGAAGCATAATGCATGACATCACACAGTTTGGAATAGATTGGATAACTTGGACGATTTGTCGTAGCTATTTTAGTCTTAAATTTTATCACAATATAGAAAAGTGAGGTATCTTAATGTGGGCGTTGGATTCGTGTTATTCTCAACTATAAATCAAAAGTTACGAACAATTTAGTGCGGACATGTCCAATTTATTGGGCAGTTCAAATGATCATTCTAAATTGATCATCGGTGCTGCTAGTAAGAGCTTATAAATGAATCATAATGTATGGTACCACGCAGTTTGGGATAAATTGAATTACTTTGAGGCTTTGTCTTAGCTCTTTCAGTTTCCAATGTTGTCACAATATTCAAAATGGAGTTAGATTAATGTGGCCGTTGGATTCATATCATTTTGAACTCTAAATCAAATGTTGAAGACGATTTAGTACGGACATGTCAAGTTGATTGGCCAGTTAAAATGATCATTCTAAATTGAACAGAGGTGCTGATTGAACAAAGGTTTACAAATGAAGCATAATGCATGACATCACGCAGTTTTGGATCGATTGAATTTTATGGAGATTTTGTCATACCTACTTCGGTCTTAAATTTTGTCACAATATAGAATATATAGCTAGCTTAATGTGGGTGTTGGATTCGTGTCATTTTGAACAAAAGTTACAGACGATTTAGTATGGACATCTCAAGTTTAAAGGCTAGTTAAATTGATCATTCTAAACTGATCATTGGTACTCATTGAGCAAAGGTGTAGAAGTGAAGCATAATGCATGGCATCACGCATTTTGGAATACATTAGATTACTTCGAGGCTTTGTCGTAGCTATTTCAGTCTCAAATATTGTCACAATATTGGAAATTGAGATAGATTAAGGTGGACATTAGATTCATGTCATTTTTACCTCTAAATAAAATGTTAAAAACGATTTAGGGCTTACATGTCAAGTTGATCAGCTAGTTAAAATGATCATTATACACTAATCATTGGTGTTCATTGTGTAAAGTCGTATAAATGAAGCATAATGCATGGCATCACGCAATTTGGGATATATTGGATTACTTGGAGGCTTTCTCGTAGCTATTTTGGTTTTAATTTTTGTCATAGTATAGAATATTGAACTAGCTTAATGCGGGCGTTAGATTCGTGTCATTCTGAAATCTAAATTAAAAGTTACGGACGATTTAGTGTGGACATGTCAACTTGATCGGCCAGTTAAAGTTATCATTCTAAACTAATCATTCTAAACCAATCATTCTAAACTGATCATTCTAAATTGATCATTAGTGTTCTTTGAGTAGAGGCTTATAAATGAAGCATATTTCATGGCATCATGCAGTTCAGGATCGACTGGATTATTTGAAGGCTTTGTGGTAGCTCTTTCAGTCTCAAATGTTGTCACAATATAGAAAAATGAGCTAGCTTAACGTGAGCATTGGATTCGTATTATTCTGAACTCTAAATACAAATTTATAGACGATTTAGTGCGTACATGTCAAGTTGATGGGGCAGTTAAAATGATCATTCTAAATTTATCATTGGTGCTCCTTTATTAACGGCTTATAAATGAAGCATAATGCATGGCATCACATAGTTTGGGATACATTGGACTAATTGGAGGATTTGTTGTAGCTATTTCGGTCGTGTCATTCTGAACTCTAAATTAAAAGTTACGGACGATTTATTGTGGACATCTCCAGCTGATCGTTAAGTTCAAATGATCATTCTAACTTATCATTAGTGATCTTTGAGTAAAGACTTATAAATGAATCATAATGCATTGTCTCACACAGTTTGAGATTCATTGGATTACTTGGAGGCTTTGTGGTACCTCTTTCAGTCTCAAATATTGTCACAATACTGAAAATTGAATAAGATTAACTTGGTCGTTGAATTCATATCATTTTAATCTCTAAATCAAATGTTAAATACGGTTTAGTGTGGACACGTCAAGTTGATTAGCTAGTTAAAACGATCATTCTAAACTGATCATTGGTGCACATTGAGCAAAGGTTTACCAATGAACCATAATGCAAGGCATCACGCAGCTTAGGATTGATTAGATTATTTGGAGGCTTTTTCCTAACTATTTCGGTCTTAAACTTTGTCACAATATAGAATATTGAGCTTCCTTAATGTCGGCATTCGATTCTTGTCATTATGAACTCCAAATCAAAAGTTACATATATTTTCTTGTAGATATATCAAGTTTATAGGCTAGTTAAATTGATCATTCTCAACTGATTATTGGTGTCATTAAGCAACGGTTTACAAATCAAGCATAATATATGGAATCACGCAGTTTGGGATACTTTGGATAATTCAAACGCTTTGTCGTAGCTCTTTCTGTCTGAAATATTGTCACAATATTAAAATTGAGCTAGATAACGTGGGCGTTGGATTTTATCATTTTTACCTCTGAATCGAATGTTAAAGGAAATTTAGTGCGGAAATACCAAGATGATCAGCTAGTTAAAATGATTATTCTAAACTGATAACTGGTGCTCATTGAGTAAAGGCGTATAAACGAAGCATAATGCATGGCATCACGCAATCAAAAGTGACGGACGATTTAGTGCATACATGTCAAGTTTATCGGCTAGTTAAATTGATCATTATAAAATGATCATTGGTGCGCATTGAGTAACGCATAAATGAAGCGTAATGCATGGCTTCCCGTAGTTTGGGATAGATTGGATTACTTTGAGGCTTTGTCGTAACTATTTCTGTCCCAATATAGAATATTGAGCTAGATTAACGTGGACATTGGCTTCGTGTCATTCTGAACTTTAAATCAAAATTTGCAGATAATTTAGTGCGGACATGTCAAGTTTATCGGCTAGTTAAATTGATCATTCTAAACTGATCATTGGTGCTCATTTAGCGAAGGTTTACAAATGAAGCGTAAAGCATGGCATTATGCTGTTTGGAAAACATTGGATTATTTGGAGACTTTGTAGTAGCTAATTCGGTCTTAAATTTTGTCTTAATATAGAATATTGTGCTAGCTTAACGTTGGCGTTGGATTCATGTCATTCTCAATTCTAAATCAAAAGTTATAGACGGTTTAGTACATACTTGCCAAGTTTATCAACTAGTTCAATTGATCATTCTAAACTGATCATTGGTGCTCATTAAGCAAAGGTCTACAAATGAAGCATGATGCATGACATCATGCAGTTTAACAGAGATTGGATTACTTGGAAATTTTCTCGTAGCTATGTCAGTCTTAAATTTATCACAATATAGAATATTTAGCTAGCTTAACGTGGACGTTGGATTCGTGTCATTTTGAACTCTAAATCAAAAGTTACGGACTATTTACTGCGGACATGTCAAGTTGATAGGCCAGTTAAAGTGATCATTCTAAGCTGATCATTAGTGCTCCTTGAATAAAGGCTCATAAATGAAGCATAATGCATGACATCATGCAGTTTAGGATATATTGGATTACGTGAAGGCTTTGTGTTAGCTCTTTCAGTCTCAAATATTGTCACAGTATAAAAAATTGAGCTATCTTAATGTGGGCATTGGATTCATGTCATTCTAAACTCTAAATCAGAAATTACAGAGGATTTAGTGTGTACATGTCAAGTTGATCCACCAGTTAAAATGATCATTCTAAACTGATCATTGGTGCTACTTGAGTAAATGCTTATAAATTGAGGTGAGCATGGCCAGTAAGGAACCTGAACTAAAGGAACAACTTGAACCTGAGCACAAAGAAGCCAATGAGAAATCTACGGAACATGTAGAACCATAGGATGCTGAAGATGAAGCCTTGCAAATCTCCAATGGTCTCATTACTCGGTCCAAGCAAGCCAAACTCAAGACAACACTACAAAACCTTCTCAACACCATTCAGGCCAGTTTAGTTTGTGCTAATCTAACCACCATGGTTGTGATTCAAGCAACCTAAACCTCATCAAGAGAGGTATCTTGGACTGTATTCTTTGTTCTTCTTCTTAGTTTTGTCCCATTGGGTTTTTTAAGAGAGATTTTTAATGAGATAAAGCTAAGATACTTTACCACAACCTCTTTGATGTGAGCATGGCCATTAAGGAACCACAACCTAAGGAGCAGCTTGAACCAGAGGAGGAATAAGCCTCTAAAGATGCTAAGGAGTAGCTAGAACCCGCGAATATTGGAGATGAAATCCTACAAATCTTCAATGGCCCCATTACCCGATCCAAGCAAGCCAAACTTAAGACAACACTATAGAACCTTATCAACAGCATTCAGGCCAATTTATTGTGTGCTAATCAAACCACATTGGTTGTGATTCAAGCCACCAAAACTTCACCAAGAGAGGTGCCTTGGATTGTACTCTTTTTCCCTATTCTTAGTTTGGTCCCAATGGGTTTTCTAAGATAGGTTTTTAATGAGGCAAGCCCAAGGTACTTTACCACAGCCTCTTGGTGAATAAAGGCCCATTCTATCTCATCATCCACGAAATAAGAGAGGAAGAATCAAGTCAAAAACTTAGTTGTCTTTGTAATTTCCTAAGTATTTCCTTTAATGTTTTGGTAGAATTTTAGGAGTCATTTTCAATTTCCTAGACTACTATAAGTACTGCCTTGTATCCTTCTTTCTGGACAATCAAACATTTTAATAGCAAATCTCTTTCTTAAACTCGTTTGATTATCCTCTTGAATAAGAAATTTTTGAACACTTTCGCATTCCTCTCAAGAGCCGAAAGTGTAAGGGATCTCATCACCCTTAGAAGTTTCAATTCGATTCACCCCTTGTCCAACGTACCTGGCCTTTGTCATTCACACAGAGCAAGCAGATAGTCCAAGTATTTTCCACCATCCTTAAGAATTACCATCCATTTCCCCTTGTTCTCAGATCCATCCATTTAAGAGCTCACACATCCGCAAGTTACACTATCGTTTCACCCATTCCGCAACTTCAATCCATTCATCCACTCTTCCAAAACCATTTGGAATTGATCAGGGGTTTGATCCTCATCTGGATCACATCAAGTGGTATCAGAGCCCACTCCAAACCAGGTTGTATCTCTACAAACCCGTTTGCACCCTTCATATTCTTGCAAAAATGTTTTGTAACCTTTCTCCTTCTTTTTGTGATTTGTTTTAAAATGTTTCTGGGTTTGTTTCTTGTTTAAAATTGATCATAGATATTTGAAGAACCTGGAAATTAACTTAAAAATAGTTTAGAACCGATTTCTGAAGGACAAAACTTGTGAAACACCCAATCGGCACCGTTGAGGTTCTATGAAACTGTTTTTGTTAATCCGAGTTTATCACCTTTGTTTGAATACTTTACCGACTAAAACGTGAATGAAACTTGTTCTTAAGACTTAATAGAACCAGGAATACGAATTCAAAACGTTTCAAACCGAATCTAAAGTTGTTAGACTCACCCATTTCAAAACTGGAGTTCAAAAGGTCTAGAACATGCTTTGCTAGAGTTTGTCTTTGTTCTTGTGTCTTTGTTTCAGCGAATTCTTGTGTCTTTGTTTCAGCGAATTCTTGTGTCAGTTTCTGTGTTTTACCTTGAACCTTTTACTTGCTTAGTTGTCTAAATTTTTCAGGTACCATGGTAGGAACCAGCAATAATGGAGAAGAATCTTCAAACTGCAACAAACAACTCTTTGATTCCTTTAAAGTCATGATGGATGAAAGTATGGCAACCATGAGAGCTGAAATAGAAAGATCCATCAATGACCGAGTTAGGATAAACCATCCACCTTCTGATACTGATCAACTACAGTCACTCATCTAGGTCACAACGCCCTAGGAGAAGGCGGCCAAGATACGACCAACTGCATAGGAATAACCAACCCAATCCTTGCGACCCTTTGGCTGCCCTTAAAATAGAGATTCCCTCTTTCCATGGAACCACTGAGGAGTATCTATAGTGGGAAAAGAAGATAGAAATAGTCTTTGATTGTAGGGAATACACTCAGGATAGTAAGGTTAGAGTAGTACCAACCGCTTTTAAAAATTATGCCTTAAGTTGGTGGGATCAATTAGTATTTCTAGGAGAAGGGCTCGGGATTTGCCTATAGATTCGTGGAACTAGATGAAAGTAATCATGAGAAAAAAGGTTTATACCTAGCCACTACCATAGGGAACTTTACTTTAAGGATCTAGCACTATAAGAAAACATCAATTTCTCGATGACGAAATTCGTCAGCAATCCGTCGGAAAGAGCGATTCCCGTCTAATTTCCGACAAAAGATATCCATCAGGACAATTTCATTGGAAAAAAATTTTATGTCTGAAAATTGTCGGGAAATACCGACGAGTTTGCGATAAAGGAAACCATCGGCAATTGCCGACGGATCTTCGATGCAACTCTTCCGTTGGAAATTACCAACGGGTTTTGGATAAGAGTAGCCGTCGGCAAATGCTGATGGATATTCAATGGGTCTATTCTGTCAGCAATTACCGACAGTTTTACGATAAAAGCTGCCGACGGATATTCGAGGGTCCAGTCTGTCGGTAATTACAAAAATATTTGTGATGGATTTAGTCATTCGGGCCGACGAGGACTTCTGATGACCGGTGCCATTGGGAATGACAACCGATGGTATATCCCGATGGTTTTCACCCGTCGGGAGTGAACCGACGATATCGAGATGTAATAAGCTTCCCGATAGACATGATTCTATCGGTAATTTCCGATGACTGCATCCGTCGGAAATAACCACACAACTGGAAAAACAATTTGAATAATTATTTTTTTAAAAATATTCATTAAATATTTTTAAAAAATAAATTTATTTTGAAAATAAATTTTTGAATTTTTGAATTATTAAATTTAATTATTAATAGAAATATTAAAACAATTGAATAAAAATATTATTTTTTCAAATTATAAATATAATAATATTTAAAGTTTAATTTTTTTAAAATCTACAAGTTACATCGGAGGAGGAGAAGGAGCAGAAATTTCATCTTGGAATTTGGTTTTCATAATTTTTAAAAAATATTTAAGTTTCGTCATCTTTATCTCTATAGCCGCGATTTTTTCTTTGTATTGTGCATTCTCCTCATTTCCAGCCGCAGATATTGCACCACCGGGATGTGCAACTCTCCCGAGTCCCGGATGACGAGTATTAGAAAATGGTACTTCCTGTAAGAATAAAAAATATTATCAAAAAAATATTATAATATTAAATATAAAAATAAATAAAAAGAGAAATCAAACTTACATCAAGAACCAGACGGTTAATCTCAGAACGAGGCAATTCGACGACCGAAGATGAAGAACCAACTTAAGACTATTGAGACAAAATATCACTTTTTTCTTTTTACTTTTTCGATGATCTTACTAACAACACCATCTTGGATGCGACCAGTATTTTTGTTCGTGTGGACGGCCTCGAGAAGTTGCAAGTGATATGGAGGCGCTCCATATTCTTATGTCTAAAAATAAAAAAATACTAAATTAATATTTAAAAATTTTCAAATAATAAAAAATAAAATTAATATATTAATAAATTTACCAATTGATCGGCTTGTCACAAAAAACTAGTCAATCCAGCATTGTGAATGTAAATGCCTTTGCCTCCTCGGTCGCTCTTATGGTTTCTCGAATTAGTCCTCGAGATGGCCTCAGCGCTGGAAGATTCACAGTAACGAATAAAGTTGTTATAAACTGACTCATTCAAGCCTTTTGATTTGTCTTTTCCCTTTTTCTACTTTTTTCCACTAGTTCATGTGGCGGGAGAATTGTACGGCAGCCTCTTTTTGAAAAGCTTCTTCATCTAATTTTGTGTTCATGGGATCCCATGTAAATTCTTGCTGCAAAATTTACTTATACATTACTAAAAATATTTTAAACAATTACATATTTAAAAATAAATTAACATACCGCAAACGTTATGAACCAAATCTCACGTTCTTCGTACGAAATATCTCTAAATTTTGTATATGGTTTGTTTAAAAGAGAATGAAGCATCTTTAATATAGACTTGCTTATTCCATTGTTTGAAATATCAAACCTACCAATTTTTATTAGGATAATGTTAAAATAATGATTTTAAATATAATTATAGAAAATTTAATATACCATGTAGAATTCTTTTGACGCCTTGGATCGAGAAAAGTAAGAAGTTCACGACCAGGTTGCTGAACCAAATCTTTAATTGTTATTGGTCGAAAAGAATCATATCCAGATTCTAAACTTGAGTTTGTATAAAACTCGGAGTACATGACTCACCACGTCGTTGGTACTCTTGATACGATCTTAAAACATTATGATTGTTTTATGCATGTATATAAAATATCATTTTAAAGCAAATTCATTTCTAACAAATGTTTTACAAAAACAATTAGTAAAATTTCTTAGTAACTTTTTAGTAATTTCTTAAAAATGATTTTAAAAATTTAAAAGCATCTAAAAAAAGATAATGTCCATAAGAAAATTCAAATTTAATGATTACAAATTATAATACACATCCAAAAAAATTATAATTCACACGTATTTAATGATTTCAAATTTGAATTATTTAAAATAATTAGTAAGTCTCTAACAATCCAAGTTATAGTAGCTGCATCAAAAACTCGAGCTAAAAAAACATGACACGAGTTGTGTTGGTTTCAAGTCGAAAATCAGGTTCTGTGATTTGAAATCTAAATCGGTTTTTTAGTCATTTGTTGTTGTATCATGGAAAAGCGTCCGAAACAACGGTTTTTCATATTCCTAAAATTCAATTGTGCTACAGGTTATGGAATTGCAACATTTACCATTTTGTGAATTACTTGCATCAATATTTTGCAAACACTTAAAATTCATTTCAAGCTAAAAACAACTAAAAGATTAAAGCTCACTCAAAGCGAGGAACGCTGCAACAATCACTATGCATACAGATGCAATTATATACAGATGGGGCTCACTCACTAATCTGATGCCTAACTACAAAAACAAATGATCAAGCAGGAAACTGATTACATGTTAACAATCTTAAACAATAAGAGAGAGATGCAAAAGACAATTCATACGATACATGTTCAATTTTTCTTTTGCAAAATCTGAATTATCAATTTGACACCTAATTACCAACTTCAAAATGAAAAGGAGGAACAAATAAAAGCAAGCACCACGCAACAACCATGCCACTTGAAATAATACTGAAAAAACTTGTGTTTCTGTTTCAGATTTCAGATTTCAAATGATTTCAGTTTCGACAGATTTGTTTCTGTGTTAATACCTAATTCGCTAACAATGGAAAACACATTAAGAGGAGACTTACATTTCCGGCGAGCACTTACAGAGACCAAGAGTTTATCTTCCGTAGACGTCAGCGGGGGGAGGGGAAGAGCCAGAGAAGAGAAGGAGCTGGAAATGCTGATAAAAAACTGAAAGAGAAGACATGGGATCATAGGTTATATTCGACATTTCCGACTGCAAAATCCATCGGAAATCCATTGGCTAAATAATAAATATTTTTGAGAAAACGAGTGTTAACTTTCCCGTGTATAATTTCGTCGGAAATGACCAACGGATTTCCGATGGAAACTGAAAGTTCTACATGCTTTCCGAATTGTCAGTCCACGTGATAAAAGATATTTCCGACTGTTTCCCGTCGGATCTAGTAGCGTGATCGGTATTCCGTTGGAATATTCCGATGGATTTCCGACGATCCTATTATTTGTTAATATTTTTATTTATAATATGTAATTTCATAAAGTTCCAAGAATTTTAAAAATAACCAAATTAATTGCTAATGCAGATTTATTTTATTTATTAAGAATATACTAAAATAATATGAAGTAGCCATTTCTCATAATTTATTATTTATTCAGATTTTGAAGTTAATTTGTTTATAGCTAATAATGTTCATAGTATTGTTCATAGTATTATATTTTTTCGATCCGTATGCGAATCTAGTTAAATGTCGCCGTCTTTTTGGCGATAGTAACCAAAAATTTACTATATTCTAATAACTTTGAGAGCTCACCATTTAATTAGAAGATGACTACGTCCCTAAAATTGGTTTTTGGTTTATATTATAAATGTTTATAAAACTGTTTATTTTGGAAAAATAATCTAGTAGATAATATTAGGAATGTGTACCATTTAGTCGTAGCCCATATATGTTTTAAACTTTTAAATCTATTAAACTTTAGATTTAAAAGTTCTGTTCGTCGCATATCCGTCTGAAATTGCAGATGGAATTCCGACGGGTTTTCTAATTCCCTTGGCAATCCGTCGGTTAATCTACTCCGACACGATAGGATATAGTATCAATACCCTATCTCGTCGGGAATCCAACTGTAGTTTCCAACGGTATTGCGATGGGTGCCGATGGGTATTCAAATTCCGTCGCAAATCCGTTGGATAAACTTCTCTGACAAGGTAGTGATACAAGCCTCGATTCAAGGCTTATATGCGCGTGGGCTGTGTGGAGAAGATTAGGTGAGAAACTTAACCTTAGGCTTCTGGATGGGGGATTTCTTGTTGGTAAAAGCTGGAAGGGTGAAGTGAACCACACGAGGGGTGATGAACCTCGTGATAAATCACAAAATTAGAGCTAGGAGGGCTGGTCTCAACTAGGTTCTAAGCGTACAAGTCTCTTGAGAGAATAACTTGTAGAAAGAAAATTCGATCTTTATTAATTATCAAAAAGGTTGTCGAACTACAATGCTGGAAGGAGCCTTATTAATATGCTCGACAGCTTGACCTTCTTGGGTCGACTCAAAGAAAGAAAAGGAAAGTTTACAAAAGTGCACAAATGGAAAATGTACAAAAGTGCATAACCGAAAAAGGACCTATTCCTAAAATGTCTTTGACTCAAAAATGTAAATAATCTAAATCCTACCCTGCAAAACAGAAAGAGGCAAGTATCCAATTTGAAAACTTACCTTTTTTACTCACGGCCAAGAAATGGAAGGTGGTCGTACTTGTGGCATCCACGCGCCTTGCTCCTAGTCTTCGACTTGGAGTAGGGTTAGGAATCTTTGGGCCCTGACCTCTCTTGCCACTAAAGCCCAAGTCTCTGAAGTCCCTTGCATTGTTGTGAAGCCTTAGGACTCTTCTTTGCACTTTTGGCCCAATTTCCTTTGTCGATCATCCTCTAGGAGCTTGTCGACCCATAAGCTGAATTTGTGGAAGAGTGCCCTTGATCTTCTCCTAGTCATTGCTCCTAGTGGCACCACTGGTGTAGAGACTTCCTCTAGATGCATATCCTGAAGCTGGTAGCTTATCTGGTCCGAGTCTCCTTGTGTAGATGTTGAAATACCCGTGTACTCGGGTGGATCGGCTGTACCGGCTGGACCGTGCGAGGTACTGGCCGGAATGTCTTCTGAGCCAGCCAAGTTGATTCCTGAGCCGGTGGCATCACCAATTGGACCGGCGGTGTCATCCACATCGCCTCCAGTTGGGCCGGAGGTTTGGGCCTCTCCGCCAGCAATGTTGATCGGTACGGCCCGGTTGTTCGAAGGTCCAGCGGTACCGCTGGGGCCGGTAGACGTGCCAAATGGCCCAGCTCTCTCGGGCAAGCTCCCTGGTCGGTCAGTTTGGTCTCCTGGCCGGCCATACGACCTGATGTCCCCATCATCCCCTCCCTCTTCAGTAGGTTTTGACCTCAAAACTGGTTCACCTACATGGAAAGGGGCTAAGTCAGTTTCGTTGAACGTGTTGGACACATTAAACTCACCTGGGAGCTCGATACGATAGGCGTTGTTGTTGATCCTCCCCAGCACTCTGAATGGTCCATCTCCTCTTGGTGCTAGCTTGGAACTCCTTAGGTTGGGGAACCTCTCCTGCCGTAGGTGTAGCCACACCCAATCGCTTGGTTGAAAAATCACCTCCTTTCTTCCCTTGATGGCATGAGTCACGTACTGCCCGGTCCTCTTCTCCAAGTTCTCTGCTACCTTCTGGTGTAACTTCCTTATGAACTCCGTCTTGGATGCTCTGTTGAGGTTGGTCATTTCGGCTGGTGGCAGTGGCGTGTGCTCCAATGGTGTGAGAGGGTTGAAGCCGTAGACCACTTCAAAGGGGGTCTTCTTGGTTGCTGAGTGCACGGCTCGGTTGTAAGCGAACTCTGTGAATGGCAGACACTCTACTCAAGTCTTGAGGTTCTTCCCTAGTGTAGTCCTGAGAAGAGTTGACAATGTCCGATTGACTACTTTGGTTTGGCCATCAGTTTGAGGATGGCAGGTGGTAGAGAAGAGTAGCTTCGTGCCTAGCTTCCTCCAAAGGGTCTTCCAGAAATGGCTGAGGAACTTGGTGTCCCTGTCTGACACGATGGTCCTTGGCACTCCATGAAGCCGTACTATCTCCCTGAAGAACAGCTTGGCTGTTTGTGTGGCATCATTAACATTGGCACACGGAATGAAGTGTGCCATCTTGGAGAATCTGTCCACCACTACGAAGATTACATCTTTGTGGTTGATCTTCGGCAGACCTAGAATGAAATCCATTGAGATGTCCACCCATGGGGATGTGTGGGTATGGGCAGAGGGAGATACAACCCGTGAGGGTGCACTCGGGACTTTGCCTTTTTGCAAGTGATGCATTTGCACAATGGGCTTCTACTAATCTTTTGATGTGTGGCCAGTAGAAGTGCTCCTTGACAACTGCTAGGGTCTTGTCGACACCAAAGTGGCTTATGAGTCCTCCACCATGAGCTTCTCGGATGATAAGCTCTCGTAATGACCCTTGTGGTATGCACAACCTTCTCTCTCGGAACAAAAACCCCTCATGGAGGTAGAACTTGCCATGGCTTCCTGTGTCACACTCCTTGTAGCTCTCAGCAGGTCAGGATCATCCTTATATAGGTCCTTGATGTGCTCAAACCCTGAGACCTTTGCCTCTATGGTAGATATCAAGGCAAACCTCCTTGATAGTGCATCGGCTACCACATTGTCTTTGCCCTTCTTGTACTTGTTGACGTACGGGAAGGTCTCTATGAACTCCATCCACCTGGCATGCCTCCTCTTGAGATTGGTTTGCCCGCTGAGGTGTTTGAGAGTCTTGTGATCAGTGTGGATCACAAACTCCTTGGACAGCAAGTAATGCTGCAAAGTCTCCAATGCTCGGACTAGGGCATAAAACTCCTTGTCATAAGTGAGGTAGTTCAGTGAGGCACCACCTAGCTTCTCACTGAAGTATGCCACTGGCCTTCCTCCTTGAGTTGGCACCGCTCCTATGCCTATTCCAGAGGCATCGCACTCCACTTCAAATGTCTTGTTGAAGTCGGGCAAGACTAGCAATGGTGCATGTGTAAGGTTATCCTTCAAGGCCTGGAATGCCTTCTCCTGAGATTCTCCCCAGCTGCATCCCACGTTCTTCTTCACTGCTGCCATCAATGGTGAGGCAATGCTGATGAAGTTGGGCATGAATCTCCTATAGAAGCTGGCCAGACCATGGAAACTCCTTACTTGGCTGATGTTGCTTGGTGTTGGCCATTCTTGTATGGCTCGAATCTTCTCTTCATCAACCTGTAAGCCCTGTGAACTTAAAACAAAACTGATGTACGCTCTAAGAACTTGGTTCATAAGGCGCATGAAGGTGCTTGGGGAATTAGTCAAGCCGAATGGCATGACTGTCCATTCGTAGAGCCCCTGCTTTGTCTTGAAAGCAGTCTTCCACTCATCACCTTCCTTCATCCTGACCAGGTGGTATCCACACTTGAGGTCTATCTTGGAGAAGACCGTGGCTCCACTCAGCTCATCTAGCATGTCATCCAGCCGTGGTATCGGATACCGGTACGTGACTGTGATGTTGTTGATTGTTCGGCAGTCCACGCACATTCGCCAAGTCCTATCCTTCTTGGGCACTAGCAGCACTGGTACGGCACATGGACTGAGGCTCTCTCGAACATAGCCTTTCTCTAGGAGCTCCTTGACTTGCTTCTCAAGCTCCTTAGACTCCTCTGGACTCATCCGGTAGGCTGGCCAGTTTGGCAGGGCTGCTCCGGGCACGAGGTCGATCTGGTGCTCTATGCCTCGTAGGGGAGGTAAGCCTGCTGGTATCTCTTCAGGGAACACATCCTAGAATTAGTTGAGGAGAGATGCTACTTCAGGAGGTAACTCTACCTGTTCTTTCTCTACATTCAACACTTCTTTGAAAACCATTAGTTTCATTAGATCGTTCGAGGCTAAAGCTCTCCGGACATGACTTGGTTGAATAAGAAAATTAGATTTAATGAGCTTCTTTTCCTTACTCATTCTGTTGTTGAAGCTCATGTACCTGGGCAGGTGTGAGAGGAGCTAGGCTGAACTTTCTTTTGTCATCCACAAAAGTGTAGAGATTGGTTCGGCCATCATGCCTGGTCTCCTTGTCAAACTGCCATGGCCTTCCTAGCAGAAGATGGCCAGCTTGCATTGGCACCACATCGCACACCACCTTGTCTTGGTACTTGCCCACACTGAATGACACAGTTTCTTGCTCATGGATCTTGAGCTCCACTTTGTCATCGAGCCATCTCAGTCTATACGATCGAGGGTGCCTTGTCTTCTCTAGACCTAGATTATCAACCATGTACGCACTAGCAATGTTAGTGCAAGAACCACCATCAATGATGAGGTTACATACCTTGCCCTTGATGGTACAATGGTTGTCGAAGATGTTCTCCCTCTGGATGGTCTCTGAGGGATCTACCATTGCATTGAGAATGCGTCTAGTGACCAACACTTCCCCCACATCAGGGTACTCAATGTCACCGTATTCTCCTTCTGGTTCATAGTCCTCTTCATCTTGAGATTCATACTCTCCAGCTTCCGTAATCAACATGACTCGGTTGTTTGGGCACTCCCTTGAGATGTGTCCGCGACCCCAACACTTGAAACAAGTGATGTCACGTGATCTTTGAGGGTTAGAGGACTTACTAGGCTCTCTCTGGTCACAGGTAGGCTCAGGAGGCTTGCTCTTGGACTATGACTCGATCTCTATGCTTTTGCCTTTGTCTCTGGGCTTGGGAATATTGCTTGGTGCCCAAGGCGTCTTAGGCTTGCTGCGGATGTCTTGGCACTTATGTTTGATGTGCTGCTCAGCCTGGACAGATAAGTGGAACAATTCCTTGAAGTCATTGTAGATTTGCCTTTCCACCTTCTGGCTGATTCTTTCTTGCAGTCCATCCAAGAACTGTGCCATCATAGCCTCCTCATCGTCATTGAGCTCCAGCCTGTTCCTTAGTCTCTCAAACTCTTCATAGTACTCCTCTACTGATCTGATACCCTGCTTAAGAGTACGAAAACGTCGTTGCAAATCTCTATGAAAATAAGATGGAACAAACCTTTGTCTCAGAGGTCTTTCATGTCGACCCATGAGTCTATGGACCTCAATCTTTTCCTCCTTCGGTCAGACACCTCACGATCCCACCAGATGAGGGCATTGTCCGTGAGTTGTGCTACTACCATGGAGACTCTCCTAGGGCCTGGTTGGTTTTAGTGATCGAAGATGTGGTCCATCCTCCTCTCCCAATCAAGATAGGCTTCGGGGTCTACTTTTCCTGCAAAACTAGGAGGTGTTAACTTGACATAAGGATGAGTTAGCCGGTTGTAGGCGTGTTCATCTCCATCCTCATGATGTCTAGGAGGCATCCTTGGTCTCTGGTGATGACCATATGGCTCGAAGCCATCACCTTCGGCCTCTGGTTGCCGTGGAGGTCCTCTCGGCCTAGGGTGATAGTTATGAGGTTGTGCATCATCATCTCCATCTGGCTGGGACTTCTCCTGTTCGTGCCATGTCCTAAGGTGCTTAGGACCCTCAGCATGGTCTTGCTCAGCCCTCACGTGCCTTATGGCCTGGAATCTCACAGGCCTCTCCACATGCTCCAACCTCTCACCGATTGATGCGAGTTGCGTTTGGAGGGTGGTGAACATGGCCATCATGGCCTCGGCTGCATCTCTATGTTCTTCTACCATTGCGTACTACAAAGAATAGAACAAGTTACTCTGCTCATAGAATCAATTAGGAGCGTTTCTTATATAGAAGAATTTGAAAAAATGCAAAAAGGAAAAACTGGGAAAAAAGAAATTTCGAAAAAAGTGGAAGATTTGAAAAAAATGGAAACTTTCTTAACAACTAGTGCTAGCTGTCTTGGTCGAATTCTTTTGGTATTTTTCCTATTTTCTTTTTCTTTTCTTTTTAATTTAACTTAAAAATATTGGAAATATAATTTAAGCAAAAAGGAAAACGTAATTTGCAATGCAAGAGTGAATCTAAGCCCTAGTGATACACGTAGAAGCTAGATGCACTCGGTTTGGAGTTTGATGTTATTTTTTTTATTTTTCTTGAATGCAATTTAAATTAATGCAAGAACTAAAAACAAAACTAGTTAAAGGATAGAAACAACCTGGTTTAGGAGCTTTCAGCTCTGATACCAAAATGATACAAGCCTCGATTCAAGGCTTATATGCGCGTGGGCTGTGTGGAGAAGATTAGGTGAGAAACTCAACCTTACGCTTCTGGATGGGGGTTTTCTGGTTGGTTAAAGATGGAAGGGTGAAGTGAACTACACAAGGGTTGATGAACCTCGTGATAAATCACAAACTTAGAGGTAGGAGGGCTTGTCTCAACTAGGTTGTAAGCGTACAAGTCTCTTGAGAGAATAACTTGTAGAAAGAAAATTCGATCTTTATTAATTATCAAAAAGGTTGTCGAACTACAATGCTGGAAGGAGCCTTATTAATATGCTCGACAGCTTGACCTTCTAGGGGCGACTCAAGAAAAGAAATGGAAAGTTTACAAAAGTGCACAAATGGAAAACTTACAAAAGTGCATAACCGAAAAAGGACCTATTCCTAAAATGTCTTTGACTCAAAAATGTAAACAATCTAAATCCTACCCTGCAAAACAGAAAGAGCCAAATATCCAATTTGAAAACATACCTTTCTTACCTCACGGCCAAGAAATGAAAGGTGGCCGACCTTGTGGCATGCACGCGCCTTGCTCGTAGTCTTCGACTTGGAGTAGGGTTAGGAATCTGTGGGCCCTGACCTCTCTTGCCACTAAGCCCAAGTCTCTGAAGTCCCTTGCATTGTTGTGAAGCCTTAGGACTCTTTTTTGCACTTCTGGCCCAATGTCCTTTGTCTATCATCCTCTAGGAGCTTGTCGACCCATAAGTTGAATTTGTGAGAGAGTGCCCTTGATCTGCTCCTTGTCATTGCTCCTGCTGGCACCACTTGTGTAGAGACTTCCTCTACATGCATGTCTTGAAGCTGGTAGCTTATCTGGTCCGAGTCTCCTTGTGTAGATGTTGAAATGCCCGTGTACTCGACTGGATCGGCTGTACCGTGCGAGGTACTGGCCGGAATGTCTTCTGAGCCGGCCAAGTTGATTCCTGAGCCGGCGGTGTCACCAATTGGACCGGTGGTGTCATCCACGTCGCCTCTAGTTGGGCCGGAGGTTTGGGCCTCTCCGCCAGCAATGTTGATCGGTCTGGCCCGGTTGGTCGAAGGTCCGGCAGTACCGCTTGGGCCGGCAGACGTGCCAAATGGCCTGGCTGTCTTGGGCAAGCTCCCTGGTCGGCCAGTCTGGTCTCCTGTCCGGCCATATGACCTGATGTCCCCATCAGGTAGGGTATAGTATAAATACCCTATGTCGTCGAGAATCCGACTGGAGTTTCTGACAGAATTGCGATGGGTTTTGTAGTTCTATCGGAAAGCCGTCGCTATGAGGAATATAATTATTTTTAGAAAATATTATTTGACACTTAAAATTAAAGTATCACAAAAACTAAAACATTGCAAACACAGATTTAATCTGAATCTGATGAACATTCAGAAATAGGTGAATTTTCGTTGTCAAACTCGCCAATCTCCTCTTCTTAATCTTGAAATACGTTGTAATCTCCGTTTGTGGCGTCATCAACAACAAGATTAACTTCAAGAGAAGTCTCTATGGAACATAAGTTACCAATTGTTCTTTGCTACATAGGGTCATGCTCGGAAACACCACATACCATTCTTCTAGGGTGTATTGATGTCACTGTAATCCAAGGATCTTGTTTATTCTTCACACGAGAATATTAAATGTAATAAACCTGGTCCACTTGTGATGCAAGTATAAAGGGATCATATTTTTTATGTCGCTTAGGAGAGTGGACAGATGTAACACCGAATTCGTCTTGATGTTGACCAATGACAGGATCATACGAGTCACAGTAGAATACAATACACCTCCAATCAATCATTCCTGAATAGTGAAATTCTAATATTTCACGAAGAATACCGTTGTATAAAATTTCACCAGATTGAGATGATAAACCATAATTAGAAGTTGATTGGGAGCTTCCTACGCGATAAGTCTTAATAACATTTCCACGAATGCCGTACATTGGATAAGATTTTGTCATAAATGTAAAACCATTCATCAACTCAACTAACCACGTGGGAAACGTTATCCCCTTAGAAGGACGCATAGTAACCTGCAAAATAATTGAATGCACTCAACTATATATTTATATTTATAGGAAATTATTATTGAAAATTACATAATTAATTAACAGTGACGTAAAAGTCCAACCAACTTGCAAATTTGCTCTTTTTAAGTTCGACCAACTCATTCTCTGTGTAATTTGAATAATGAATACATATTTGCTCCATGTATATCCTGTTAATTATGAACAAAATAATTAAAAATAAAGTATAATAACATTTACAAAAAAATTGAAATGAATGTACCTTTCATATTCCAAAATGTCATCGCAATTTGTCAAAATATACAGATGCAAGTGTTTGTGTTCCTCCTCTGATAGACGTCGTGTCTTCCCTTTTCTACTTAAACGTCCAATTTGTGCAAATACTTCTGGCACATACACTGGATATCTTGGTTTTTCTCCTCCATCATCATGTCGTGCAGGTAGTCTATTTTTGGTTTGGACTTGTGATGGAAAATAGCTGCTGGCGAAGTTAGATGTTTCTTCATTAATACATTGTACGACGATCGAACCTTTAATCCTAGCAAGATTTTTAACTTTTTCTTTAGGTGGAACATATATCTCTCAAAAGGATACATCCATCGGTACTTAACAGATCCTCCAAGCACTACTTCTTTAGGTAGGTGAATAGGAAGATGTTCCATAACATAAAAGATGCAGGTGGAAATATTTTCTCAAGGTTACAAATGAAAACCGGTATTTTTTCCTCCAAATTTCGTATTGTCTCTAGTAAGTGATCTTGTACATAAATCTCGGAAAAAGCACCAATCTTTGCATAATAAAAAGTTAATCCGGCCAGAAAATTGTGATCATATATAAATAATTTAAACGTACCAGCAATTGCTCTGTGGACGTTTTTAGGCACATGATCGCTAAAGGCAAATGGAAATAGTCTTTGCATGACAACATGACAATCATGACTTTTCATCACTGTAAATTTGCCTTCAATAGTATCGACACAATTACGAAGATTAGATGCGTATCCGTCTGGAAATTTGACACTATGCTTAATCAACTCAAAGAACTCGTCTTTTGCATGCGCATCCAACCAGAATGCGGGAGACAATGATTTTCCATTCGACATTACATGTAGTTCCTTCCGGAAACAAATATTTGGCAAATCTAATCTAAGTTTCAAATTATCTTTCATTTTTCCTTACACATTTAGAACAGTATTTTTCCTAGCACAAAAATACTCCTCTTTTGCCAATTATGGTATTCACCACAATTATCAACTGGATAATGTCCATTACCTCCACATGAAGCCGTTCTCTTAACACCAAAATCTTTAAGTTGAGGCATCATATAATTCCCCTCAAGCATAGGAGGTGGACCATCAAAATTTTTTTTGTTTTTCCTACACAATGTCGTGCTCCGGCGATATGGATGATCTTGTGGTAGAAAGCGTTGATGCCAATCAAACGAGCTACTCTTTCGTCCGTGTTTCAGTTGTAATGCATCAGTATTATCTTGAAAATATGGGCATGCTAACTTTCCATGCGTCGACCATCCTGATAACATACCATATGCTGGAAAATCACTTATGGTCCACATAAGTACTGCTCGCATCAAGAAGTTCTGTTGGTTGGAAACATCAAATGCTTCGACACCATTTTCCTACAAAATTTTTACCTCATGAATTAGTTGATGCAAGAAAGTATCAAGCGATCGCTTACGATCGCTTATGATGCTGGAAAACTCTCGTTTCATGCACAACGAAGGAGGCAAATTATAAGGTGTCACAATAACTGGCCACAACGAGTATTGCCTCCCATGCTTCCCAAAAGGGTCGAATCCATATGTAGATAACCCCAAGTATACATTCCTAGGCTCATATGCAAAACTAGGATGCATGCTTCTACATCCGAGGGATGCACAATTTCTCCGTTCGAATTATGTTCTACATGCCATCTCATAGGCTTTGCCATGTGTATAGATTGATATAACCACTTTAACCTCTTTGTTAATGGCAAATACCAAATCCGTTTATGCGGAATAGGTACTCTCCCGCTTGTCTCTTGAAATCGAGGTTTGTGACAAAATTGGCACTTCATGCGGTTTTCATCATTTCTCCAATAGATCATGCAGTTGTCAATACATACATCGATCATATGATACGACAATCTAAGACCAGCTACAAGTTTTTGAACCTCGTAATATGAAGCACATGCAATATTATCTTTAAGTAATATATCTCTAACAAAATCAGCTATCGCATTCACACAATCTTCAACTAGGTTGAATTCCGTCTTTATCGTCATCAACCTTCTTGCAGCAGATAAAGGCGATAATCCATCTCTACATCCTTTACACAAAGGCTTCTTGGTTGCATCTAACATATAATAAAAATTCCAGGCTTCCAAATTAGGTTCCTCTATTCTACTCCTATCTTCAATGTAGGATGCTCTTTGTTCACGAAAAGCATCATTCACCATCGGAACAGTACCCCCATTTACATTAACTTCTGATGCCGGTTCCTCTACCCTAACAATAGTACTATCTAACCCTTTTGAAGTACTACCATAATATTGAATCATTGCATCAGTTTCTCTATGTGAATATCAAATTTTGTAACCCGGCATAAATCCATTCCTATACAAATGATAACGTACTTCTCTAACAGAGATTAATCCATGATTTCGACATTTAATACGCGGACAATACATTTTACCGTACTCTAATGTCATGCTATTGTTTGATGCAAATGTCATGAACACTTCTACACCTTGCGCAAATTCATCCGTCAATTCCCCCATTGTTGAATCATACCGAGGTTTATCAATCCACGATCGAAAATATTCTTATGAACCTAAAGAAGACATTTTGTTAATATTTTTTGTTCTTGTGAAATTGTGAAGGAGCAAAGCATATTTATATTAAAAATTATAAGATTATCATGTATTTTTAACAGATTATCATGTATTTTTAACAGATTATTATGAATTTTTAACAAATTATTATGAATTTTTAACAAATTATTATGAATTTTTAACAAATTATTATGAACTTTTAACAGATTATTATAAATTTTTAACAGATCATTACGAATTTTTAATAGATTATTACGAATTTTTAACAAATTATTATGAATTTTTAACAAATTATTATGAATTTTTAACAAATTATTATGAATTTTTAACAGATTATTATAAATTTTTAACAGATCATTACGATTTTTAATAGATTATTACGAATTTTTAACAAATTATTATGAATTTTTAACAGATTATTGCGAATTTTAATAGATTATTATGAATTTTTGACAGATTATTATGAATTTTTAACAGATTATCACAAATTTTAACAAATTATTCTTAAGAATATTCTTGTTTCCGACAGAATTCCGATGGTTGCTGACCACTGTCGGATATTTCTGACGACCAACCGACAACCCACGACGTTTACAGATCGACCAAACTAACAATTGCCAAAAATAGGAATTCGTCGGAAAGTCATCGGAACTACAGACGGATTTCTGACGACGTTTAGATTTATTTATGTAAAAAAGTAATTAAGTGGAATCAGCCAACCGATATATTCCCGACGGATTCCATACGGATAGTAAAAACCATAATCCATCGGGATGTAGTCGGTGAAAAACCGACGGTTTTGGTTTCATCGGCAACTTCCGACGGTTTTGAGAGGATATCCCGATGCCGACTTTTTCGTTGGAAACCAGACGGATGTCTGTCATGTTTTACCATCGATTTCCCGATGGTAGTGCAAACATCAGGATTTTCCGACGCAACACGGATGAAATGTTTTTGCTCAGTAATATGTCAGAAAACCATCGCATAGGTGTTGGAGCATTGCGACGATTTTATTTCCGTCGGAAATGTCGTCGGAAATGTTAATGTTTTCTTGTATTGTAGAACCGTAGAGGAGTATTTTAAGGAGATACCTTATTGCTTAGGGCTGATGTTCAAGAGGATTGTGAAGCCACTATTGCTTGGTTTATGGGTGGCCTTAATAGGGAAATCATAGATAGGCTAGAGGTTCACTACTATGTAGAAATAGAAGAACTTCTCCATAAGGCTATCATGTTCAAAAAACAACTTAAGAGGCAAAACCCTAAACACGGATTTAGTTCTACTAGGTTTAGCCAATCTAAGGAGGATAAGTCTAGCAAAGATTACAAGCCTAAAGTAAACCTAAGGTAGAAGATTCGAAATTTAAGGGAATGGATATGGGTTCTAGCACCAAAACTAGGGAAATTCAGTGTTTTAAGTGTAAGAGTTTTGATCACTACTCTAGGGAACGTACCAATAAGAGAACCATAGTTATTAAGGCTAATGGTGAGGTAGAATCAGAGGATGACCATTCGGATGCTGAGTCTTTGGAAGAAAATGTAGACATGCCCCATGCTGGATAACTCTTAGTCACTAGGAGAACTATAAACTTACAAAATAGGACAGAAAAGAATGATCAAAGAGAGAAACTATTCCACACTCGCTGTCTAGTTAAGAGTAAGGTTTGTACCTTAGTGATAGATGGAGGTAGCTGTACCAATGTAGCTAGTGAGATTGTGGTAGAGAAGTTAGGACTTCTGATTATTAAAGGGTCTAAACCCTATAAGTTGCAATGGCTTAATGATAAGGCTGAGCTGGAAGTAGAGAACCAGGTCCTAGTTCCTTTGTCCATAGGCAAATATGAAGATGAGGTTTTGTGTGATGTTTTACCAATGGATGCTAGTCACATCTTGTTAGGTAGACCTTGGCAATCAGAAAGAAGGGTTATTCATGATGGGTTTACTAATAGTTACTCATTTGAGTTTAAGGGAAAGAAACATATTTGAGTACCTTTATCCCCACAAGAGGTTCATTTAGATTAGATAGCTTTAAAGGAAAACAAAACCCAATCCGAACCCAAAAGCAAACCCCATGCCGACGGCACCGCCAAACCGCAAACCGCAAACCAAGCCACCAGTCAAACAACCGACTAATCTTTTGATTAAGCCCAACCCAGGGAGTAACTTACCACACCTACTCTTTGTGTTTAAAGAATGCTTTCATACTAACCAATCTATGCAGGACATTCCTAGCAAAATTCAACTTCTTTTCCAGGAATTTAAAGATGTGTTTCCAGAGGAGCAACCGCAAGGCTTACCACCAATCCGAGAAATTGAGCACCAAATTGACTTTGTACCGGGAGCATCTCTTCCCAATAAGCCAGCCTAGAGAACCAACCCCCTTGAGACCAAGGAGCTTCAACAGCAAGTCACTGAAATCATGCAGAAAGGACATATCCACAAAAGTATGAGCTCGTGTGTTGTACCTATTTTGCTTGTCCCAAAAAAGGATGGAAGCTATGTTGATTGCAAAGCAATCAACATTATCACTGTAAAGTATTGCCATCCTATACCTAGATTAGATGATACGTTAGATGAATTGCATGGTTTTAGCATCTTCTCTAAGGTAGATTTTAAGAGTGGTTATCACCAAATTAGGATGAAAGAACGTGATGAATGGAAAACTGCATTTAAAACTAAACAAGGTTTATATGAGTGGTTAGTGATACTTTTTGGCTTGACAAATGCGCCTAGTACATTCATGAGATTGATGAACCATGTCCTTAGGGAATTCATAGGTCATTTTGTGGTAGTATACTTTGATGACATTCTAGTTTTTAGCCGAACCTTAGATGATTATGTAGAACACTTGAGAAAGGTTTTTGACGTGCTTAGAAAGAAAACCTTATATGCCAATCTTAAGAAATGTACTTTTGGAACAGATAACCTTGTCTTGTTAGGTTTTGTTGTGAGTACAGATGGTATTAAGGTTAACGAGGAAAAGCTAAAAGCGATTAAGGAATGGCCGAGTCCAAAGATTGTTGGGGAAGTAAGGAGCTTCCATGGCCTAGCTGGGTTTTAACGGAGATTTGTCATGGACTTAAGCACTATAGCAGCTCCACTCACTAAGGTTATCAAAAAAATGTGGGATTTAAGTAGGAGCAAACACAAGAGAAGGCATTCGAAACCTTGAAAGATAAGCTCACACACTCCCCGGTGCTATCTCTTCCTAAATTTGATAAAACATTTGAAATTGAATGTGATGCCTCAGAAGTTGGTATTGGTGCTGTTCTTATGCAGGAAAGGAATCCCATAGCCTACTTTAAAGAGAAATTTGGAGGGGCCACACTCAATTACCCAACCTATGATAAAGAACTATATGCGCTTGTGAGGGCCTTGCAAACATGGCAACATTATCTTTCGCCCAAGGAATTTGTCATCCATACCGACCATGAGTCACTCAAACATCTCAAAAGGCAACAAAATCTGAACAAAAGATATGCTAGGTGGGTCGAATTCATTGAGACCTTCCCTTATGTGCTCAAATACAAGAAAGGTAAAGAGAATGTAGTAGCTGATGCTCTTTCTCGGAGGTATGTGCTCTTGAACTCTTTAGAAGTTAAACTGCTAGGGTTTGAGCAAATCAAAGAGTTATATACTACTGATGCTGATTTTAAGGATATTTATGCTTCTTGTGAGAAGTTTGGTACTGGAAAATACTTTAAGAGTGAAGGCTACTTGGTTTATAATAATCGGTTATGTGTACCTAACTCCTCTTTGCGAGACTTGTTTGTTAAGGAAGCACATTCAGGTGGTTTTATGGGTCACTTTGGCATGACAAAGACATTGAAAATGTATTGCAGGAAAACTTCTTTTGGCCACACATGAGGAGTGATATTGAGAAAGCTTGCCAAAGATGTGTAACTTACAAGCAAGCCAAATCCACAATCGAAAAGCATGGTATGTATATCCCTCTTCCTATACCTTTACACCCTTGTCATGATATTTCTGTGGATTTTTTTGTGGGATTGTCTATAACTAATAATGGAAAGGATTATGTGTTTGTTGTAGTTGATAGGTTTCCAAAATGACTCACTTTATTCTTTGTCATAAGACGGATGATGCCGTTAACATTGTCGGATTATTTTTTAAGGAGATAGTTAGACTTCATGGCATGCCTAGGACCATAGTATCAGATAGAGACACTAAGTTCCTTAGTTACTTTTGGAAAACACTTTGGTGTAAGCTAGGAACTAAGCTTTGTTTCTCCACAACTTGTCACCCGCAATCGTATGGTCAAACTGAAGTAGTTAATAGAACCTTGTCTAATTTGTTAAGAGCTTTGATTAAAAAGATTATTAGGACTCGGGAAGAATGATTGCGTCATATTGAATTCGCATATAATCATGCTAGGCATACTGTTTCTAAGTACTCACCATTCGAAATTGTTTATGGGTTCAATCCCATCTCACCTTTGGATGTAATGCCTTTACCTTTGAGTGAAAGGACAAGCCTTGATGGAAAGAAAAAGGCTGAGTTGGTTAAAAAAATTCATGAGAAGGCTCGGCTCAATATTGAAAATAAGACAAAGATGTATGCTTAACAAGCCAATAAAGCCCGAAAGGAGTTAGAATTTGAGGAAAGAGACTTGGTGTGGATCCATTTGTGCAAAGATAGTTTTCCGTGTGAAAGGAAACCCAAGCTAATGCCTAGGATTGATGGCCCATTCAAAGTCATCAAGAAGATCAATGACAATGCCTTCCAGCTGGATCTTCAAGGTAAGTACGAAGTGAGTTCAAGTTTCAATATTACTGATTTGGTTCCATATTTTGAAGATGAAACAGATTTGATGTCAAATCCTTCTCAACTGGGAGAGGTGATTCAAGCCACCTAAACCTCATCAAGAGGGGTATCTGGGATCGTATCCTTTTTTCCTCCTCTTAGTTTTATCCCATTGTGTTTTCTAAGATGGGGTTTTAATGAGGCAAGCCCAAGATTCTTTACCGCAGCCACTTAATGAACCAAGGCCCATTCTATCCTATTATTCACGCAAATGAATAGGAAAGATCAGTCAAGATGTTATTTACTTCATAGTCTTCATTCTTAGTTGTTTTTGCAATTTTCTAGTTTCTCTATAAACGCCTTGGTGGTTTCCTAGGAGTATTTATCTATTCCTATGCACCCCTTGGATCCTATAAATACTCTCTTGTATCCCCTCTTCAAAACATCAGACATTTTAATATAAAAAAACTTCTTTTTAATCTTGTTTGATCACGTCTTTGATTAAGGAATTTGGATCATCATCCCATTCCTCTCAAGAGCAGAAAGTCTAAGGGCTGTTCATATCCGTTGGAAGGTTCACTTCATTCCACCTCTTGTCCAACGTGTCTGGTGTTAATCATTCATACAAAGCAAGCTGGTAGTATAAGGATATTCCACCAACCTTTAGAAGTATAACTCATTCCACACAAGTTCTCGAGACCATCCATCTTCAAGCTCACGGATTCACCATCTTCATTACTTCCGCATCCACAATCGGTTTACTACCATTTGCACTTCGGGATAGATTTGATTACTTGGAGGCTTTGTCATAGCTATTTTGGTCTTAAATTTTGTCACAATATATAATATTGAGCTAGCTTAAATTGGGCGTTCGATTCGTGTCCTTCTATACTCTAAATCAAAAGCTACAGACGATTTAGTGCGTACATGTCAAGTTGATCGGCCTGTTAAAATAGTCATTCTAAACTGACCATTGGAGCTCCTTGAGGAAAGGCTTATAAATGAAGCATAATGGATGGCAAAATAGTTTTGGATAGATTGGATTACTTGGAGACTTTCTCTGCTCTTCCAGTCTCAAAGGTTGTCACGATATTGAAAATTGAGCTAGATTAATGTGGGTGTTGGATTCATTTCATCTTGAGCTCTAAATAAAATATAGAATATGATTTAGTGCGGAAATGTCAAGTTGATAAGCTAGTTAAAATTATCATTCTGAACTTATCATTGGTGCTCATTGAGCAACGGTTTACAAATGAAGCATAATGTATGCCATCACGCAGTTTGGAATGGATTGGATTACTTGGAGGCTTTTTCGTTGCTACTTCAGTCTTAAATTCTGTCACAACATATAAAGTAGCTAGCTTAACTTGGGCATTGGATTCGTGTCATTCTGAACTCTAAATCAAATGTTACGGACGATTTAGTGTGCACATGTCAAGTTGATAGGCTAGTTAAAGTGAACATTCTAAACTGATCATTAGTACTCCTTGAGTAAAGGCTTATAAATGAGGCATAACGCATTGCATCACACTGTTTATGAAAGATTGGACTACTTGAAGAATTTGTGGTAGCTCTTTCTGTCTTTAATTTTATCACACTATAGAAGTTTGAGCTAACTTAACGTGGGCGTTGGATTCGTATCATTCTAAACTGTAAATCAAAAGTTACAAATGATGTAGTGTGGACATGTCAAGTTGATCGTCCTGTTAAAATGATAATTCTAAGCTGATCATTGGTGCTCCTTGAGTAAAGGCTTATAAATGAAGCATAATGCATGACATCACGTTCTTTGGGATAGATTGGATTACTTGGAGACTTTATCGTAGCTCTTTCAGTCTGAAATGTTATCACGATATTGAAAATTGAGCTAGATTAACATGGGCGTTGGATTCATATCATTTTGAACTCTAAATCAAGGTTGAAGACGATTTAGTGAGGACATGTCAAGTTGATAAACTAGTTAAAATGATCATTCTATACTGATCATTGGTGCTCATTGAGCAAAGGTTTACAAATGAAGCATAATGCTTGCCATCATGCAGTTTGGGATAGATTGGATTTCTTGGAGGCTCTGACGTAGCTACTTTGGTCTTAAATTTTGTCACAATATATAATATTGAGCTAGCTTAACTTAGGCATTGGATTTGTCCTTCTGAACTCTAAACCAAAAGTTACAGACGATTTAGTGCGGAAATGTCAAGTTGATCGGCCTGTTAAAGTGATAATTCAAAACTGATCATTCTAAACTGATCACTAGTTCTCCTTGAGTAAAGGCTTATAAATGAAGCATAATGCATGGCATCACGCAGTTTAGGATAGATTGGATTACTTGAAGGCTTTTTGGTAGCTCTTTCGGTCTTAAATATTTTCACCATATGGAAAATTAAGCTGGTTTAATGTTGGCGTTGGATTCATGTCGTTCAGAACTCTTAATCAAAATCTACGGACGATTTAGTGCATACATGTCTAGTTGATTGGCCCGGTAAAATGATCATTCTAAACTGCTCATTGGTGCTCTTTGAGTAAGTGCTTATAAATAATGCATAAACCATGGTATCACGCAGTTTGGGATACATTGGATTACTTGGAGGCTTTTTTCATTGCTTTTTCGGACGTAATTTTTGTCCCAATATAGAAAATTGAGCTAGTTTAATGCGGGCGTTGGATTCATGTCATTTGGAACTATAAATCAAAAGTTATGGGTGATTTAGTGCGGACATGTCTTGTTTATCGGCTAGTTTAATTGATTATTCCAAACTGATCATTCTAAATTGATCATTGGTGCTGATTGGCAAAGGTTTACTAATAAAACATAATGCATGACATCACACAGTTTGGGATCGATTGGATTACGTGGAGGGTTTTTTGTCGCTATTTCGGTCTTAAATTTTGTCACAATATAGAATATTGAGCTAGTTTAACATGGGCGTTGAATTCGTGTCATTCAGAACTCCAAATCAAAAGTAATGGATGATTTAGTGGGGACATGTCATATTGATCTGCCAGTTAAAGTGATCATTCTAAACTAATTATTAGTATTCCTATAGTAAAGACTTATAAATAAAGCATATTGCATGACATCACGCAGTTTAGGATAGATTGGATCACTTGAAGGCTTTGTGGTAGTTATTTCAGTCTCAAATGTTCTGACAATATAGAAAATTGAGATAGTTTAACCTGATCGTTGGATTCATGTCGTTCTGAATTCTAAATCAAAAGTTCGGACGATTTAGCACAGACAGATCCAGTTGATCCTGCAGGTAAAGTGATGGTTCCAAACTCATCATTACAAACTGATAATTAGTGCTCTGTGAGTAAAGACTTATAAATGAAGCATTATACATGGCATCCCATAGTTTATGATAGATTGGATCACTTGAAGGCTTTGTGGTAGCTATTTCAGTCTCAAATGTTGTCACAATATAGAAAATTTAGCTACTTTAATGTGATCATTACATTCGTGTCATTCTGAACTCTAAATCAAAAGTTACGGAAAATTTAATGCGGACATGTCAAGTTGATCTGCCAGTTAAATTGATCATTCTAAAGTTATCTTTCTAAACTGATCATTAGTGCTCCTCAGGTAAAGGCTTATAAATGAAGAATAATTCATTGAATCACACAATTTAGGAAAGTTTGGATTACTTAAAGGCTTTGTGGTAGCTCTTTTAATCTCAAATGTTGTCGCAATATAGAAAATTGAGCTACGTTAACTAAGGCATTGGATTCATGTCGTTCTGAACTCTAAATCAAAAGTAGTCGGCGATTTAGTGTGGAGATGTCAAGTTTATCAGCTAGGTAAATTGATCATTCTAAATTGGTAATTGGTGCTCATTGAACAAAAGTTTATAAATGAAGCATAATGCATGACATGACGCAGTTTGGGATACATTGGATTACTCGAAGGCTTTTTCGTATCTATTTTGGACTTAAATTTTGTCATAATATAGAAAATTGAGCTAGTTTAACGTGGATGTTGGATTCATGTCATTTTGAACTGTAAATCAAAAGTTACGGGCGATTTAGTGCCGACATGTCGTGTTTATCGGCTAGTTAAATTGATGATTCCAAACTGATGATTCTAAATTGATCATTGGTGCTGATTGAGCAAAGGTTTACAAATAAAGCATAATGCATGGCATCACGCAGTTTGGGATAAATTGGATTATGTGGAGGGTTTTTTGTCGCTATTTTGGTCTTAACTTTTGTCACAATATAGAATATTGAGCCTGTTTAATGTGGGCGTTGAATTCGTGTCATTCTCAACTCCAAATCAAAATTTACGTACGATTTAGTGTGGATATGTTATATTGATCTGCCAGTTAAAGTGATAATTCTAAATTGATCATTCTAAACTGATTATTAGTGCTCATTGAGTAAAGGCTTATAAATAAAGCATATTGCATGACATCACGCAATGTAGGATAGATTGGATTACTTGAAGGCTTTGTGATAGTTGTTTCAGTCTCAAATGTTCTCACGATATAGAAAATTGAGATAGCTTAATCTGATCGTTGGATTCATGTCGTTCTGAACTCTAAATCAAAAGTTCGGACGACTTAGCGTAGACAGAACCACTTGATCCGGCAGGTAAAGTGATGATTCCAAACTGATCATTACAAACTGATAATTCGTGCTCATTGAGTAAAGGCTTATAAATGAAGCATTATGCATGGCATCCCACAGTTTAGGATATATTAAATTACTTGAATGCTTTGTGGTAGCTCTTTCAGTCTCAAATATTGTAACAATATAGAAAATTTAGCTACTTTAATGTGAGCAGTGGATTTGTGTCATTCGGAACTCTAAATCAAAACTTACAAAAGATTTAGTGCGGACATGTCAAGTTGATCGGCCAGTTAAACTGATCATTCTAAAGTTATCTTTGTAAACTAATCATTAGTGCTCCTTGCGTAAAGGCTTATAAATGAAGTATAATGCATGGTCTCACGCAGTTTGGGATAGATTGGATTACTTGGAAACGTTGTCGTAACTCATTCAGTCTCAACTGCTGTCACGATATTAAAAATATAGGTAGATTAACGTGGACGTTGGATTCATGTCATTTTGAGCTCTAAATCAAATGTTAAAGACGATATAGTGAGGAGTGTCAAGTTGATCAGTTAGTTAAAATGATCATTCTAAACTGATCATTTGTGCTCATTGAGCAAAAGTTTACAAATAAAACATAATGCATGGCATCACAGAGTTTGGTATAGATTGGATTAATCGAAGGCTTTTACCTAGCTATTTCGGTCTTACAATATAGATTAAATTTAATCACAATATAGAAAATTTAGCTACCTTAACATGGACATTTGATTCTTGTCATTCTGAATTCTAAATCAAAAGTTACGGATGATTTAATGTGGACATGTCAATTTGATCGGCCTGTTAAAATGATCATTCTAAACTGATAGTTTGGGATACATTGGTGCTCCTTGAGTAAAGGCATATAAATGAAGCATAATGCATGGCATCAAGTAGTTTGGGATACATTGGATTACTTGGAGGGTTTGTAGTAGTTGTTTCAGTCTTAAATATTGTCACAATATTCAAAATTGAGCTAAATTAACCTGGGCATTGGATGCATGTCATTCTGAGCTCTAAATCAAAAGTTATGAACGATTTACTGCAGACATGTCAAGTTTATCGCCTAGTGAAATTGATCATTCTAAATTGATAATTGGTGCTCATTGAGCAAAGGTTTGTAAATGAAGCATATTGCATGGAATCACATATTTTGATATAGATTGGATTACTCGGAGGCTTTGTAGTAGTTGTTTCAGTCTCAAATGTCGTCAGAATATAGAAAATTGAGCTAGCTTAACCTGCGCGGTCATGTCGCTATGAACTCGAAATCAAAAGTTACGGATGATTTAGTGCGGACATATCAAGTTTATCGGCCAGTTAAAATGATCATTCTAAACTGATCATTACTGCTACTTGAGTAAAGGCTTATAATGAAGCATAATGCATGGCATCACACAGTTTGGGGTACATTGGATTACTTGGAGGATTTGCCGTAGCTCTTTCAGTTTACAATCTTGTCACAATATTGAAAATTGAGCTAGATTAACGTGGGCGTTGGATTCATGTCATTTTGAGCTCTAAATTAAATGTTAAATACGATTTAGTTTGGACATGTCAAGTTGATAAGCTAGTTAAAATGATCATTCTAAACTGATCATTGGTGCTCATTGACAAACGGTTTACAAACGAAGCATAATGAATGGCATCACACAGTTTGGGATAGATTGGATTACTTGGATGCCTCATCAAACTATTTCGGTCCTACATTTTGTCACAATATAGAATTTTGAGCTACCTTAACTTGGCCATTGGATTTGTGTCATTCTGAACTCTAAAACAAAAGTTAAAGATAATTTTAGTGCGGACATGTCAAGTTTATTGGCTAGTTAAATTCATAATTCTAAACATATCATTGTTGCTCATTAAGCAAAGGTTTACAAATGAAGCATAATGCACGGCATCACGCAGTTAGGGATAGATTGGATTACTTGAAGGCTTTCTGGTAGCTCTTTTAGCCTCAAATGTTGTCACAATCTAGAAAATTGAACTAGCTTAATGTGGGTGTTGGATTCGTGTCATTCTGAACTTTAAATCAAAAGTTATGGACGATTTAGTGCGGACATATTAAGTTTATTGGCTAGTGAAATTGATCATTCTAAACTGATCATTGGTGATCATTGAGCAAAGGTTTACAAATAAAGCATAATGCATGGCATTACGCAGTTTGGGATAGATTGGATTACTTGGAGGCTTTTTCGTAACTATGTCAGTGTTAAATTTTATCACTATATAGAAAATTGAGCTAGCTTAACTTGGGCACATGATTCGTGTCATTCTTACTCTAAATAAAAAGGAACGGACGATTTGGTGCATACACATCAAGTTGATCAGCCAGTTTAAATGATCTTTCCAAACTGATCATTGGTGCTCCTTGATTAAAGGCTTATAAATGAAGCATAATGCATGGGATAACGCAGTTTGGGATACATTGGATTACTTGGAGGGCTTGTCCCAACTGTTTCGTTCTTTAATTTTGTCACAATATAGAAAATTGAGCTACTTTAACGTGGGCGTTGGATTCATATGATTCTAAACTTTAAATCAAAAGTTATGGATGATTTAGTGTGGAATTGTGAAGTTTATTGGCTAGGGAAATTGATCATTGGTGCTCATTGAGCAAAGGTTTACAAATAAAGCATAATGCATGGCATCACGCAGTTTGGGAAAGATTGGATCACTTAAAGGCGTTGTCGTAGCTATTTCGGTGTTAAATTTTATCAGAATATAGAAAATTCAGCTTGCTTAACGTGGGTGTTGGATTTGTGTCATTATGACTCTAAATCAAAAGTTATGGATAATTTAGTGCGTACATGTCAAATTGATCAGCCAGTTAAAATGATCATTCTAAACTGATATTTGGTGCTACTTGAGCATAAATGAAGCATAATGCATGGCATCACGAATTTTGGGATACATTGGATTACTTGGAGGCTTTGTCGTAGCTCTTTAAGTCTCAAATATTGTCACAATATTGAAAATTGATCTAGATTAACGTGGCCGATGGACTCATGTCATTTTGAGCTCTAAATCAAATGTTAAAGACCATTTAGTGTGGACATGTCAATTTTTCAGCTAGTTAAAATGATCATTCTAAATTGATCATTGGGGCTCAATGAGAAAGGGTTTACAAATGAAGCATAATACAGTGCATCACGCAGTTTGGGATAGATTGGATTACTTGTGGGCTTTGTCGTAGCTATTTCGTCTTAAATATTGTCACAATATAGAATATTGAGCTAGATTAACGTGGGTGTTGGATTCATGTCATTTTGAAATCTAAATCAAAAGTTACGGACCATTTAGTGTGCACATGTCTAGTATATTGGCCAGTTAAAGTAATCATTCTAAACTGATCATTAGGGCTCCCTGAGTAAAGGCTTATAAATGAAGCATAATACATGGCATCACACAATTTAGGATATATTGGATTACTTGAAGGATTTTTGGTAGCTATTTCAGTCACAAATGTTGTAACAATATAGAAAATTGAGCTACATTAACGTGGGCGTGGGATCCGTGTCATCCTAAAGTCTAAATAAATAATTACTAACGATTTAGTGCGTACATGTGGGGTTGATCGGTCAATTAAAATGATCATTCTTAACTGATCATTGGAGCTCCTTGAGTAAAGGCTTATAAATGAATCATAATACATGGCAGCACACTGTTTGGGATAAATTGGATTACTTGGAGGCTTTCTCGTAGCTCTTCCATTCTTAAATGTTGTCACAATATAAAAAGTTGAGCTAGTTTAACGTGGGCTTTGGATTCATGTCATTCTGAACTCTAAATCAAAAGTTACGGACGGTTTATGCGGAAATGTCAAGTTTATCACCTAGTTAAATCGATCATTTTAAATTGATCATTGGTGCTCATTGAGCAAACGTTTACAAATGAAGCATAATGCATGGCATCACGCAGTTTGAAATAGATTGGATTAATTGGAGGTTTTGTCATAGCTATTTCTGTTTTAAATTTGATCACAATATAGATAATTGAGGTAATTTAATGTGAGCATTGGAATCCTGTCATTGTGAACTCTAAATCAAAAGTTACAGACGATTTTTTGTGGACAAGTCAAGTTTATTGGCTAGTTAAATTTATCATTCTGAACTGATCATTGGTGCAATAACAAAGGTTTACAAATAAAGCATAATGCATTGCATCACCTAGTTTGGGATAGATTGGTTTACTTGAAAGCGTTTTCGTAGCTATTTTGGTCTTTAAATTTGTCACAATATAAAATATTGGGCTAGGTTAATGTGGGCGTTGGATTCGTGTCATTCTGAACTCTAAAACAAAAGTTACGAACGATTTAGTGCGGACATGTCAAGTTTATCGGCTAGTTAAATTGATCATTCTAAACTGATCATTGGTGTTCATTCAGCAAATGTTTACAAATAAAGCATAATGCATGACATTACGCAGTTTCGTATAGATTATATTATTTTGGTGTTTAATTTTATCACAATATAGAAAATTGAGCTAGCTTAACGTGGGCATTGGATTCGTGTCATTCTTACTTTAAATCAAAAGGTACATACAATTTAGTGTGTACATGTCAAGTTGATCAGTTTGTTAAAATGACCATTCGAAACTGATCATTGGTGCTCCTTGAGTAAACACTTATAATGAAGCATAATGTGTGGCGTCACAAAGTTTAGGATACATTGGATTAGTTGGAGGCTTTGTCTCAGCTGTTTCGTTCTTAAATTTTGTCACAATATTGAAAATTAAGCTACTTTAACGTGGGTGTTGGATTCATGTGATTATGAACTCTAAATCAAAAGTTACGAATGATTTAGAGCGGACATGTGAAGTTTATCGGCTAGGTAAATTGATCATTCTAAACTAGTTGGTGCTCATTGAGCAAATTTTTACAAATAAAGCATTATGCATGACATCACGCAGTTTGGGATAGATTGGATTCTTTAAAGGCTTTGTCGTAGCTATTTTGTGTTAGAAATTTTCTCACAATATAGAAAATTGAGCTAGCTTAACGTGGGTGTTGGATTCGTGTCAATATGACTCTCAATCAAAAGTTACGGACAATTTAGTGCGTACATGTCAAGTTGATCATCCAGTTAAAATGATCATTCAAAACTGATCATTGGTGCTCCTTGAGTAAAAGCTTATAAATTAAGCATAATGCATGACATCACGTAGTTTGGGATATATTTGATTACTTGGAGGTTTTGTCGTAGCTCTTTCAGTATCAAATGTTGTCACAATAATGAAAATTGAGCTAGATTAACGTGGCCGAGGGTCTCATGTCATTTTGAGCTCGAAATCAAATGTTAAAGACGATTTAGTGTGGATATGTCAAGTTGATTGGCCAGTTAAAGTAATCATTCTAAACTGATCATTAGTGCTCCGTGAATAAAGACTTATAAATGAAGCAAAATGAATAGCATCACGCAGTTTAGGATATATTGGATTACTTGAAGGCTTTGTGGTAGCGCTTTCATTCTCAAATGTTGTAAAAATGTAGAAAATTGAGCTAGCTTAGCATGGACATTGGATTCGTGTCATTTTGAACTCTAAATAAATAGTTACACACGATTTAGTGCGTACATGTAGAGTTGATCAGCCAATTAAAACCATCATTCTTAACCTGATCATTGGAACTTTTGGAGTAAAGGCTTATAAATGAATCATAATACTTGGCAGCATGCAGTTTGGGATACACTGGATTACTTGGAGGCTTTGTCATAGCTATTTTTGTCTTAAAATTTTGTCATAATATAGAAATTTGAGCTAGCGTAACATGTGATTTGGATTCATGTCATTCTGAACTCTAAGTCAGAATTTGCAGACGATTTAGCGCAGACAAGTCAAGTTTATTGGCTAGTTAAATTGTTCATTCTAAACTAATCATATGTGATCATTGAGCAAAGGTTTACAAATGGAGCATAATGCATGGAATTACGCAGTTTAGAATAGATTGGATTACTTAGAGGCTTTGTCGTAGTTATTTGTGTGTTAAATTTTATCACAATATAGAAAATTGATCTAGCTTAACGTGGGCATTGGATTCGTGTGATTCTTACTCTAAATCAAAAGGAATGGACGATTTAGTGCGTATATGTCAAGTTGATCAGCCAGTTAAAATGATCATCCCAAACCGATCATTGGTGCTCCTTGAGTAAAGGCTTATAAATGAAGCATAATGCATAGCATCACGCAGTTTAGGATATATTGGATTACTTGAAGGCTTTGTGGTAGCTCTTTCACTCTCAAATGTTGTAACAATGTAAAAAATTGAGCTAGCTTAACGTGGGTGTTGGATTCGTGTCATTATGACTTTAAATCAAAAGTTACTAATGATTTAGTGCGTACATGTTAAGTTAATCAGCCAGTTAAAATGATCATTCTAAACTGATCATTGGTGCTCCTTGAGTAAAGGCTTATAAATGAAGCATAGTGCATTGCATCACGTAGCTTGGGATACATTGGATTACTTGAAGGCTTTGTCGTAGCTCTTTCAGCCTCAAATGTTGTCACAATATTGAAATTGAGCTAGATTAACGTGGCCTATGGACTCATGTCATTTTGAACTGTAAATCATATGTTGAAAACGATTTAGTGTGGACAAGTCAAGTTGATGAGCTAGTTAAGATCATTCTAAAGCGACTGATCATTGGGGCTAATCTAGAAAAGGTTTACAAATGAAGAAAATACATGGTGTCACATAGTTTCGGAAAGATTGGATTACTTGTAGGCTTTATCATAGCTATTTCGCTGTTAGATTTTTCACAATATAGAATATTGAGCTAGTTTAATGTGGGTGTCTGATTGGTGTCATTTTGAACTCTAAATCAAAAGTTACGGACGATTTAGTGTGGACATTTCACATTGATTGGCCAGTTAAAGTAATCATTCTAAACTGATCAATAGTGCTCCTTGAGTAAAGGCTTATAAATGATGTATAATGCATGGCATCACCCAGTTTAGGATATATTGGATTACTTGAAGGCTCTGTGGTAGCTCTTTAAGTCCTAAATGTTTTAACAATGTAGAAAACTGAGCTAGCTTAACGTGTACGTTGGATTCGTGTCATTGTGAAATCCAAATAAATAGTTATAGAAGAATTAGTGCGTACATATACAGTTGATCGGCCAATTAAAATGATCATTCTTAACTAATCATTGGAGATCCTTGAGTAAAGGCTCATAAATGAATCATTATACATGACATCACCTAGTTTGGGATACATTGCATTAATTGGAGGCTTTTTCGTAGCTATTTGTGTCTTAAATTTTTGTCGCAATATAGTAAATTGAGCTAGCTTAACGTTGGCTTTGGATTAATGTCATTCTGAACTATCAATCAAAAGTTAAGGACGGTTGAGTGTGGACATGTCAAGTTTATCACCTAGCTAAATCGATCATTCTAAATTGATCATTGGTGCTCCTTTTGCAAACGTTTACAAATGAAGCATAATACATGGCATCACGCAGTTTGGGATAGATTAGATTAATTGGAGGTTTTTTGTAGCAATTTTTGTTTAATTTTATGACAATATAGAAAATTGAGCTAGCTTAACATGGGCGTTGGATTCGTGTCATTGTGACCTCTAAATCAAAAGTTATGGACAATTTAGTGCGGACATTTCAAGTTTATCGGCAACTTAAATTGATCATTTTAAACTGATCATTGGTGCTCATTGAGCAAAGGTTTACAAAAAAGCATAATGCATGACATTACACAGTTTGGGATAGATTGGATTACTTAGAGGCTTTGTTCAAGCTATTTCGGTGTTAAATTTTATCACAGTATAAAACATTGAGCTAGCTTAACGTGGGCGTTAGATTCCTGTCATTCTTACTCTAAATCAAAAGGTACGAGCGATTTAGTGAGTACATGTGAAGTTGATCAGCCAGTTAAAATGATCATTCCGAAATGATCATTGGTACTCCTTTAGTAAAGGCTTATAAAGGAAGCATAATGGGTGGCATCACACAATTTTGGATACATTGGAATACTTGGAGGCTTTGTCTCAGGTGTTTCGTTCTTAAATTTTGTCACAATATAGAAAATTGAGCTACTTTAACGTATGCGCTGGATTCGTGTCATTCTGAATTCTAAATCAAAAGTTACCTATGATTTAGTGCGGACATGTCAAGTGTATCGGCTAATTAAATTGATCATTCTAAACTAGTCATTGGTGCTCATTGAGCAAAGGTTTACAAATAAAGCATAATGCATGGCATTGCGCAGTTTGGTGTAGACTGGATTACTTAGAAGTTTTATCGTCGCTATTTCGGTGTTAAATTTTATAACGATATATAAAATTGAGCTACCTTAACGTGGGCATTGGATTCGTTTCATTCTTACACTAAATAAAAAGGTACAGACGATTTAGTATATAGATGTCAAGGTTATCAACCAGTTAAAACGATCTTTCCAAACTGATCATTGGTGCTCCTTGGTAGAGGCTTAAAAATGAAGCATAATGCCTTACATCATATAGTTTGGGATACATTGGATTACTTGGAGGCTTTGTCTCAGCTGTTTCATTCTTAAATTTTGCCACAATATAGAAAATTGAGCTACTTTAACGTGTGCGTTGTACTCATGTGATTCTGAACTCTAAATCAAAAGTTATGGATGATTTAGTGCGGAAATATGAAGTTTATCAGCTAGGTAAATTGATCATTCTAAACTGATCATTGGTGTTCATTGAGCAAAGGTTTACAAATAAAGCATAATGCATGGCATCACGCAGTTGTGGATAGATTGGATTACATGGAGGTTTTGTCGTAGCTATTTTGGTATTAAATTTCATCACAATATAGAAAATTAAGCTAGATTAACGTGGCCCCTCGATTCGTGTCATTATGACTCTGAATCAAAAGTTACAGACGATTTAGTGCGTACAAGTCAAGGTTATAAGCGAGGTGTAAACTGATCATTGGTGCTACTTGAATAAAGGCTTATTATTAATGCATGACATCATCTACTTTGGGATACATTGGATTACTTGGAGGCTTTGTCGTAGCTCTTTCAGTCTCAAATGTTGTCACAATATTGAAAATTGAGCTAGATTAACGTGGCTGATGAACTCATTTCATTTTGATCTCTAAATCAAATGTTGAAGACGATTTAGTGCGGACATGTAAAGTGGATCAACTAGTTAAAATGATCATTCTAAACTGATCATTGGGGCTCATTGAGAAAAGGTTTACAAATGAATCATAATACCTGGCATCACCCAATTTGGGATAGATTGGATTACTTGGAATCTTTGTCGTAGCTATTTCGATCTTAAATATTGTCACAATATAGAATATTTAGCTAGCTTAACATGGGTGTTGGAATCGTGTCCTTTTGAACTCTAAATCAAACGTTACAGACGATTTATTGTGGATATGTCAAGTTGACTGGCCAGTTAAAGCGATCATCTAAACTGATCATTAGTGCTCCTTGGGTAAAGACTTATAAATGAAGCATAATGCATGGAATCATGCAATTTATGATATATTGGATTACTTGAAGGCTTTGTATTAGCTCTTTTAGTCTCACATATTGTAAAAAAGTAGAAAATTGAGATAGGTTAACGTTGGCATTCAATTCGTATCATTTTGAACTCTAAATAAATAGTTATGGACGATTTAGTGCGTATATGGAGAGTTGATTGGCCAATTAAAATGATCATTTTTAACTGATCATTGGAGCTCCTTAAGTAAAGGCTTATAAATGAATCATAATACATGGCAGCACGCAATTTGGGGTACATTGGACTTCTTGGAGGCTTTCTCATAGCTATTTCGGTCTTAAATTTTTGTCGCAATATACAAAATTGAGTTAGCTTAACGTGAGCTTTGGATTCATGTTATTCTGAACTCTAACTCAAAAGTTACAGACGATTTACTGTGGACATGTAAAGTTTATCACGTAGTTAAATCGATCATTCTAAATTGATCATTGCTGCTCGTTGAGCAAACGTTTACAAATGAAGCATAATGCATGACATCATGTAGTTTGGGATAGATTAGATTAGTTGGAGGTTTTGTCGTAGCTATTTTGATTTTAAATTTTATCACAATATAGAAAATTGAGCTTGCTTAACGTGGGCATTGGATTATTGTCATTCTGAACTCTAAATCTAAAGTTACGGATGATTTAGTGTGGACAAATCAAGTTTATCGGCTAGTTAAATTGATCATTGGTGCTCATTGAGCAACGATTTACAAATGAAGCATAATGCATGGCATCAGGCAGTTTGGGATAGATTGGATTATTTGGAAGCTTTGTCGTACTTATTTAGGCATCAAATTTTGTCACAATATAGAATATTGAGATAAGTTAACGTGGGTGTTGGATTCGTGTCATTCTGAACTCTAAATTAAAAGTTTCAAACAATTTAGTGCGGACATGTGAAGTTTATCGGCTAGTTAAATTGATCATTCAAAACTGATCACTGGTCCTCATTGGGCAAATGTTTACAAATAAAGCATAATGCATGGCATCACGCAGTTTGGGATATATTGGATTTGTCATATCCGTCTCCAAAATACATGACACATGTCATCGTCTCGTACTTAACTTATAATTAATTTAAAATCTCCTTTAATAGATTATATATAAGTCATAATTCTTTTTATTAAAATAACTCTCGTCAAAACCAATTACAAAACTAATAAAAAACGTAAGACAATAACTTTAAAAATTCAACGATACTCAAAGATCAAAATAAAATAAATAAATAATGTTTTAAAATTCTCAAAACATAGCACCACCCCGAGTCAGTGCGCCACTACTGCTCGAACTCACCTGCATCCAAAAAGAGGCATGAATAACATAATTACTCAGTGAAACGATCACGCCTACCTATAGTTCCATTTTACAAGCATGTATCTAATCGTGATAATTACTTCATTTAGAAATGAAAACTAGCGCGATTGGCTCAACAAATAGACGACAACAATATTACCAAGATATATGTATATAAACCGTGCTTGCCTAAGCCACCACCACTCCTCCTCATTTCTAACCATGTCGGTTTAAGGATTCGGATCACCCAAAGCCACGTCCGCTTTCCACCATGGCCACGTCGGCCTATTTGCTCACGTCGAGCTCCCACCATGTAGAACGTCGACGGTTATTTCCGGCCGACCAGCCGTTGATGAAATACGATTCTACACCGCTGTTGTAGTAGCCCAACACCCATCAACACAGTTGAACCAACTAACGTTTCTCAAATCCACCATACCCACGTTACGTGAATAACATGTTTATTCCCACGTTAAATAAATCAAATATTATATTTGTTTATACTAAATATTTAATATTTATCTAAGAATCATATTAATTTATATAAATCAATAAATTGATTATGGTTCATTTTACTTTATCATAAGCAACCATAAATAATTTAGTATCCGTAACCAATAAACCAACACTTCCGTAACCAATAAACCAACACTTAATAATTTATCTTCCTTAATAAATAAGTCAACATAATAATCTCCCTTAAAATAAGAAATCGACATTATTTATTTATTATTTAATAAATTCCTAATATGTTTAACTCTTTTTTCCTCATAAAAATACAATTATATTATTAAAAATTAACTAAAATCCTAACACCACACATGATTCAACATCTATTTTCTCCCTAAATCTTAGATCACATCTCATCTCACGGCCAAACTTGGGTTAATGGAATGTTGGAATCGTCGGTCACACGTAAATTTCTTTGCCACCGGCGATGGTACACACAAACACCTACTCTCCAACGATGAACTTTTTATCCCTCTTTTCGGTCGAAATCTCTCCCTCTCTTCTTGTTTTTGTTTTTGATGAATGGATGTCTCTAATCGCTTTTGGCGACATCTTATATAGCCATTAGGGTTAATTAGAGTTTCAGAAGAATTGTCAGTTATACCCTCACTTCCAGTTCTAGGGGATTAATGGTTTACATTAAGGCCCATGATGTTATAATTCTCCTCCACCACAAAAGAATGTGTCCCCGAATTCGATTGTTCAACTTCACTCTCGTCGTGGTCCTCAAAAAAATCAGGATAATCAATTCTCATGTGATGTTCAAACTCCCACGTCTCTTCTTCAATTTCGTCTCTTTCCCAATGAACACACACTGATTTAACATGCTTCCCTTGCATATCAACTCTTCGTTGTCTAGTGATTTTTACCGGTTTACTAAGAATTGTCAAGTTTTATTCCAAATCCACTAGTGGTGGCTGCATAATGAGTTGGGGTTTCTTGACAACTTTTCGGAGGACTGATATGTGAAACACATCATGAAACGCTGCTAACTCCTTTGGTAATCCCAATCTATATGCAACTGAACCAATCCTTTCATTATAAGGTCCCATAAAACGTGGTTTGAGTTTTCCCAACTTCTTATTCTTATCTACTCCTCTGAATACCCTAATTTTCAAATACACCTCGTCTCCGAGTCTAAACTCCAATTCTCTTCTCCCGTTATCAGCATAACTTTTCTAACGATCATGAGCCTCTTTTAGTCTAGCAAGAAGATTTTCGACTTGATCCACTGTCTATTGAACTAACCCAGGTTTCAAGTCTCTACGCACTCCTACTTCTATCCAGCAAAGTGGTCTCCGACAAGGTCACCCATACAAGGCCTCATTTGGTGACATCTTTATGCTACTATGATAACTATTGCTATACGCAAGCTTTGCTAGCTGTAAATATCTCTCCCAACGACCTCCCTAATCCAACATACACGCTCGCAATATATCCTCAAGGGTTTGAATTTTTCTTCCCGACTCTCCATTTGTCTGTGGGTGATATGCGGTACTCAGATGCACTTTCGTCCGAAGTGCCTTTTGGTATGCCTGCCAAACTATTGAAGTAAATTTTGGGTCACTGTCAGGAACAATGTTCACTGGGACCCCATGAAGCCTAACAATCACTTCCAAATATACTCTTGCTAAGTGGCCCACATTGTCTGTCTTTTTAATCCCCAAGAAATGAGCTGACTTCGTAAGTCGATCAACAAGTACCCAAACCGTATTCAATTTACTAACTGTGTGTGGGAGCCCCGTCACAATATTCATAGTGATCATATCCCATTTCCATTCAGACAACGGTAGACTTTGCAATAACCCACTATGTACTCTACGTTCTGCCTTCACTAGTTCGCACGTTGGGCACTTCGCAACCCATTATGCACTATCCCGTTTGATACCGTTCCAATGGTAATAACGTTTTAGATCTCAATACAGCTTTGTCACCCCGGATGGATTGCAAAACGTGACTGGTGTGCCTCTGATAAGATCTCATCCTTTAATTCCTTAACATTGGGAACACATATCCGATTCCTATACAAATACGTCCCGTTTTCTGCGGTATGGTATCCTTCCACATTATTATCCACAACTTTTCTTAGTGCATCATCTACCTTTTGAGCCTCACATATTTTCCAAAATGCCCACGTTAAGCTAGCTTAATATTCTATATTGTGACAAAATGTAAGACCAAAATAGCTATGCAAAGCCTCCAAGTAATTCAACGTATCCCAAATGGCGTGATGCCATGCATTAAGCTTCTTTTATATGCAAGTAATCCAATGGATCCCAAATGATCAGTTTAGGACGATCGTTTTAACTAACTGATCAACTTGACATGTCCACACAAAATCATCTTTAACATTTGATTTAGAGCTCAAAATGACATGAATCAAACACCTACGTTAATCTAGCTCAATTTGCAATATTGTGACAAGACTTGAGATTGAAAGAGCTACAACAAAGCCTCCAAGTAATCCAATGTATCCAAAACTGCGTGATGTCATGCATTATGCTTCATCTCTAAACCTTTTCTCAATGAGCACCAATTATCAGTTTAGAATGATCAATTTAACTAGCCGATAAACTTGACATGTCCACACTAAATTATCTGTAATTTTTTATTTAGATTTCAGAATAACACGAATCCAACACCCACACTAAGTTAGCTCAATATTCTCTCACTACAAGAAAGCATTACTATTTTCGACGGAAAAAATATCGCCGTAAAATTCTGACTGTTCGTCGATGGTTTTCCGACGGATTACCAAGAGAAGTCAACTCGTTTGTAAGTAGTCGGTAAATTTTAATGCCTACAGTACTGTTGGGAATTCGACGGTAAAACCCGATGGCTGCCGACAAAATACCGACGACATCAACAGCATTGGGTTCTCCTCACCAAACCGTTGGTAACTTCCAACAAAATCAAAACCATTGGTCTTTACCGACTACTTTCCGACGGATTTGGTTTTTCAACAGCCATTTGTAATCAGTCGGTAATATATTGGTTGACCGATTCCACGTAATTATTTTTAGTTGACTAAATCTTTAGGTCGTCGGAAATCCGTCGGTATTTCAGATGACTTTCCGATGACTTCCTATTTTTCGCAGTTGTTTGCTTGACCGTTTAGTAAATATAGAGCGTCATCAGTAATTCGTCGTACACTGTCCAGAAATGGACGGAAACCATCGCAAATCCCAGAACAAACTTCATCCGGATATTCTTAATAATAATCTTAAAAAATTGTTTAAAAATTCGAGATAATCTGTTAAAAATTCATGATGATCTTGTAATTTCCATTATAAATACGCTCTGCTCCTTCACAATTTCACCAGAACAAAAAATCCTAAAAACAAATGTCTTATTCAGGTTCTTATGATTATTTTTGATCGTGGATGTATAAACCTCGGTATGATTCAACTACGGGGGAATTGATGGATGAGTTTGTACAAGGTGTTCATGATATTTGCATCACACAATAGCATGACATCGGAATATGGTAAAATGTATTGTACGTGTATTATATGTCAAAATCAAAGATTAATCTCCGTTAGAGAAGTACGTAATCATTTGTATAGGACTGGAGTTAGTATTCACATGGAGAAACTGATGCAACGATTCAATATTATGGTAGTACTTCAGTACTAATCTTTTAGTAGAGGAACCGACATCAGAAGTTGATATAAACGGAAGTACTGTTCAGATGGTGAATGATGCGTTTCGTGAACAAAGAGCATCGTACATTGAAGATAATAGTAGAATAGATGAACCTAATTTTGAAGCCCGGAATTTTTTTGATATGTTAGATGCATTGAAACAGCCTTTCTAGAAAGGATGTAGGGATGGATTATCACCTTTTTCTGCTGCAAGCAGGTTGATGACAATAAAGATGAATTTCAACTTTGCTGAAGATTGTTTGAATGCGATAGCTGATTTTGTCAGAGATAAATTACCTGAAGATAATATTGCACCTGGTTCATATTACGAGGTTCAAAAACTTGTAGCTGGTCATGCATTGCCATATCAGATGATCGATGTATGTATTGACAATTGAATGATCTATTGGAGAAATGATAAAAACCACATGAAGTGCCAATTTTGTTACAAACCTCAATTTCGAGAGACAAGCGGCAGAGTACCTATTTGGCATAAACGGATGTGGTATTTGCCATTAACAGAGTGGTTAAAGAGGTTATATCAATCTGAACACACAACAAATCCTGTGAGTTGGCATGCATAACATAACTTAAATGGAGATATTGTGCATCCCTTGGATGCAGAAGCATGGAAACATTTTAAAGAGATGATACAAGCCTTAACTCTTGGACAGGTTGAAAAAGTTTAGGCGAGAAACTTGGCCTTAGGCTTCTGAAGTGGGGTTTTCTAGTGTGTGATGGGTGGTGCGGTGAAGTGAACCACAGGAGGTATGGAAGGCCTCGTGATAGTCACAATCTTAGAGCTAGGAGGGCTGGTCTCGACTAGGTCTAAGCGATATGACTTTTGTGAACAAAACTCTTAGAAAAAATGCTCTCTTTATTAATAATCAAAAAAAGTTGTTTAACTACAATGCTAAGAGGAGCATTATTAATATGCTCGGCGGCTTGACCTTCTAGGGTCGACCTAAAACAAAAATGGAAAAGATACAAAAGTGCAAAAAGAAAAAATTACAAAAAGGAACAACCGAAAAGGGCAACTAATTAAATGTTTTTGACTCAATAAAATGGAAAACTACTAATTCCTACTCTGAAAAACAGAAAAGGCAAATCATATAATTGAAAATTTACCTTCTTACCTTTTGGCCAAGACATGGAAGGTGGCCGACCTTGTTACAGGCACCTAGTCTTCAATTTGGAGTAGGTTAATGAATTGTTGGGCCTTGACCTCCTTTGCCACGAGAGGCCAAGTTTCTGGAGCACTTTGAAAGGTTTAGAGGCCCTTCACTTGATCCTTGCACTCTTGGCCCATTGCTCCTTGTCTTTGGTCTTCTTGGAGCATTTCTACCGACAAGCTGAACGTGTGGAAGAGTGCCCTTTTTCTGCTTCTTGTCATGGCTCCTGTGGGACCATTGGTGCAGAACTTTTGTTTAGGTCCATGCCCTGAAGTTGGCTGATGATCTGGTCCGGGTCTCCTTGTGTGGAGCTTGAGTTGACCGTGTGAACCGGCTGTGCCGTGTGTTAAGCTGGCCGTGTGAGCCGGCTGTGCCGTGTGTTGAGCTGGCCGAGATGGAATCGGAGCCAGCCTGATTGCTAGGTGAGCTGGCGGCGTCACCAGCTGGTCCAGCTGTGTAGGCCACATCGCCACCAATTGGGCCGGAGGTTTGGGCCTCTTCACCGACGAAGTTGGTCGGCCCGGTCTTACTGATCATTGGGTTCGCGGTGCCGCTTGGCCTGGTAGACTCGCCTAGTGGCCCGGCTATCGTGGGTAGGCCTTCTTCACGATCTGGTTGGCCATTTTCATCATCTGGCCAGCCAGATGATCTGGTGTCCTCATCATCCCCTCCCCCTTTAGTAGGTTTTGTACTCAAAACGGGTTCATCTGCAAGGAAGGGAGCTAAATCAGTCACATTGAATGTGTTAGACACATTAAACTCACCTGTAAGTTCAAGTAGGTAGGCGTTGTTGTTGATCCTCTCCAGGATTCTGAATGGTCCATCTCCTCTGGGGGCTAGCTTGGAACTCCTTAGGTTGGGGAATTTTTCCTGCCGTAGGTGTAGCCAGACCCAATTGCCTGGTTGGACGATCATCTCCTTTCTTCCCTTGTTGGCATGAGTCATGTACTGCCCGGTCCTCTTTTCTAGGTTCTCCGCAACCTTCAGGTGCAATTACTTGATGAACTCTGTTTTAGAGTCTCCATGTAGGTTGGTCATCTCTCCTAGTGGTAGTGGTGTTTGCTCCAAAGGAGTTTGGGGGTTGAAGCCGTAGACAATCTCAAATGGGGTCTTCTTTGTGGCTGAGTGCACGGCTCGGTTGTAGGCAAACTCAATGAATGACAGCTATTCCACCCATGTCTTGAGGTTCTTCCCAAGGGTGGTCCTGAGAAGAGTTGATAAGGTCCGGTTGACCACTTCAGTTTGGCCATCGGTCTGAGGGTGGCACGTGGTGGAGAATAGAAGCTTTGTGCCTAGCTTTCTCCAAAGGTTCCTCCAGAAATTACTGAGAATTTTGGTGTCTCTGTCTGACATGATGGCCCTTGGTACTCCATGAAGATGCACTACCTCCTTGAAGAATAGCTCTGCCGTTTGCGTGGCATCATTAACATTTGTACATGGTATGAAATGTGCCATTTTAGAGAAACGGTACACCACTACAAAGATGGCATCTTTGTGGTTGATATTGGGCAGACCTAGAACAAAGTCCATGAGATATCTACCCATGGATGCATAGGTATAGGTAGAGGGAGATACAACCCATGAGGGTGTACTCGACACTTCGCCTTTTTGCAAGTGATACACCTTGCACAATGGGATTCTACTGTCTTCTTGATATGTGGCCAGTAGAAGTTTTCCTTGACCACGGCCAGTATTTTTTCAACACCAAAGTGGCCCATAAGACCTCTTCCATGAGCTTCTTTGGTAATAAGCTCTCGTAGAGATCCCTGTGGTATGCACAACCTTCTTTCTCGGAACAAGAATTCATCATGGATATAGAATTTTCAGTGACTCCCTGTGCCACACTCTGTGTAACTCTCAACAATTTCAGGATCATCCTAGAATAAGGCCTTGATGTGCTCAAATCTTAAGATCTTTGCTTCCATTGTTGATATCAAGGAAAACCTCCTTGATAATGCATCGGCTACCACATTATCCTTGCCCTTCTTGTACTTGATGATGTAAGGGAAGGTTTTGATGTACTCCATCGACCTAGTGTGTCTCCTCTTTGAGGTTGGTTTGCCTTCTAAGGTGGTTGAGAGTCTCTTGATCAGTGTGGATCACAAACATCTTGGACAACAAATAGTGTTGCCAAGTCTCCAAGGCTTAGACTAGGGCATAGAGCTCCTTATCGTAGGTGGGGTAGTTTAGTGAGGCCCCACCTAACTTCTCACTGAAGTATGCCACTGGTCTTCCTCCTTGTGTTAGCACAGCGCCTATGCCTATGCCAGAGGCATCACATTCCATTTCAAATGTTCTATTGAAGTCGGGCAGGACTAACACTGGGCTGTGAGTTAGGCTCTCCTTCAAGGCATGGAATGCCTTCTCTTGGGCTTTTCCCCAGCTGACCCCCACATTCTTCTTCACAACTTTCGTCAAGGGTGAGGCAATGCTGCTGAAGTTGGGCACATATCTCCGGCAGAAGTGGGCCAGGCCGTGAAAGCGCCTTACTTGGCTGATGTTGCTTATTGTTGGCCACTTTGATATAGCTCGATTCTTCTCCTCATTAACCTGTAAGTCCTGTGAACTCACAACAAAACCTAGGAAAAACGCTTATCAGTACAAAAGGTGCACTTTTTGAGATTGCCATAAAGTTCTTGTCGAACGGTCTTTAGCCCCATCTCAGGAAGTGTAGTATGATCCCTAAGGCACTCACTATAAACTAGAATGTCATGAAAGTATACAAGGACAAACTTACTGATGTACGCCCTAAGAACTTGGCTCATAAGGTGCACGAAGGTGCTTGGGGCATTGGTCAAGCCAAATGGAATGACTGTCCACTCGTAGAGCCCTTGCTTTGTCTTGAAGGCGGTTTTCCATTCATCGCCTTCCTTCATTCTGAACTGGTTCTATCCACTCTTGAGGTCTATTTTGGAGAAGACCATGGTTCCACTCAGTTCATGTAGCATATCATCAAGCCGTGGTATGGGATGCCGGTACTTGACCGTGATGTTGTTGATGGCCCGGCAGTCTACGCACATGCGCCAAGTCCCATCCTTATTGGGGACCAAAAATACTCGCAAGGCACATGGGCTGAGGCTCTCTCATACATGGCCTTTCTACAGGAGCTCCTTGACTTGTCTCTCAAGTTCTTTGTACTCTTCTGGGCTCATCCGGTATGCTGGCCGGTTGGGCAAGGCTGCTCTGGGCACGAGGTCAATCTGGTGCTTAATGCCATGTAGGAGAGAGGTAGGCATGCTGGTATCTCTTCAGAAAATACATCGTGGAATCTATTGAGACGGGATGCTACTTCCGGGGGTAGCTCTAACTCTTCTTTTCCTGCACTCAAAACCTCCTTAAAGACCATTAGAAGCATCAAATCCTTAGAGGCCAAAGATCTTCGAACATGACTTGGTTGAATGAGAAAATTATACTTAATCAATTTTTCTCCTTACTCATTTGCAACTGTAACTCGTGTACCTGGACAGGAGTGAGAGGGGCTAGGCTGACCTTTCTTTTGTCATGTAAAAAGGTGTACAAGTTGGTCCAGCCATCATGCCTTGTCTCCTTGTCAAATTTCCATGGCCTTCCTAGAAGAAGGTGGCCTGCTTCCATTGGTACCACGTCACAAATGACCTGGTATTGGTATCGGCCTACACTGAATGGCACGGTTACTTGCTCATGAATCTTGAGCTTCATGTTGTCATCTAACCATCTCAGTCGGCATGGCCGAGGGTGCTTAGTCTTCTCTATACCTAGCTTATCAACCATATACGCACTAGCCACGTTAGTGCAAGAACTACCATCTATGATGAGGTTACATACCATTCCCTTGATGGTGCACCGGTTGTAGAAGATGTTCTCCCTTTGAATGGTCTCGGAGGGATCGACCATTGCACTTATGATATGCTGTGTCACCAATATATCACATCAGGGTGTTCTATTCCTCCATAATCTGCTTTTGGTTCCAGCTTTTCTCCATCTTGAGACTCGTACTCTCAAGCCTCTGTGATCAGCATGACCTGGTTATTTGGACACTCCCTTGAGATGTGGCCATGACCCTACACTTAAAACAAGTGATGTCATGTGATCTCTGATGGTTTGAAGACTTACTTGGCTCTCTCTGGTCATGGGTTTGTTCAGAAACCTTGCTCTTGAACCATGACTCGATCTTAATGGTCTTACCTTTGTCTACGGGCTTGATGTCATTGCTTGGGGTCCAAGGTGTCTTAGGCCTGTTGCATATGTCTTAGCTCTTGCGTTTGATGTGTTGTCCAGCCTGGGCAGAAAGGTGGAATAGATCTTTGAAATCACTGTAGATTTACCTCTCTACTTTCCGGCTGATCCTCTCTTGCAAGCCATCCAAGAATTGAGCCATCAATGCTTCTTCATCATCATTAAGCTCCTGCCTATTCCTGAGCCTCTAGAACTCCTCAAAGTATCCTTTCACTGATCTAGTGCCCTGTTTAGGAGCACGAAAACAACATTGTAAATATCTATGGAAATAGGGAGGAACAAACCTTTGTCTCATGAGGTCAGTCATGTCGACCCATGAGTCTACTTGTAACATCTCGGGCCTAAACTTAAACCATGAAATCTACATAAATAGAAGTGAGGGTATAACGGACAATTCTTCTAAAATCTTAATTAACCCTAATGGCTATATAAGACATCGTCAAAGGGGATTAGAGGCAGCCGCGCATCAGAAACAAAAGCAAGAAGACAAAGAGAGATTTCGACAAAGCCGAGGGGATGAGGACATCAGGTCATATGTACAGCCAGGAGACCAGACTGGCCGACCAGGAAGCTTGCCCGAGACAGCCGGGCCATTTGGCACGTCTGCCGGCCCAAGCTGTACCGCCGGACCCTCGACCAAGAGGACCGGACCGATCAGCATTGCCGGCGGAGAGGCCCAAGCTTCTGGCACAATTGGTGGCGACGTGGATGACACCGCCGGTCCCCTTGGTGACGCCGCCGACTCCGGGATCAACTTGGCCGGTCCTGAAGGCATTCCGGCTAGTACCTCGCATAGTCCAGCCGGTACAGCCGATCCAGCCGAGTACACGAGCATTTCAACTTCTACACAAGGAAACTCGGACCAGAAAAGCTACCAGCTTCAGGACATGCACCTAGAGGAAGTCTCCATGCCACCAGGAGCAATGACAAGGAGCAGATCAAGAGCACTCTTCCAAAAGTTCAGCTTATGGGTCGACAAGCTCCTAGAGGAAGATCGACAAAGGACAATGGGCCAGAAGTGCAAAGAAGAGTCCAAAGGCTTCTCAACAATGCAAGGGACTTCAGAGACTTGGGCTTTAGTGGCAAGAGAGGTGAGGGCCCAAAGATTCCTAACCCTACTCCAAGTCAAAGACTAGGAGCAAGGCGCGTGCATGCCACAAGGACGGCCACCTTCCATTTCTTGGCCGTGTGGTAAGTAAGGTAAGTTTTGAATACGAATATTTTCCTCTTTCTGTTTTGCAGGGTAGGATCTAGAATATTTACATTTTTTGAGTCAAAGAAATTTTAGGAATAGGTCCTTTTTCGGTTATGCACTTTTGTACATTTTCCATTTGTGCACTTTTGTAATCTTTCCTTTTCTTTTTTTGAGTCGACCCTAGAAGGTCAAGATGTCGAGCATATAAATAAGGCTCCTTCCAGCATTATAGTTTGACAACCTTTTTGATATTAATAAAGTAGAACTTTCTTCCTACAAGCTTTCTCTCAAAAGAGACTTGTGCGCTTAGAACCTAGTTGAGACCAGCCCTCCTAGCTCTAAGTTTGGGATTTATCACGAGGTTCATCACCCCTCGTGTGGTTCACTTCACCTTTCCATCGAATACCAACCCAAAAACCCCTATCCAAGAAGTCCAAGGTCGAGTTTCTCACCTAACCTTCTCCAAACAGCCCACGCGCATCCAAGCCTTGAATCGAGGCTTGTATCATTTTGGTATCAGAGCTTAAAGCTCCTAAACCAGGTTGTTTCTATCCTTTAACTTGTTTTGTTTCTTGTTCTTGCATTAGCTTAAGTTTCATTCAAGAAAATAAAAAAATAACATCTAAGTTCATACCGAGTGCATCTAGTTCCTACGTGCATCACTAGGTTCTAGAATCATTCTTGCATTACAATTTTCAACTTTCCTTTTTGTTAGAATCATATTTCCATTAAACTTAAGTTAAATTAAAAAGAAAAGAAAAAGAAAATAGGAAAAATAGCAAAAGGATTCGAATTGGACAGCTAGCAATAGTTGTCAAGAGAGTTTCTTTTTTGTTCAAATCTCCATATTTTCGAATTTTCCGTTTCTCAGATTTTTCCTTTTTGCATTTTTTCGAATCCCCCTTATAAAAGAAAACCCTCCTAATAATTTAGGAGCAGCATAACTTGTCTTCTTTCTTTGTAGTACGCAATGGCAGAAGAAAATAGAGAAGCCGAAGCCATGATGGCCATGTTCACCACCCTCCAAACACAACTCGCATCAATAGGCGAGAGATTGGAGCGCGTGGAGTGGCCTGTAAGATTCCAGGCCATAAGGCACGTGAGAGCTGAGAAAGACCGTGCTGAGGGTCCTGAGCATCTTAGGACACGGCACGAACAGGAGGAGCCCCAGCCAGATGGAGATGAGGACACACAACCTCAGAACTATCACAATAGGCCGAGAGGACCTCCACGGCAACCAGAGACAGAAGATGATGGCTTCGAGCCATATGGTCTTCACCAGAGACCAAGGATGCCTCCTAGACATCCTGAGGATGGATATGGACACGCATACAACCAGGTAACTTATCCTGATGTTAAGCTAACTCCTCCAAGTTTTGCAGGAAAAGTAGACCCCGAGGCTTACCTAGATTGGGAGAGAAGAATGGATCATATCTTCGATCATTACAACCAACCAAGGCCTAGGAGAGTCTCAATGGCAGTAGCACAACTCACGGACAATGCCCTCATCTGGTGGGATCATGAGGTATCTGACAGAAGGAGGAAGAGAATGAGACCCGTAGACTCATGGGTCGACATGAAAGACCTCATGCGACAAAGGTATGTTCCACCTTACTTCCATAGGGATTTGCAACGACGTTTTCGTACTATTAAGCAGGGTACCAGATCAGTAGAGGAGTACTATGAAGAGTTCGAGAGGTTAAGGAACAGATTGGAGCTCAATGATGATGAAGAAGCGTTGATGGCGCAATTCTTGGATGGACTCCAAGAAAGGATCAGCTGCAAGGTGGAAAGGCAAATCTACAACGACTTCAAGGACTTGTTCCACCTATCTGTGCAAGCTGAGCAGCACATCAAACGTAAAAGCCAAGACATCCGCAGCAAGCCTAAGACACCTTGGGCACCAAGCAACATGCCTAAGACAGTGGACAAAGGCAAAAGCGTAGAGATCGAGTCAAGGTTCAAAAGCAAGCCTCCTGAACCCACCCGTGACCAGAGAGAGCCTGGTAAGTCTTCTAACCCTCAAAGATCACGTGACATAACTTGTTTCAAGTGCAGGGGACGTGGACACATCTCAAGGAAGTGCCCAAACAACCGAGTCATGCTGATTACGGAGGCAGGAGAATATGAGTCCCAAGATGAAGAGGACTATGAACCAGAAGGAGAGTATGGTGACATTGAGTACCCTGATGGGGGGGAAGTGCTGGTCACTAGACGTATCCTCAGTGCAATGGTGGATCCTTCAGAGACCATCCAAAGGGAGAACATTTTCCACAGCCGTTGCACCATCAAGGGCAAGGTATGTAACCTCATCATAGATGGTGGTTCTTGCACTAACGTTGCTAGAGCATATATGGTTGATAAGCTAGGTCTAGAGAAGACAAGGCATCCTCGACCATATAGACTGATATGGCTCGATGAAAAAGTGGAGCTCAAGATCCATGAGCAAGTCATTGTGCCATTCAGTGTTGGCAAGTACCAAAACCAAGTCGTATGCGACATGGTGGCCATGCAAGCTGGCCATCTTCTGCTAGGAAGGCCATAGCAGTTTGACAAGGTGACCAGGCATGATGGCCAAACCAATCTCTACACTTTTGTGAATGACAAGAAAAAGGTCAGCCTAGCTCCTCTCACACCTGCCCAGGTACATGAGCTTCAACAGCAAATGAGTAGGGAAAAGAATCTCATTAAATCTAATTTTCTTATTCAACCAAGTCATGTCCGGAGAGCTTTAGCCTCGAAGGATCTAATGCTACTAATGGTTTTCAAAGAAGTGTTGAATGTAGAAAAAGAACAGGTAGAGCTACCTCCTGAAGTGGCAACTCTCCTCAACAAGTTCCAGGATGTGTTTCCAGAGGAGATACCAGCAGGCTTGCCTCCTTTACGTGGCATAGAACACCAGATTGACCTAGTTCCCAGAGCAGCCCTGCCCAACCGACCAGCCTACCGGATGAGTCCAGAGGAGTCCAAGGACATTGAGAAACAAGTCAAGGAGCTCCTGGAGAAAGGGTATGTTCGAGAGAGCCTCAGTCCATGTGCCGTACCAGTGCTACTAGTGCCCAAGAAGGATGGGACTTGGCGAATGTGTGTGGACTGCCGAGCAATCAACAACATCACAGTCAAGTACCGGCATCCGATACCACAGCTGGATGACATGCTAGATGAGCTGAGTGGAGCCACGGTCTTCTCCAAGATAGACCTCAAGAGTGGGTACCACCAGGTCAGGATGAAGGAAGGTGATGAATGGAAGACTACTTTCAAGACAAAGCAATGGCTCTATGAGTGGACAGTCATGCCATTCGGCTTGACTAATGCCCCAAGCACCTTCATGCGCCTTATGAACCAAGTTCTTAGGGCGTACATCAGTAAGTTCATTGTGGTTTACTTCGATGATATCTTAGTTTATAGTAAGTGTCTACAGGAACACCTCACACATCTTGAGATGGTACTTAAAACCCTTCGACAAGAAGAGCTTTATGCCAATCTCAAGAAGTGCATCTTTTGTACTGATAAACTTGTCTTTTAGGTTTTGTTGTAAGTTCACAGGGCCTACAGGTTGATGAAGAGAAGATTCAAGCCATACAAGAATGGCCAACACCAGGAAACATCAGCCAAGTGAGGAGCTTCCACGGACTGGCCAGCTTCTATAGGAGATTCGTGCCCAACTTCAGCAGTATTGCCTCACCATTGACGGCAGTAGTGAAGAAGAACGTGGGATTCAGCTGGGGAGAAGCTCAGGAGAAGGCATTCCAGGCCTTGAAGGACAGCCTTACACATGCACTAGTGCTAGTCCCGCCCGACTTCAACAAGACGTTTGAAGTGGAGTGTGATGCCTGTGGAATAGGCATAGGAGCAGTGCTAACCCAAGGAGGGAGACCAGTGGCATACTTCAGTGAGAAGCTAGGTGGTGCCTCACTGAACTACCCCACTTATGACAAGGAGCTCTATGCCCTTGTCCGAGCATTGGAGACTTGGCAGCATTACTTGCTGTCCAAGGAGTTTGTGATCCACACTGATCATGAGACTCTCAAACACCTCAGAGGGCAAACCAATCTCAAGAGGAGACATGCCAGGCGGATGGAGTTCATAGAGACCTTCCCGTACGTCATCAAGTATAAGAAGGGCAAAGACAATGTGGTAGCCGATGCACTATCAAGGAGGTTTGCCTTGATATCCACCATGGAGGCAAAGGTCCTAGGATTCGAGCACATCAAGGACCTATACAAGGATGAGCCTAACTTTTCTGAGAGCTACAAGGAGTGTGGCACGGGGAGTCATGGCAAGTTTTACACCCATGAGGTATTCTTGTTCCGAGAGAGAAGGCTGTGCAAGGATCATTAAGGGAGCTTATCATCCGAGAAGCTCATGGAGGAGGACTCATGGGCCACTTTGGTGTCGACAAGACTCTAGCAGTGGTCAAGGAGCACTTCTACTGGCCCCACATCAAGAGGACAGTAGAAGCTCATTGTGCAAGTGCATCACTTGCAAGAAGGCAAAGTCCCGAGTGCAACCTCACGGGTTGTATCTTCCACTGCCCATACCGACGCATCCATGGGTGGATATATCAATGGACTTTGTTCTAGGCCTGCCCAAGATCAACCACAAAGATGCAATCTTTGTAGTGGTGGACAGATTCTCCAAGATGGCACACTTCATTCTGTGTGCCAATGTCAATGATGCCACGCAAACAGCCGAGCTGTTCTTCAGGGAGATAGTACGGCTTCATGGAGTGCCAAGGACCATCGTATCAGACAGGGACACCAAGTTCCTCAGACATTTCTGGGGGACCCTTTGGAGGAAGCTAGGCACGAAGCTACTCTTCTCTACCACCTGCCATCCTCAATCCGATGGCCAAACTGAAGTTGTCAATAGGACACTATCAACTCTTCTCAGAACTACACTAGGGAAGAACCTAAAGACTTGGGTGGAGTGCCTGCCATTCATAGAGTTCGTTTACAACCGAGCCGTGCACTCAGCAACCAAGAAGACACCATTTGAAGTAGTATACGGCTTCAACCCTCTCACCCCATTGGAGCAAACGCCACTGCCACCAGCAGAGATGACCAACCTCAACGGAGCATCCAAGGCAGAGTTCATAAGGAAGTTACACCAGAAGGTAGCAGAGAACTTGGAGAAAAGGACCGGGCAGTACGTGACTCATGCCAACAAGGGAAGAAAGGAGGTGATCTTTCAACCAGGCAATTGGGTGTGGCTACACCTACGGCAGGAGAGGTTCCCTACCTAAAGGAGTTCCAAGCTACCGCCAAGAGGAGATGGACCATTCAGAGTGCTGGAGATGATCAACAACAACGCCTACCGGATCGAGCTCCCAGGTGAGTTTAATGTGTCCAACACGTTCAACGTAACTGACTTAGCCCCTATCCATGCAGATGAACTAGATTTGAGGTCAAAACCTACTGATGAGGGAGGGGATGATGAGGACATCAGGTCGTATGTCCAGCCAGGAGACCATACTAGCCGACCAGGTAGCTTGCCCGAGACAGCCGGGCCATTTGGCACGTCTGCCGGCCCAAGCGGTACCGCCGGACCCTCGACCAATAGGACCAGACCGATCAGTATTGCCGGCGGAGAGGCCCAAGCTTCCGAAACAATTGGTGGCGACGTGGATGACACCGCCGGTCCCCTTGGTGACGCCGCCAACTTCGGGATCAAATTGGCTGGTCCTGAAGGCATTCCGGCCAGTACCTCGCACAGTCCAGCCGGTACAGCCGATCCAGCCGAGTACACGAGCATTTCAACTTCTACACAAGGGAACTCGGACCAGATAAGCTACCAGCTTCAGGAAATGCATTTAGAGGAAGTCTCCACACCAGTAGTGCCACCAGGAGCAATGACAAGGAGCAGATCAAGAGCACTCTTCCACAAGTTCAGCTTATGGGTCGACAAGCTCCTAGGGGAAGATCGACTAAGGACAATGGGCCAGAAGTGCAAAGAAGAGTCCAAAGGCTTCTCAACAATGCAAGGGACTTCAGAGACTTGGGCTTTAGTGGCAGGAGAGGTCAGGGCCCAAAGATTCCTAACCCTACTCCAAGTCGAAGACTAGGAGCAAGGCGCGTGCATGCCACAAGGACGGCCACCTTCCATTTCTTGGCCTTGAGGTAAGTAAGGTAAGTTTTCAATAAGAATATTTGCCTCTTTCTGTTTTGCAGGGTAGGATCTAGAATATTTACATTTTTTTAGTCAAAGACATTTTAGGAATAGGTCCTTTTTCGGTTATGCCCTTTTGTACATTTTCCATTTGTGCACTTTTGTAATCTTTCCTTTTCTTTCTTTGAGTCGACCCTAGAAGGCCAAGCTGTCGAGCATATTAATAAGGCTCTTTCCAGCATTGTAGTTCGACAACCTTTTTGATATTAATAAAGTAGAACTTTTCTTCCAACAAGTTTTCTCTCAAGAATCTTGTGCGCTTAGAATCTAGTTGAGACCAGCCCTCCTAGCTCTAAGTTTGTGATTTATCACGAGGTTCATCACCCCTCGTGTGGTTTACTTCACCTTTCCATCGAATACCAACCCAAAAACCCCTATCCAAGAAGTCCAAGTTTTCGAGTTTCTCACTTAACCTTCTCCAAACAGCCCACACGCATCCAAGCCTTGAATCGAGGCTTGTATCACGAGGGGTAGAAATTTCAGCGTTGGAGAGCCAAAGTGTTCGTGCATACCATCTTTGGAGGAAGAGAAATCTACGCACGATCGACGATTCCAGCATTCTATTAACCTAGATTTCGTAGTGAGGTGAGACATGATCTATGATTTTCATTATACAATTATGTATATGTATTTTGATGAGTGCTTCGTTTAGGGAGAAAATTAGAGGTTGAAATCATGTGTGGTGTTAGGGTTTTAATTAATTGTTGCAAGAATTAATGGTGTTTTTATCTAGAAAAAGGAGTTAAACCTATTAGGGATTTATTAGATAATAAATAAATAAATATTAAAAAGATAAATAGGAATGTGGTGATCTACGTGTGTGGTGTGGTGGGAGAAAAGAGTAGAAATATTATGTTAATTTATTATTTTAAGGGAGATTATTATGTTGACTTAATTATTAAAAAAAGATAAATTATTATGTGTTGGTTTATTGGTTAATGATACTAAATTATTTATGGTGGATTATGGTATAGTAAAATGAACCATAATCAATTAATTAACTGAAATAAACTAATATAATTATTAGATAAATATTGGACATTAGTTTAAGCAAGTATAATGGTTAATTCATTAATGTGGGAATAAATTTCTGGTGAATGTGATATTCACGTAACACGGGTATGGTGGAATCGAGTAAAGTTAGTTAATTAAGCTGCGTTGATGGGTGTTGGGCTACGACAACAGCGGTGTTGAGTTGTAGTTCATTAACGACTGGCAGACCAGAAACAACCGTCGACGTGACGGGAGCTCGACGAGAGCTCGACGTGAGCGAATAGGCCGACGTGGCCATGGTGTTAAGCCGACGTGGCTTTGGGGGTTTCGAATCCTTAAACCGACATGGTTAGGGATGAGGAGGAGTGGTTGTGACTTTGGAAAACACGGTTTAAATTCATATATCTTGGTAGTATTTGTGTCGACTTGGAATCAATCGTGCTAGTTTTCATTCTTAAATAAAGTAATTATCAAGATTATATATATACTTGTATAATGGAAATATGTGGGTATGCGTGATTGTTTCACTGAGTAATTATGTTACTCATGCATCCTTTTGGATGCAGGTGAGTTCGAGCAGTAGTGATGTAGTGACTCGAGACTGGCTATGTTTTGGGAATTTTTAAACATTATTTATATATTTTTATTTTGAATTTTTAGTATCGTTAGATTTTTTTTAAAGTTATTTTCTTATATTTTTTTAATAATTTTATACTTGGGTTTGACGAGAATTCTTTTAATAAAAACAATTATCAGTTATACTTTATGAGATTTCAAATAAATTATAAGTTAAGTACGAGACGATGACACGTGTCATGTATTTTAGAGACGGGTGTTACAATTTTGGTATCAGAGCGCGGTTGCTACTCCGGTTCTGATCCGGAGAGGTCTGTTTTAAAGTTTTACTAGTTAAAAAAAGGTATTTTCAATGGGGGAGCACCACTCAAAGTAACTTGCTTGATGTCATTTAAATTTCAATGATTTATAATACTATTGTAGTGTAATGTGTGAATCGAGTGTTTATGTGGAAAATATGCCGGCGAGGAGTGTTAATCGTAGGACTTATTTCCGTATTGGAGATCGTCAGCAAGACCATAATGATTGGCCGCTTGAGCAGGAAGGTGTTGCTCCAACTCAACAACCAGCCGTTGTTGCTCTAGTGGTGGATTATGCAGTGCTAAATGCAGCTGTGATATGAGAAATGTGTGAGGCGTTAGCGTTTTAGTTGCAGCAAGTTCCTGTAGCAAACCGAATACCAAGAGTTGTAGTGCCCGAGCATGCAGCTCTTGAGTTCGCTGCACTCGAGCCTCTTGTTCAAGAGTTTGGGGTATCTCAATACTCACCACCATCTACTCTAGTGCCAAAAATGCCAGTACGGGATCAAGGCCCACATATTGGAATGCTTTGAAGATGTTAAGGAATTTGAATAGTTTAGTGGAGGGATGGATCCGATTACAACACACAACTGGGTGAATATGTTAGATAAGAATTACGAGACCATCATGTGTTCGATTGAGTTTTGGAAGCAATTGGCGATTTAATATATAAGGGATGAAACACAAGTTGGTGGATAGTGTTGTCATTAGTACTTATGCAAACCACATGCTTAGTTGGCACGACTTTAAGGAGGAATTTGCACGGGTGTATTTTCCACAAGAGGCTGTAGACGAAATGGTTATGTTGTTTGTCGATCTTTGACAGGGGTCTAAATCAGTACGGGAGTATGATCTAGAATTTTTGTCTATTTATGAGCTTCAGAGGGAGAGGAACAAACAAATATGACAAGATACTCAAGTTTCAAAGATGTTTGAGGCTAGAGGCGAAAAAACTCGTTGCATATTGCAAAAATACAATAACTTGGTCAATTTAGTGGGAACAACATTCTTAGTGGAACAAGGCATTGAGGCGGAAACCAAACAGGAAAAAGTGGCCCAAGCAAGGATAGGAAAATTAGATGAGCTGTAGAAACATACCATGGATACTTAGAATATGGGCTTGTGAAGATTAGAAGGGTGCTCACTTGTTTTAAGTGTGATTAGAATGGACAAATCTGGCTGCATTGTTCATATGGAGCACATAAGGGTAGTACTAGAAAAGTTACGAGAATACAAGTTATATGCTAAGTTGAGCAAATGTAGTTTATGGCAGAGGAAGATTGGCTTTCTAGGTCACCTTCTGTCTGAAACTGGAGTATCAGCGGATCCAGAAAAAAAAAATTATAACGATTATGGGATGGCCGACACCCTGAAACGCAATAGAGGTCCGTAGTTTTCTGGGCCTAGCGGGTTACTATCAAAAATTCGTTGAAGGATTTGCGAGTATAGCCAAGCCTATGACTCAACTTACGGGAAATGATGTGAAATTTAATTAGACCAAAGGGCATTTAACTAAGACTTCAATATTGGTTTATCAAGGACTAGGCTACCATATTTGGTATACACTCACGCATCAGGGTCAGGATTGGGTTGTGTGCTGATGCAGCAAGAACGAGTAATTGCCTATGCGTGTAGACAGTTGAGGAAACATGAGATAAATTATTCCATCCATGATTTAGAATTGGCAGCAATTATTTTTGCTTTAAAAATTTGGCGTGCATATTTATATGGAAAAAGTCCAAGTTTTTACTAATCACAAGAGTTTAAAATATATATATTTACGCAACCAGATCTTAATCTGAGACATAGGAGATGGATGGATCTACTAGCAGATTATAACTTGGAAATCGCATACCACCCTAGAAAGGCTAACATGGTAGCAGATGCATTAAGTAAAAGGAGAAATGACATATCAAAAGAACGAGAAGCAGAGGAGTTAGTGGCTTCATTGGGAAAATTAAGCCTGTGTGCTACTACGGTTACCAAAGATGCCATAGGAATGGAAGCCATAAACCGGGCATACTTACTTTGGAAAATATGTGAGGCTCAAATGCTAGATGATGCACTCAGAAAAGCTGTGGATAATAATGTGGAAGGATACCATACCGCAGACAACGGAACCTATTTGTACAGGAATGGGGTATGTGTTCCCAATGTTAAGGAATTAAAAGATGAGATCTTATCGCAGGCACACCACTCTTGTTTTGCAATCCATCCGGGGGCGACAAAGTTATATCGAGATCTAAAACGTTATTATCATTATAACGGTATAAAACGGAATAGCGCAGAATGGGTAGCGAAGTGCCCTACGTGCCAACTAGTAAAGGCAGAACGTAGAGTACCTGGTGGGTTAATGCAAAGTCTACCGTTGCCTGAATGGAAATAGGGTATGATCACTATGGATTTCGTGACACGGATCCCAAGTACAATTAGTGAACTTAATATGGTTTGGGTAATTGTTGATCAACTTACGAAGTCAGCTCATTTCTTGGCGATTAAGAAGACAGACAATGTGGACCACTTAGCAAGAGTATATGTGGAGATGATTGTTAGGTTGCATGGGGTTCCAGTGAGCATTGTTTCGGACCGAGACCTGAAATTTACCTCAATATTTTGGCAAGCATTCTAAAAGGCACTTGGGACGAAAGTGCATCTGAGTACCGCGTATCACCGACAGATAGATGGACAGTCGGAAAGAACAATTCATACCCTTGGGGATATGTTGCGAGCGTGTATGTTGGATTGGGGAGGTCGTTGGGAGAAATATTTACCGTTAGCAGAGTTTGCGTTCAGCAATAGCTATCATAGGAGCATAAAGGTGTCACCATATGAGGCTTTGTATGGGCAACCTTGATGATGTGTTTCATGTATCAGTCCTCCGAAAAGTTGTCAAAGAACCCCAACTCATTATGCAACAATCCCCAGAGGAATTGGAAGAAAATTTGACAATTCTTAGTAAACTGGTAAAAATCACTGGACAACAAAAAATTGATATGCAAGACAAGAATGTTAAATCAGTACGTGTTCGTTGGGAAAGAGACAGAATTGAAGAAGAGACGTGGGAGTATGAACATCATATGAGAATTGATTACCCTAGTCTTTTTAAGGACCACGACAAGAGTGAGGTGGAACCATCGAATTCGGGGATGAATTCTTCTGTGGTGGGGGAGAATTGTAACATCTCGGGCCTAAATTTAAACCATGAAATCCACATAAATAGAAGTGAGGGTATAACAGAAAATTCTTCTAAAACCCTAACTAACCCTAATGGCTATATAAGACATCGTCAAAGGGGATTAGAGGCAGCCGCACATCAGAAACAAAAGCAAGAAGAAAGAGAGAGATTTCGACAAAGCCGAGGGGTAGAAAGTTCAGCGTTGGAGAGCCAAAGTGTTCGTGTGTACCATCGTCGGAGGAAGAGAAATCTACGCACGATCGACGATTCCAACATTCCATTAACCTAGGTTTCGTAGTGAGGTGAGACATGATCTATGATTTTCATTATACAATTATGTATATGTATTTTGATGAGTGCTTCGTTTAGGGAGAAAATTAGAGGTTGAAATCATGTGTGGCGTTTGGGTTTTAATTAATTGTTGCAAGAATTAATGGTGTTTTTATCAGAAAAAGGGAGTTAAACCTATTAGAGATTTATTAGATAATAAATAAATAAATATTAAAAAGATAAATAGGAATGTGGTGATGTATGTTTTTTTAATAATTTTATACTTGGGTTTGACGAGAATTCTTTTAATAAAAAGAATTATCACTTATACTTTATATGAGATTTCAAATAAATTATAAGTTAAGTACGAGGCGATGACACGTGTCATGTATTTTAGAGACGGGTGTTACACTACTGTTCTCAACCTCCTTTTCCTATGGTCAGAAGCCTCACGATCCCACCAGATGAGAGCATTATCTGTGAGTTGTGCTACTGCCATGGAGACTCTCCTAGGGCCTGGCTGGTTGTAATGGTCAAAGATGTGATCCATTCTTCGTTCCCAATCTAGATAGGCCTCGGGGTCTACTTTTCCTGCAAAAGTTGGAGGTGTTAGTTTGACATCATGGTGATTTACCCGGTTATAGGAAAAGTCATCTCCATCTTCTTGATGTCTAGGGAGCATTCTTGGTCTCTGGTGATGACTATATGGTTAGTAGTCATCGTCTTCTTCTTCTAGTTGTTGTGGGGGTCCTCTCGGCCTAGGGTGATAGCCCTGAGGCTGGTGGCGTACATCTTCATCCAGGTGGGGGTCTTCTTGTTTTGGCTGTGGCCTAAGGTGGTCAGGGCCTACAGCAGGGTCTTGACCAGCCCTCATGTGCCTTATGGCCTGGAATCTCACTGGCCGTTCTAATTGATATGAGTTGGATTTGGAGTGTGGTGAACATGGCCATCATGGCCTCGGTTGCATCCTGATTTTCTCCTTCTACCATCATATGCTACAAGAGAAAATAAGGGTAAGTTGCTCCTAAGAATTTCTCTAGGAGTGGGTTTTTATAATAGGTTAAACTTAATAGAAAAGGCAAAAGTAGAAAAAAGAAAAATCTTGCAAAAAGAAAAAACAATGAATGGTGCAATATGGCTGATTTTTTTTATTGTCTTGGGCGAGTTCTTTATTCTTTTCTTGTTTTAATTTTTGATTTAACATAAGAATTAATGGAAATATGACTTAGAAGAAAGGAAAACAGTGGATGCAAATAAATAATGATCCTAAACCCTAGTGATGCACGTAGGAGAAAGGCTCCACTCGGTTGGTTTTTAAGTGGATTTTTTTATTTTTTGATTTTTTTTAATGGAACTAAACTAATGCACGAAATTGAAACAAAGCTGAAGTAAAGGATAGAAACAACCTGATTTTAGGAGCTTGAGCTCTGATACCAAAATGATACAAGCCTTAACTCACAGTCGTGATCTCTCGGACAGCTTGAAGAAGTTTATGCAAAAAACTCGGCCTTAGGTTTCTGAAGTGGGGTTTTGTGGTGTGTGATGGGTGATCGGATGAAGTGAACCACACGAGGTATGGAAGGGCTCTTGATAAATCACAATCTTAGATCTAGGAGGGCTGGTCTTGACTAGGTCTAAGCGATAGGAGTTTTGTGAGAAAAAACTCTTAGAAAAACTGCCCTCTTTATTAATAATCAGAAAGGTTGTTTAACTACAATGTTGAAAGGAGCCTTAATAATATGCTAGGTGGCTTGACCTTCTAGGGTCGACCCAAAATAAAAATGAAAAACATACAAAAGTGCATAAAGGAAAAATTACAAAAAGAACAACCGAAAAAACAACTACTTAATTGTTCTTGACTCAATAAAATGGAAAACTACTAATTCCTACCTTGCAAAACAGAAAAGGCAAACTTATAATTGAAAATTTACCTTCTTACCTTTTGGCGAAGAAATAGAAGGTGGCTGACCTTATTACACGTGCATAGTCTTCAATTTGGAATAGGTTAATAAATTGTTAGGCCTTGACATCCTTTAGCACAAAAGCCCAAGTTTCTGGAGCACTTTGAGAGGTTGAGAAATCCTTAACTTGATCCTTGCACTCTTGGCCCATTTCTCCTTGTCTTTGGTATTCTAGGAGCTTTCTACCCACAAGCTGAACTTGTGGAAGAGTGTCCTTGTTCTGCTTCTTGTCATGGCTCCTGGTGGTATCATTGGTGCATAACTTTCCTCTAGGTCCATGCCCTGAACCTGGCTGATGATCTGGTCCGAGTTTCCTTGTGTGGAGCTTGACCTGGCTGTGTGATCGCGTGAGCCGGCTGTGCTGTGTGTTGAGGTGGCCAAGATGGAATTTGAGCTGGCCGAAATGGAATTGGAGCCAGCCGAGATCGAATTGGAGCCCGGCAGATTCCTAGGTGAGCTGGTGGCATCACCAGCTGGGCCGGTGGTGTTGGACACGTCGCCGCCATTTGGGCCAGAGGTTTGGGCCTTTTTTCCGGCGAAGTTGGTCGGCCCGGCCCTACTCATGATTGAGCTGGCGGTAAAGTTTTGCCCGGCAGACTCGCCTAATGGTCTGGCTGTCACAGGCAGGCCTTCTTCACGATCTGGTCTGCCATTTTCATCAGCTGGCCGGCCAGATGGTCTGGTGTCCTCATCAAGAGGTCTATCCTACTTTTGCATATGAGCCTAGTAACGTATACCTCAGGTTTTCTATAGATGGATTCAACCCTTTTTGGAAGCATGGGAGGCAATATTTGTTGTGGCTAGTTATCATGTCACCTTATAATTTGCCTCCTTCGTTGGGCATAAAACGAGAGCTTTTGTTTCTAACAATTCTCGTCCCCGGTCCAGAGCATCCTAAGCTATTGCTTGATATTTTCTTTCAGCCACGAATTCATGAGTTAAAAATGTTGTTAGAAAATGGTGTCGAAGCATTCGAAACAGTACTTCTTGATGCAATAATACTTATGTCGATCATATGTGATTTTCCTGTATATGGTATGTTATCAGGATGGTCGACGCATGGAAGGTTAGCATGCCCATATTGTCAAGATAATACTGATGTGTTCCAACTGAAACACGGACGAAAGACTTGGTGGTTCGATTGTCATCGACGATTTCTACAACAAGATCATCCATATCGGCGAAGCACGACATTGTTTAGGGGAAAAAATTTGATGGTCCACCTCCTATGGTTGACGGGAATTATATGATGACTCAACTTAGAGATTTTGGTGTTCAGAGAACGGATTCATGTGGAGGTAACAGACATTATCCTGTTGATGGTTGTGTTGAATACCATAATTTGCACAAGAAGAGTATTTTTTGGGATTTACAATATTGGAAGGACCATCTGTTGCACCACAATCTAGATGTTATGAACATTGAGAAGAAATTTTTCGACAACATAATGAAAACCATTCTAAATATGCAAGGAAAAACGAAAGATGATTTGAAACCTAGATTGGATTTGCCGGATATTTGTTCCTAGAAGGAACAACATGTAATGTAAAATGGAAAATCATTGTCTCCCAAATTCCGGTTGGATGAGCATGCAAAAGTTGAGTTATTTCAGTGGACTAAGCATAGTCTCAAATTTGGAGACTGATACTGATACAAGCCTCGATTTAAGGCTGTACGCGCGTGGGCTGTTTGGAGAAGTTTAGGTGAGAAACTCAACCTTAAGCTTCTGGATAGGAGTTTTTTGTTTGGTAATGGATGGAGTGGTGAAGTGAACCACACGAGGGGTGATGAACCTTGTGATAAATCACAAACTTAGAGCTAGGAGGGCTGGTCTCAACTAGGTTCTAAGCACACAAGTCTCTTGAGAGAAAAACTTGTAAAAAGAAAATTCGATCTTTATTAATATAAAAAAGGTTGTTTAACTACAATGCTGGAAGGAGCCTTATTTATATGCTCGACAGCTTGACCTTCTAGAGTCAACTCAAAGAAAAAAATGAAAAACTTACAAAAGTGCACAAATGGAAAATTACAAAAGTGAATAACCGAAAAAAGGACTTCTACCTAAATTGTCTTTGACTCAAAATGTAAACATTCTAAATCCTACCCTGCAAAACAGAAAAAGGCAAGTATATAAAATGAAAAATTACCATTCTTACCTATCGGCAAAGAAATGGAAGGTGGCCGACCTTGTGGCATGCACGCGCCTTGCTCCTAGTCTTCGACTTGCAATAGGGTTAGGAATCGTTTGGCCTTGACCTCTCTTGCTACTAAAGCCCAAGTGTCTGAAGTCCCTTGCATTTTTGAGAAGCCTTCGGACTCTTTTTTGCACTCTTGGCCCAATGTTCTTTGTCGATCATCCTCTAGGAGCATGTCGACCCACAAGCTGAAATTGTGGAAGAGCTCCCTTGATCTGCTCCTTGTCATTGCTCCTGCTGGCACCACTGGTGTAGAAACTTCATCTAGAGATGCATGTCTTGAAGCTGATAGCTTATCTGGTCTGAGTCTCTTTGTGTAGATGTTGAAATGACGGTGCAATCGGCTGGATCGGCTGTACCGGCTGGACTGTGCGAGCTGCTGTCCGTATTGTCATCGGAGCCGGCCAAGTTTATCCCGGAGCCGGCAGCGTCACCAATTGGGCCGGTGGTGTCATCCACCTCGCCGCCAGTTGGGCCGGAGGTTTGGGCCTCTCTGCCAGAAAGATTGATCGGTCCGGCCCGGCTGGTCGTAGGCCCGGCTGGTCGTAGGCCCGGCTGTACCGCTTGGGCCGGCACCCGCGCCAAATGGCCCGGCTGTCTAGGGAAAACACTCTGGTCGGCCAGATTGATCTCCTGGCCGGCCATACGGTCTGATGCCCTCATCATCCCCTACCCCTTCAATAGGTTTTGACCTAAAAACTGGTTCATCTGCAAGGAAAGGAGCTAAATCAGTTACGTTGAATCTGTTAGACACATTGAACTAACCTGGAAGCTCGATCCGGTAGGCGTTGTTGTTGATCCTCTCCAGTACTCTGAATGGTCCATCTTCTCTTGGGGCCAGCTTGGAACTCTTTAGGTTGGGGAACCTCTCTTGCCGTAGGTGTAGCCCCACCCAATCCCCTGGTTGAAAATCATCTCCTTTCTCCCTTTGTTGGCGTGGGTCACGTACTGCCCAGTCCTCTTCTCCAAATTTTCTGCTACCTTCTGGTGTATCCTGTTGATGAACTCTGCTTTGGATGCTTCATTACGGTTGGTCATCTCTGCTGGTGGCAGTGGCGTTTGCTCTAGGGGTGTTAGGGGGTTGAAGTCGTAGACTACTTCAAAAGGGGTCTTCTTGGTTGCTGAGTGCACGGCTTGGTTGTATGCGAACTCTACGAATGGCAGGCACTCCACCCAAGTCTTGAGGTTCTTCCCTAGTGTAGTCCTGAGAAGAGTCGACAATGTCCGGTTGACTACTTCAGTTTGGCCATCGGTTTGAGGATGGCAGGTGGTAGAGAAGAGCAGCTTCGTGCCTAGCTTCCTCCAGAGGGTCCTCCAGAAGTGGCTGAGAAATTGGGTGTCCTTGTCTGACACGATGGTCCTTGGCACTCCGTGAAGCCATACTATCTCCCTGAAGAACAGCTCGGCTATTTGCGTAGCATCATTGACATTGGCACATGGGATGAAATGTGCCATCTTGGAGAATCTGTCCACTACTACAAAGATAACATCTTTTTGGTTGATCTTGGGCAGACCTAAAACGAAGTCCATTGAGATGTCCACCCATGGATGTATAGGTCTGGGCAGAGCGAGCTACAACCCGTGAGGGTGCACTTGGGACTTCGTCTTTTTGCAAGTGATGCACCTTGCACAATGGGCTTCTACTGACCTCTTGATGTGTGGCCAGTAGAAGTTCTCCTTGACCACTGCTAGTGTCTTGTCGACACCAAAGTGGCCCATGAGTCCTCCTCCATGAATTTCTTGGATGATAAGCTCCCGTAACGATCCTTGTGGTATGCACAGCCTTCTCTCTCGGAACAAGAACCCCTCATGGATGTAGAACTTGCCATGACTTCCTGTGCCACACTCCTTGTAGCTCTCAGCAAAGTCAGGATCATCCTTATAGGTCCTTGATGTGCTCAAATTCTGCCTCCATGGTGGATATCAAGGCAAACCTCCTTGATAGTGCATCGGCTACCACATTGTCTTGCCCTTCTTGTACTTGATGACGTACGGGAAGGTCTCTATGAACTCCATCCACCTGGCATGTCTCCTCTTGAGATTGGTTTGCCCTCTGAGGTGTTTGAGAGTCTCGTGATGTGTGGATCACAAACTCCTTGGACAGCAAGTAATGCTGCCAAGTCTCCAAGGCTCGGACTAGGGCATAAAGCTCCTTGTCGTAAGTGGGGTAGTTCAGTGAGGCACCACCTAACTTCTCACTGAAGTATGCCACTGGCCTTCCTCCTTGAGTCAGCACTGCTCCTATGCCTATTCCAGAGGCATCACACTCCACTTCCAATGTCTTGTTGAAGTCGGGCAAGACTAGCGCTGGTGCATGTGTGAGGCTGTACTTCAAGGCCTGGAGCACTTTCTCCTGAGCTTCTCCCCAGCTGAATCCCACGTTCTTCTTCACTACTGCCATCAATGGTGAGGCAATACTGCTGAAGTTGGGCATGAATCTTTTGTAGAAGCTGGCCAGACCGTGGAAACTCCTCACTTGGCTGATGTTGCTCGGTGTTGGCCATTCTTGTATGGCTCGAATCTTCTCTTCATCAACCTGTAAGCCCTGTGAACTTACAACAAAACCTAAGAAGACAAGTTTATCAGTACAAAAGATGCACTTCTTGAGATGTGTGAGGTGATCCCTTCAAGATGTGTGAGGTGATCCCTTAAGCACTTACTGTAAACTAAAATGTCATCAAAGTAAACTACAACGAACGTACTGATATACACCCTAAGAACTGGGTTCATAAGGCGCATGAAGGTGCTTGGGGCATTAGTCAAGCCGAATGGCATGATTGTCCACTCGTAGAGCGCTTGCTTTGTCTTGAAAGCAGTCTTCCACTCATCACCTTCCTTCATCCTGACCTGGTGGTATCCACTCTTGAGGTCTATCTTGGAGAAGTTCGTGGCTCCACTCAGCTCATCTAGCATGTCATCCAGCCATGGTATCGGATGCCGGTACTTGACTGTGATGTTGTTGATTGCTCGGCAGTCCACGCACATTCGCCAAGTCCATCCTTCTTGGGCACTAGCAGCACTGGTACGGCACATGGACTGAGGTTCTCTCGAACATAGCCTTTCTCCAGGAGCTCCTTGACTTGCTTCTCAAGCTCCTTAGACTCCTCTGGACTCATCCGGTAGGTTAGCCGGTTAGGCAGGGCTGCTCTGGGCACGAGGTCGATCTGGTGCTCTATGCCGCGTAGGGGAGGCAAGCCTGCTGCTATCTCCTCTGGAAATACATCGTGGAACTTGTTAAGGAGAGCTGCTACCTTAGGAGGTAGCTCTACCTGTTCCTTTTCTACACTCAAAATCTCCTTAAAGACCTTTAGCAACATTAAATCCTTCGAGGCTAAAGCTCTCCGGACATGACTTGGTTGAATAAGGAAATTGGATTTAATGAGTTTCTTTTCCTTACTCATTTGTTGTTGTAGCTCATGTACCTGGGCAGGTGTGAGAAGAGCTAGGCTGACCTTTCTCTTGTCGTGCTCAAAGGTGTAGAGATTGGTTTGGCCATCATGCCTGGTCTCCTTGTCAAATTGCCATAGCCTTCCTAGCAGAAGGTGGCCAGCTTGCATTGGGACCACGTCGCACACTACCTGGTCTTGGTATCTGCCCACATTGAATGGCACAATTACTTGCTCATGGATATTGAGCTCCACTTTGTCATCGAGCCATCTCAGCCTATACGGTCGAGGGTGCCTTGTCTTCTCTACACCTAGCTTATCAACCATGTATGCACTAGCAACGTTAGTGCAAGAACCACCATCTATGATGAGGTTACATACCTTGCCCTTTGGATGGTCTCTTAGGGGTCTACCATTGCGCTGAGAATGCGCCTAGTGACCAGTACTTCTCCCACATCAGGATACTCAATGTCACCGTATTCCCCTTCTGGCTCATAGTCTTCTGCGTCTTCAGACTCATACTCTCCAGCTTCTGTGATCAGCATGACACGGTTGTTTGGGCACTCCCTTGAGATGTGACCGCGACCCCTACACTTAAAACAAGTGATGTCATGTGATCTATGAGGGTTAAAAGACTTACTAGGCTCTCTCTGGTCACGGGTTTGCTCAGGAGGCTTGCTCTTGAACCATGATTTGATCTCTAGGAGCTTGTCGACCCACAAGCTGAACTTGTGGAAGAGCGCCCTTTATCTGCACCTTGTCAATGCTCCTGGTGGCACCACTGGTGTAGAAAATTCATCTAGATGCATGTCTTGAAGCTGGTAGCTTATCTGGTCCGAGTCTCTTTGTGTAGATGATGAAATGGTGGTGCAATTGGCTAGATCGGTTGTACCGGCTGGACTGTACGAGGTGCTGTCCGTATTGTCATCAGAGCCGGCCAAGTTGATCCTGGAGCCGGCGGCGTCACCAATTGGGCCGGCGGTGTCATCCACGTCGCCGCCAATTGGGCCGGAGGTTTGGGCCTCTCCACCGGAAAGACTGATCGGTCCAGCCCCGCTAGTCGTAGGCCTGGCGGTACCACTTGGGCCGGTAGGCACACCAAATGGCCTGGCTGTCTCGGGCAAGCACTCTGGTCGGCCAGATTGATCTCCTGCCCGGCCATACGATCTGATGCCCTCATCAGATACGTATCTAATCTTCGTAATTGTGTCGATACTATTGAAGGAAAAGTTTTAGGGATGAAAAGCAATGATTGTCATGTTGTCATGCAAAGACTATTTCTATTTGCGTTTAGGGATCTTCTGCCTAAAAACATTAGCAGAGCAATCGCAAGTACATTTACATTATTTTATATATAATTAGTCATAATTTTATATATTATATGATATGACTTTTATATTATGCAGAGATTGATGCTTTTTCGAGATTTATGTATAAGATCACTTACTAGAGACGATATCCAAAAACTTGGAGGAAAAATATGATTCTCATTTGTAACCTCGAGAAAATATTTCCACTAGCGTTTTTTGATGTTATGGAATATCTTCATATTCACCTTCTTAGAGAAGCAGTTCTTGGAGGGCCTGCTTAGTACCGATGGATGTATCCATTTGAGAGATATATAGTCTACCTCAAGAAAAAAGTTAAAAATCTTGCCAGCGTTGAAGGTTCAATCGTCTCGCAAAGTATTAATGAAGAAACAATTAACTTTGCCAGCTACTATTTTCTATCGCAAGTCCAAACAAAAATTAGACGAACTGTACGGCATGATGATGGAGGACAAAAACCAAGCTATCCAGTGTATGTGTCAGAAGTATTTGCACAAATTGGACGGCTAAGTGGAAAAGGGAGGATGCGACGCCTATCAGAGGAGGAACACACTCTCTTGCATATGTATACTTTGAAAAATTGCGATGACGTTTTGCAATATGAAAGGTACATTCAATTATTATATTTTATTTTGTTATTATAATTTATTTTTAATTATTTTGTTTATAATTAACAGGATATGCATGGATCAAATACGTGTTCATTATTCAAATTACACAGAGAATGAGTTGGTCAAACTTAAAAATAGCGAATTTGCAAGATGGTTGCACTTTTATGTCAGTGTTACCACAATTATATAATTTTCAATAATAGTTTCCTATTTATATATAAATATTTAGTTGAGTGCATTCAACTATTTTGCAGGTTACTATGGGTCCTTTTAGGGGGATAACGTTTCCCACGTGGTTAGTTGACTTGGTGAGTAGTCCTACATTTACTACAAAATATAATCCAATGTACATCACTCGTGGATATCGTTTTAAGAGTCATCGCGAATGAAACTCACAAACAACTTGTAATTATAGTATATCATCTCAATCTGGTGAAATTGTATACAACGGTGTTCTTCGTAAAATATTAGAAATTCACTATCCAGGAATGATTGATTTGAGGTGTATTGTGTTCTACTGTGACTCGTATGATCCAGTCATGGGTCAATGTCAAGACGAATTCGGTGTTATATATGTCCACTCTGATAAGCGATAAAAAAATATGATCCTTTTATACTTACATCACAAGCGGACCACGCTTGTTACATTCGATATCCTCGAGTGAGGAACAAGCAAGATCCTTGGATTACAGTTACATCAACACATCCTGGAGGAATGGTATGTGGTGTTTCTGAGCAAGACCCTGTGCAGTAAAGCACAATTGGTAACTTAGGTTCCATAGAGACTTCTCTTGAAGTTAACCTTGTTGTTGATGACATCATGGACAGAGAATACAATGCATTTCAAGATTCATAAGAAGAGATTGACGAATATGAGGACGAAAATTAAGCTACTTCGAAATGTTCATCAACTTCAAATTAAATATGAGATAATAATATTTTAGTTTTTATGATATTTTAATTTTCAGTGTTAAATAACATTTTTGGAAAATTTTAAATGTCTTTGTCCGATGGATTTTCGACGGAATTGTAACATCCGTCGCCAGCCCATCGGAAAATGCCGTCGGATTCCCGACTACTTATGGTATTTGTACTATACCCTATTGTGTCACAGAATCTTCAGAAACACTGGATAATGTTTCCGACGGCTTGCCTACGGCTTTGTTACATCCGTCGGCGTGCCGTCGGAAATTCCAGTCAGCTTCCCGACAACTTAGGGTATTGGTACTATACCATCTCCTATCGGAGAATCCTCGGAAACCCCAGGGAGTGTATCCATCTGTAAATTCCGACGGTGTTACGACGAAAAGTAATTATAAATATAGAATTAAGTACATTTAATTCTAAAAAATATATGGGTTGAAAAAATTAAATGGTACATATTCGTAATGTTATATACTAGATATTTGTTTCATAATAAATATTTTTATAATAGTTCCAATATAAATAAAAAAATCCGTAACTAGGGAACTTGTAATCAATAGAACAATACTATTAACAATACTATAAGCAAGTAAAACATAAAAAAACTTCAAAATCTAATTAAATAATAAATCTAATGAAATTGTATTTCAAATCTGCATTAGATCAAATATTAATGTTGATAATTTTTAAAATTCTTAACAATTTCAGAAATTATATTTTAAAATGTAAAAATTGTATTTTGTTCATACCGATGGATTGGCGTTGGAAGGCCGTCGAAACATATCCGTTTGAAAGCCGTCGAAAAAATGCAACGTGGACTGAGCATTTGGCATACATGCAAAGATTTTAGTATCTGTCGGAAATCTGTCGTGAATGACCGATGGCTTTCCGAAGCTATTAAATTATATGTGTGAATCTTAATATACTACGTGGATTTTCGTAAAAATATTTATTATTTAACCGACGGATTACCAATGGTATTTTCTAACGGATACATCTAATATAACCAACGAACCCACTCCTCCAGTTTCAGTTCTAATCACATTTTCTCTCTATCTCTGCCTCTTCCCCTCCCGCACTGTCGTCACCGGAACTTCCTCTCGCCTCCCCTCCCGCAGCTGTTATCGCCGGAAATTTCCTCTCGCCTCTGTAAGTTCAGACGGAAATATAAGTTTTTTCCAGAAATTTCCTCCCTTAAAATTGATTTTGCGTCCAGATTCAAGTGCAAGAAATGAAATTAATTTTCATAGGTAGATGTTGATAGCTCTTCAATTTTCTGGTTCGTGAGAATTTATTTCACACATATTCGTTGGAATAATTTTAAGGACTTTTGTAAGCTATCACCTATCCGAGTTCGTGTAAATCTTGGTTTCTTCTTTGTGAATAACTAAGCGGTGATATACATATTAAACTAATAAAATGCATGTTCTTTATCATATAGTATTAGATTAGTGTATATTCATCAAAAGATACAAAACAGATGACAAGGCTTACGTACGAATTGATTGTGAGGTTACTTATTATTGACAGAAATAAGTGTACATAAATTATAAATTTCATACGTAAGTATAGTGATGTGAGTAGGAATTCAATGCACATAATTATAATGAATATAGTGGAAGTGAAAGCTATACAACAGGTAGACATACAAATATTATTTCGTTTATACACACTCAGTTCTATATAACGTAACTACTATAACAGGTAAAATACATAGATTAGATTATATTAGATTAATGTGAGGATATGATTTTTTTTTATTATGCAATTTGTAATAAAAATCCTTTGGTTGTCTCTTTCAATATTTTCTTACGTCCGTACTTCATATTTATATACAAGTATTGTATTGCTTACTTTTAACATGTGTATTGCGAAATCACAACTATAATTAAATTTTATTACTAATGTATAAGATTAAAATATCTGAATATTTTAAAATTGGGTTTAGAATAGAAAATGACAAATAGTAAATGTAGATAACCTACTAAAATATCATAATCATAATGTTTTAAAAATCATAATCATTTTAACTTGCCGATCAACATGATATTTCTGTACTCAATCATCCATAATTTTTTATTTATAGTTCAGAATGACAAGAATCAAATGCCCATCTTAAGTTACCCCAATTTTCTATATAGTGATAGAATATAATACCAAAATAGCTACGACAAAGCCTTCGAGTTATCCAATCTATGCTGAACTATGTGATGCCATGCATTATCCTTCATTTATAAGCTTTTATTCAAGTAGCATTAATGATCAGTTTAGAATGATCACTTTAACTGGCCGATAAACTTGACATGTCCGCACTAAATCGTCTGTAACTTTTAATTTATAGTTCAGAATGATATGAATCTAACACTCAAGTTAAGGTAGGATAATATTCTAAATTTTGACAAAAATGAAAACCAAAATAGGTACGACAAAACCTCTAAGTAATCAAATCTATCCCACATTGCGTGATGCCATGCATTATGGTTCATTTATACGTCTTTACTTTGTGAACAACAATGATCATTTTAGAATGATCATTTTAACTAGCTGATCAACTTGACATATCCGTACTAAATCGTGTTTAAAAATTGATTTAGAGCTGAAAATGACATGAATCCAACACACATGTTAATCTAACTCAATTTTCAATTTTGTGGCAACATTTGATACTCAAAGAGTTAGGACAAAGCCTCCAAGTAATCCAATGTATCCCAAACTGGGTGATACCGTGCATTATGCTTCATTTCTAAACAATTGCTCAATGAGTACTAATGATCATTTTAAAATGCTTCATTTCTAAACCATTGTTCAATGAGAACTAAATCGTCTTTAACATTTGATTTAGAGCTAAAAAAGAATCCAATGCCGACATTAATTGAGCTCAATTTTTTATATTGTGACAACATTCGAGAATGAAATAACTACAACAAAGCCTCCCACGCTGAAACAGCAACGACAAAACCTTAATATGTCTGCACTAATCATCTTAACATTTGATTTAGAGCTCAAAATGATATGAATCCACAACGCCCATGTTAATTTAGCTCAATTTTCAACATTGTGACAACATTTGAGACTGAAAAAGCTGTGAAAAAGGTTCCATGTAATCTAATCTATTCCAAACTGCGTGATGCCATGCATTATGTTTCATTTGTAAACCTTTGCTCAATGAGCACCAAATGATCAGTTTAAAATGATCGATTAAACTAGCCGATAAACTCTACATGTCCGCACTAAATCTTCCGTAACTTTTAATTTAGCATTAATAATGACATGCATTATGTTTCATTTATAAGCGTTTACTCAAGGAGCACCAATGATAAGTTTAGAAGGACTATTTTAACTAGGTGTTCAACTTGACATGTCCGCATTAAATCGTCGTTGACATTTGATTTAGAGATTCAAATGACATGATTCCAAAGCCCACGTTATTCTAGCTCAATTTTCAATATTGTGACTGAAAGAGCAATGACAAAGCCTCCAAGTAATCTAATGTATACCAAACTGCGTGATGCAATGCATTATGCTTCATTTATAAGCCTTTTCTCAAGGACCACCAATGGTTAGTTTAGAATGATCATTTTAACTGTCTGATCAACATGACATTTCCGCACTTAATCGTCTAAAACTTTTGATTTAGAGTTCAGAATGACACGAAGCCAATGTCCACGTTAACCTACCTCAATTTTCTATGTTGCGATAAAATTTAAGACCGAAATAGCTATGACAAAACCTCCAAGTAATCTAATCTATCATGAACTATGTGATGTCATGCATTATGCTTCATTTGTAAGCCTTTACTCAAGGAGCACAAATGATCAGTTTAGAATGATTCCTTTAACTGGTCGATCAACTTGACATGTCCGCACTAAATCGTCTGTACCTTTTAATTTAAAGTTAAGAATGACACGAATCTAACGTCCACGTTAAGATAGCTCAATATTCAATATTATCACTAAAATTTAGACGGAATAGCCACAAAAAAGCCTCCAATTAATCCAATCAATACCAAATTGCGTGATGCCATGTATTATGCTTGATTTATACGACTTTACTCAATCACAACCAATGATCAGTTTAGAATGATCATTTTAACAAGCTGATCAACTTGACATGTCTGCACTAAATCGTCTTTAACAATTTATTTAGAGCCCAGAATGACATGAATCCAAGGCTCACGTTAATCTAGCTCAATTTTGAATATTGTGACAACATTTAAGATTGAAAGAGCTACGACAAAGCCTCCGAGTAATCCAATGTATCCCAAACTGCATGATGCCATGCATTATGTTTCATTTATTAGCCTTTACTCAAGGAGCACCAATGATCAGTTTAGAATGATCATTTTAACTGGCCGATAAAATTGACATGTATGCACTAAATTGTACATAACTTTTGATATAGATATCAGAATGATACGAATCCAACACCCACGTTAAGCTAGCTCAATTTTGTATTTTGTAATATCATTTAAGACTGAAAGGCCTACTACAAAGCTTCGAGTAAGACAATATATGCTAAACTGCGTGATGCAATGCATTATGTTTCACTTATAAGCCTTTACTCAAAAAGCACTAATGATCAGTTTAGAATAATCCCTTTAACTAGCCGATCGACTTAACATGTCATTATCAAATTATTTGTATTTTTTATTTAGAGTTCGGAATCACGAATCCAATGCCCACTTCAATCTAGCTCAATTTTCAATATTGTGACAATATTTGAGACTGAAAAGTTATGACAAATCCACCAAGTAATCAATGTATCCCAAACTGCGTGATGCCATGTAGTATGCTTCATTTATAAGCCTTTACTCAAGGAGCACCAATGATCATTCTAGAATGATCAGTTTAATTGCCGATCAATATGACATTTCCGCACTATATCATTTGTAACTTTTGATTTAGAATTCAGAATGACACGAACCCAACAACCATGTTAAGGTAGCTCAACATTCTATATTGTGACAAAAATTAAGACCAAAACAGCTACGACAAATCATTCAAGTAATTCAATCTATCCTAAACTGCGTGATGTGATGCATTATGCTTCATTTGTAAACCTTTGCTCAATGAGAACCAATGATTAGTTTAGAATGATCAATTTAGATAGCGGATAAACTTGAAATGTATGCAATAAATCATCCATTACTTTTCATTTCGGGTTCAGAATGACATGAATCCATCGCCCACGTTAATCTACCTCTGTTATCTATATTGTGATAAAATTTTAGACAGAATTAGCTGTGACAAAGCATTCAAGTAATCCAATGTATCCCAAACTGTGTGATGCCATGCATTATGCTTCATTTATTAGCATTTAATCAAGGAGCACCAATGATCAGTTTAGAATAATCATTTTAACTGGCCGATAAACTTGACATTTACGCACTAAATCGTCCATAACTTTTTATTTAGATATCAAATTTACATGAATCCAATGCCCATGTTAATCTATCAAAATTTTCTATTATGTGACAACATTTCACACTAAAAGAGCTACCACAAAGGCTTCGAGTAAACCAATATATCCTAAACTACTTGGTGCCATGCATTATGATTCATTTATAAGGCTTTACTCCAGGAGCACTAATGATCAGTTTAGAATTATCACTTTAGAATGATCACTTTAACCAGCCGATCAACTTAACATGTCACCACTAAATCCTCTGTAACTTTTGATTTAAAGTTGAGAATCACGAATCCAATGCCTACGTTAAGCTAGCTCAATATTCGATACTGTGACAAAATTTAAGACCAAAATAGCTACGAAAAATCCTCCAAGTAATCCAATCTATCCCAAATTACGTGATGCCATGCATTATACTTAATTTTTATGCCTTTACTCATGATCAGTTTAGAATGATCATTTTAACTAGCTCATTCACTTGACATGTTTGCACTAAATCGTCTTTAACATTTGATTTAGAGCTAAAAATGAATCTAACGCCCACATTAATGGAGCTCAAGTTTCTATATTGTGACAAAATTCAAGACTGAAAGAGCTCCGACAAAGCCTCCAAGTAATCCAATGCAACCCAAACTGCGGAATGCCATGCAATATGCTTCATTTGTAAACTTTTGCTCAATGAGAATCAAAGATCATTTTAGAATGATCAATTTAACTAGGTGATAAACTTGACATGTCCGCACTAAATCGTCCGTAACTTTTGATTTAGAGTTCAGAACGACACGAATCGAACGCCCACGTTCAGCTAGCTCAATATTCTATATTGTGACAAAATTTAACACTGAAATAGCTATAACAAAGCTTCCTAGTAATTCAATCTAGTACAAACTGCATGATGTGATGCATTATGCTTCATTTGTAAACCTTTGCTCACTGAACACTAATGATCAGTTTAGAATGATCATTTTATAAGGTCGAAATAGCTATGAAAAATCCTCCAAGTAATCCAATCTATCATGAACTACATGATGTCATGCATTATGCTTCATTTATAAGCCTTTTCTGAAGGAGCAGAAATGATAAGTTTAGAATAATCATTTTAACTTGCCGGTCAACTTGACATGTCCGGACTAAATCGTATGTAACTTTAAATTTAGAGTTTAGAATGACACGAATCTAACGCCCACGTTAAGGTAGCTCAATAATCTATACGATGCAAAAATATAGAAAGAAATAGCTTTGACAAAGCCTCCAACTAATCCAATCTATCCCAAATTGCGTGATTCAATGCATTATGCTTCATTTATATGCCTTTACTCAATGAGCAACAATGATCAGTTTAGAATGATAATTTTAACTAGCTGATAAAATTGACATGTCCGCACTAAATCGTCTTTAACATTGATTTAGAGCTCAAAATGACATGAATCCAATGCCCACGTTAATCTAGCTCAATTTTCAATTTTATGACAACATTTAAGACTGAAAGAGCGACGAAAAGGCCTCCAAGTAATCCAATGTATCCAAAACAGTGTGATGCCATGCATTATGCTTCATTTATACGCCTTTACTCAATGAGCACCAATGATCAGTTTGGAATGATCATTTTAACTAGCTCATTCACTTGATATGTCCGCACTAAATCGTTTTTAGCATTTGATTTAGAGCTAAAAATGAATCTAACGCCCACATTAATCGAGCTCAATTTTCTATATTGTGACAAAATTCGAGACTGAAAGAGCTCCGACAAAGCCTCCAAGTAATCCAATGTAACCCAAACTGCAGAATGCCATGCAATATGTTTCATTTGTAAACTTTTGCTCAATGAGAATCAATTATCACTTTAGAATGATCAATTTAACTAGGTGATAAACTTGACATGTACGCACTAAATCGTCCGTAACTTTTGATTTAGAGTTCAGAACGACACGAATCGAACGCCCACGTTCAGCTAGCTCAATATTCTATATTGTGACAAAATTTAACATCGAAATAGCTATGACAAAGCTTCCTAGTAATTCAATCTATCCCAAACTGCGTGATGTGATGCATTATGCTTCATTTGTAAACCTTTGCTCACTGAGAACCAATGAACAGTTTAGAATGATCATTTTATAAGGTCGAAATAGCTATGAAAAAGCCTCCAAGTAATCCAATCTATCCTAAACTACATGATGTCATGCATTATGCTTCATTTATAAGCCTTTTCTCAAGGAGCAGAAATGATAAGTTTAGAATAATCATTTTAACTTGCCGGTCAACTTGACATGTCCGCACTAAATCGTATGTAACTTTAAATTTAGAGTTTAGAATGACACGAATCTAACGCCCACGTTAAGCTCAATAATCTATGCGATGCAAAAATATAGACAGAAATAGCTTTGACAAAGCCTCCAACTAATCCAATCTATCCCAAATTGCGTGATGCAATGCATTATGCTTCATTTATACGCCTTTACTCAATGAGCAACAATGATCAGTTTAGAATGATAATTTTAACTAGCTGATAAAATTGACATGTCCGCACTAAATCGTCTTTAACATTGATTTAGAGCTCAAAATGACATGAATCCAACGCCCACGTTAATCTAGCTCAATTTTCAATTTTATGACAACATTTAAGACTGAAAGAGCGACGAAAAAGCCTCCAAGTAATCCAATGTATCCAAAACAGTGTGATGCCATGCATTATGCTTCATTTATACGCCTTTACTCAATGAGCACCAATGATCAGTTTAGAATGATCATTTTAACTAGCTCATTCACTTGATATGTCCGCACTAAATCGTCTTTAACATTTGATTTAGAGCTAAAAATGAATCTAATGCCCACATTAATCGAGCTCAATTTTCTATATTGTGACAAAATTCGAGACTGAAAGAGCTCCGACAAAGCCTCCAAGTAATCCAATGTAACCCAAACTGCGGAATGCCATGCAATATGTGTCATTTGTAAACTTTTGCTCAATGAGAATCAATGATCACTTTAGAATGATCAATTTAACTAGGTGATAAACTTGACATGTCCGCACTAAATCGTCCATAACTTTTGATTTAGAGTTCAGAACGACACGAATCGAACGCCCACGTTCAGCTAGCTCAATATTCTATATTGTGACAAAATTTAACACCGACATAGCTATGACAAAGCTTCCTAGTAATTCAATCTATCCCAAACTGTGTGATGTGATGCATTATGCTTCATTTGTAAACCTTTGCTCACTGAGCACCAATGATCAGTTTAGAATGATCATTTTATAAAGTCGAAATAGCTATGAAAAAGCCTCCAAGTAATCCAATCTATCCTGAACTACATGATGTCATGCATTAGGCTTCATTTATAAGCCTTTTCTCAAGGAGCAGAAATGATACGTTTAGAATAATCATTTTAACTTGCCGGTCAACTTGACATGTCCGCACTAAATCGTATGTAACTTTAAATTTAGAGTTTAGAATGACACGAATCTAACGCCCACGTTAAGGTAGCTCAATAATCTATACGATGCAAAAATATAGACAGAAATAGCTTTGACATAGCCTCCAACTAATCCAATCTATCCCAAATTGCGTGATGCAATGCATTATGCTTCATTTATACGTCTTTACTCAATGAGCAACAATGATCAGTTTAGAATGATAATTTTAACTAGCTGATCAAATTGACATGTCCGAACTAAATCGTCTTTAACAATTGATATAGAGCTCAAAATGACATGAATCCAACGCTGATGTAAGATTGAATATCAATCTCACAAGCGGTACGGCCGTGACTTGCAAGACCGAGAATCTCTCTTGGCTTAAGCGGGCAAGGGAACTAAAAGGAGGGGGTTTTGATCGAATCACACGATCAAAGGTGAACCAAGAGAGTTTGAATCTCTCAAACTAACCTGGTCGTGGCTTCAATAGAAAGGAAGTGAATCACACACTTAGTTTCTAAAGAATAAGAACAAGTTCCAAGACCAGGCTTTGAAGAAAATACTTTGTATTCAACTTTTATTTCAATGGTGGTCTATCTTTACAATGAGGTCGTGCTGAGCTTATATAGTGTTCCTAGCAATGGTCCTAAACCTAAAAAGGAGAAAAGGATATCATACATTTAAAATATATGGCTGTTGGCCATTAATGTCTAGTTTGGCCAGCAAGGAAAGTGTATATGCTTGTATCTTTTGAGCTTTGGGGCGAATGTAATGTGTCTAGGTATATCCTGGATGCTTTGGAAAGTCTTCAATACGTGCCCAAGTTGCAAGTAATAGAGATATTGCAATCTGAACACATTAAGTGCGCTTCGGTCCATATATGGCAAGTCATGGAGGAAAGGGATTCGCCTGATCCTCTGGTGGCTGGTGCATGGTAGGTTTATTTTTTGCTTCCATAGGGCCTTAATTATATCTCCTGGATGCCATGTTTTGGCTTGCAAGTGATTAAACCAGTTGGCCATCTCACTTACCATAAACGGCTCCAATCGGTTCATTTGAAGGCATGGATGGACCCGCCTGGTCCAAGGCGTGTTTGAGCTTCTAGAAGTGCTTAAGGGAACTCCTAGAAGTACCAAAAAGTCTCCTGGTCGCCAAAGAAACGTTTGGAGACTTTCATATAAGGAAAGTTTCAAATATAGTAAGTTTCGAAAACTCCAATTTGATGTATGGTGCATGACTTGATCTGACTTTCTTTTTGGGTGAGCTGCATGTCGCCGCATGTCCTCTGTGAGTCAGGATTATAGGCCAAGTATGGTCTTGGCTGGCCGCTTGTTGGTTACGCTTGGATTCATGAAGATACACCCATGTATCCTTTTGCGCGTATTTGGCCGTCTTTGTGTTCCTTGGGCCGGCCGGGCCAGGCAGTTGGCCGGGGGTTGGGCTGATGACCTCATTAAACGCCCACGTTAATCTAGCTCAATTTTCAATTTTATGACAACATTTAAGACTGAAAGAGCGACGAAAAAGCCTCCACGTAATCCAATGTATCCAAAACAGCGTGATGCCATGCATTATGCTTCAGTTATGCGTTACTCAATGAGCACTAATGATCAGTTTAGAATGATTAATTTAGCTAGGTGACAAACTTGACATGTCCGCATTAAATTGTCTGTAATTTCTCATTTAGAGTTCAGAATGACAAGAGTCCGACGCCCACATTAAACTAACTCAATTTTCTATATTGTGATAATATTTAAGACCGAAATAGCTACAACAAAACATCCAAGTAATCCAATCTATCCCAAACTACATGATGACATGCATTATACTTTATTTGTAAACCTTTGCTCAATGACCACTGATGATCAGTTTAGAATGATCATTTTAACTGGCCGATCAACATGACATTTCCATACTAAATCGTCTACAACTATTGATTTAGAGTTCAAAATGACACAAATCCAACGCCCATGTTTAGCTACCTTAATTTTCTATATTGTGATAAAATTTAAGACCAAAATAGCTACGACAAAGCCTCAAAGTAATCGAATCTATCCCAAAAATGTGATGCCACACATTATATAGAAACTTCACATGTCCACACTAAATCGTCTGTAACTTTTGATTTAGTGATCAGAATTACACTACTCCAATGCCCTTGTTAAGCTAGCTTAATATTCTATTTTCTGACAAAATTTAAAAGAGAAGTAGCTACGACAAAGCCTGCAGGTAATGCAATCTATCCCAAACTACATGATATCATGCATTATGCTTCATTTATAAGCCTTTACTAAAGGAGCACGAATGATCAGTTTAGAATGATCATTTTAACTAGCTGATCAACTTGACATGACCACACTAAATCATCCATAACTTTTGATTTTAAGTTCAGAATAAAACGAATCCAACGCCCACATTAAGCTACATGAATTTTCTATATTGCGACAAAATTTAAAACTGAAATAGCTACGACAATGCCTCCAAGTAATTCATTCTATCTCAAATTGCATGATGCAATGCATTATGCTTCATTGATATGCTTTAACTAACTGAGCACCAATGATCACTTTAGAAATATCATTTTAACTAGCTGATAAACTTGGCATGTCCGCACTAAATCGTCTTTCACTTTTGATTTAGAGCTCAAAATGACATGAATCAACACCCCACATTAAGCTAGCTCAATTTTCCATATTGTTACAACAATTGAGACTGAAAGAGCTACGAAAAAATCTCCAATAATCCAATATATCCCAAAATGCATGATGCCATGCAATATACTTCATTTGTAAACCTTTGCACAATGACCACCAATGATCAGTTTAGAATGATCATTTTAATTGGCTGATCAACATGACAATTCTGCACTAAATCGTCTATAATAATTGATTTAGAGTTCAAAATGACACGAATCCAACGCACACGTTTAGCTATCTTAATTTTCTATATTGTGACAAAATTTAAGACCAAAATAGCTACGAAAAAGCCTCCAAGTAATCCATTCTATCTCAAATTGCATGATGCCATGCATTATGCTTCATTGATATGCTTTAACTCAATGAGCACCAATGATCAATTTAGAATGATCATTTTAACTAGCTAATCAACTTGACATGTCCGCACTAAGTCGTTTTTCACTTTTGATTTAGAGCTCAAAATGACATGAACCAACAACCCACGTTAAGCTAGATCAATTTTCCATATTGTGACAACAATTGATATTCAAAGAGCTACGACAAAGCCTCCAAACAATCCAATGTATCCCAAACTGTGTGATGCCATGCATTACGCTTCATTTATAAGTCTTTACTCAATGAGAACCAATGATCAGTTTAGAATGATCATTTTAACTGGCCGATCAACTTGACATGTGCACACTAAATTGTCCTTAACTTTTGATTTATAGTTCAGAATGACACGAATCCAAAGCCAACGTTAAGCTACTTCAATTTTCTATATTGTGACAAAACTAAAGACCAGAATAGCTACAACAAAGCCTCCAAGTAATCGAATCTATCCCAAACTACGTGATGCTATGCATTATGCTTCATTTGTAAACCTTTGCTCAATGAGCACCAATGATCATCTTAGAAAGATCAATTTAACTGGCCGATCAACTAAATATGTATGCACTAAATATTCCGTAACTTTTGATTTAGAGGTGAGAATGACAAGAATCCAGCGGCCACATTAAGTGAGCTCAATTTTCTATATTGTGACAAAATTTAAAACCAAAATAGCTATGACAAAGCCTCCAAGTAATCGAATCTATCCCAAACTGCATGATGCTATGCATTATGCTTCATTTGTAAACCTTTGTTCAATGAGCACCAATGATCATCTTAGAAAGATCAATTTAACTGACACATCAACTTGACATGTATGCACTAAATCGTTCGTAACTTTTGATTTAGAGAGTTCATAATGACACGATTCCAATGCCCACATTCAGCTAGCTCAATTTTCTATATTTTGAAAACATTTGAAACTGAAAGAGCTATCACAAACCCTTCAAGTTTTCCAATCTATCCTAAACTACGTGATGCCATGCATTATGCTTCATTTATACACCTCTGCTTAACGAGCACCAATGATCAGTTTAGAATGATCATTTTAACTACCTGATCAACTTCATATGTCCACACTAAATCGTCTTTGACTTTCGATTTAGAGCTCAAAATGAAATGAAACCAACGCCCACGTTAAGCTAGCTCAATGTTCCACATTGTGAACATTTGAGACTAAAAGAGCTAGACAAAGCCTCAAAGTAATGCAATCCATCCCAAACTGCGTGATGTCATGCATTATGCTTCATTTATAAGACTTTACTGAAGGGGCACCAATGATCGGTCTAGAATGATCACTTTAACTAGCCGATCAAGTTGACATGCTTGCACTAAATCATCCGTAACTTTTGATTTTCAGTTCTGAATGAAACAAATTGACCACCCAGTTTAAGATAGCTAATTATTTTGTATTGTGTCAAAATTTAAGACCAAAATAGCTACGACAAGCCTCCAACTAATCCATGTTATCTCAAATTGCATGATGCCACACATTATGCTTCATTGATATGCTTTAACTCAATAAGCACTAATGATCAGTTTAAATTGATCATTTTAACTAGCTGATCAACTTGAAATGTCCGCACTAAATCATCTTTAACCTTGATTTAGAGCTCGAAATTACATGAATCAATAGCCCACGTTAAGTAAGCTAAATTTTCCATAATGTGATAACAATTGAGACTGAAAGAGCTACGACAAAGCCTCCAAATAATCTAATGTATCTCAAACTGCGTGATGCCATGCATTACGTTTCATTTATAATTCTTTACTAAATGAGAACCAATGATCAGTTTAAAATGATTATTTTAACTGGCCGATAAAATTGACATGTACACACTTAATCGTCCGTAACTTTTGATTTATAGTTCGGAATGACAAGAATCCAACGCCCACGTTAAGCTAGCTCAATCTTCAAGTAATCCAATGTATCTTAAACTGCATGATGCCTTGCATTGTGGTTCATTTATTAGCCTTTACTCAAGGAGCACCAATGATCAGCTTAGAATTACATTTTAACTGCCGATTAACTTGACATGTCCACACTAAATTGTGCGTAACTCTTTATTTAGAGGTTTGAATGATACAAATACAACACGCACATTGAGCTAGCTCAATTATTTTGTATTATGACGACAGTTGAGAGTAAGAGGGCTACTACAAAGCCTCCAAGTAATCCAATGTATCTAAAACTGTGTAATGTCATGCATTATGGTTCATATATCAGCCTTTACTAAAGGAGCACCAATGATCAGCCTTTACTAAAGGAACACCAATGATCAGTTTAGAATGATTATTTTAGCTGGCCGATCAACTTGATATGTCCGCATTAAATTGTCCGTAACTTTAATATAGAGTTATGAATGACACGAATCCAAAGCCCACTTTAAGCAAGCTCAAGTTTCTATATTGTGACAAAATTTAAGACCGAAATAGCTAGGAGAAAGCCTCCAAGTAATCGAATCTATCCCAAATTGCGTGATGCTATGCATTATACTTTTTTTGTAAACCTATGCTAAATGAGAACAAATGATCATATTAGAAAGATGAATTTAAGTGCCCGATAACCTTGACATGTATGCACTAAATCGTCCGTAACTTTTGATTTAGAGTTCAGAATGAAACGAATCCATCACCCACTTTAAGCTAGCTGAATAGTTTAAGTTGTGACAAAATTTACGACAGAAGTTGTGACAAAATTTACGACAGAAGTTGTGACAAAATTTACGACAGAAGTAGGCAGTAATCCAATGTATCCCAAAATGTGCCATGCATTATGCCTCATTTATATGCCTTTACTATAGGAGCACCAATGATCATGTTTGAATGATCATTTCAACTAGCCGATCAACTTGACTTATCCGCTCTACATCGTCCGTCAATTTTTACTTAGAGTTCAAAATGACACGAATCCAACGTCCAGGTTAACTTAGCTCAATTTTCTATATTGTGACAAAATTAATTTTAGACCAATATAGCTACGACAAAGCTACCAAGTAATCAAATATATCCCAAACTGCGTGAGGCCATGCATTATACTTCATTTGTAAGTCTTGAGTCAAGGAGCCCCAGTGATCAGTTTAGAATGACTTTTTGAACTGGACGATCAAATTGACATGTCTGTAAGAAATCGTGAGTAAATGTTGATTTAGAGTTCCGAATGACACGAATCCAATGCCCACAATAAGCTAGCTCAATATTCCATATTGTGAGAACATTTGAGGTTGAAGGAGCTACTACGAAGCGTCCAATTAATCCAATGTATTCCAAACTGCATGATACCATGTGTTATGTTCATTTATAAGCCTTAACTCAAGGACCATCAATGATCAGTTTAGAATGATATTTTCAACTGGACGATCAACTTGACATGTCCACAATAAATCATGAGTAACTATTGATTTAGAGTTCAGAATGACACGAATCCAACGCGCACGTTAAGGTAGCTCAATTTTCTATATTGGGATAACACCTGAGACTGTAAGAGCTACGACAAAGCTGCCTCCAATTAATCTAATATATCCCAAACTGCGTGATGACATGCCTTATGCTTCACTTATCAGCCTTTACTCAAGGAGCACCGATGATCATTTTAAAATGGTCATTTTAACTTGCCGATCAATTTGACATGTCTGCACTAAATCGTCAGTAACTTTTAATATAGAGTTCAATATTACACAAATCCAGCACCACGTTAAGCTAGCTTAATTTTTAATATTGTGACAACATTTGAGATTGAAAAAGCTACGACAAAGCCTCCAAGTAATCCAATGTATACCAAACTACGTGATGCTATGTATTATGCTTAATTTATAAGCCTTTACTGAAGGAGCACCAGTGATCAGTTTACAATGATCATTTTCACTGAATGATTAACCTGACATGTGAGTACTAAATCCTCCACAACTTTTCAGTTACAGTTCAAAGGTACACGAATCCAAGGTCCACGTTAAGATAGCTCAATTTTCCATATTGTGACAAAATTAAAACCGAAATAGCTACGACAAGGCCTACATGTAATCCAATCTATCCCAAACTGCCTGATGTCATGCATTATGCTTCATACATTGCCTTTACTCGAGTACTAATGATCAATTTAGAATGAACATTTTAACTACATGATCCACTTACATGTCTGCACTAAATCATCTTCAACCTTTGATATAGAGCTCAAAATGACATTAGTCCTACACCCACATTAAGCTATCTCAATTTTCCATAATGTGACAACATTTGAGGCTGAAAGAGCTACGAAATAGCCTCCAAATAATACAATGTATCCCAAAATGTGTGATCCATGCATTATACTTCACTGAGAAGCCTTTACTCAATGAGCACTAATAAGCAGCTTAGAATGTTCATTTTCACTACCCGATCAACTTGTCATATGCGCACTAAATCGTCCGTAACTTTTGATTTAGAGTTTCGAATGACACAAATCCAATGTCTACGTTAAGCTAGCTCAATTTTCAATATTGTCACATAATTTAACACCGAAATATCTCTGAAAAAGCCTACAAGTAATCCAATCTATTCCAAACTGCATGATGCTTTATGCTTCATTCATAAGCTTTTACTCAAGGAGCACCAATTATCATTTTAGAATGATCATTTTAACTGGTCGACCAACTTGACATGTCTGCACTAAATTGTTCGTAACTTTTGATATAGAGTTCAGAATGACATGAATCCAACACCAACATTAAGCTAGCTCAATTTTCTATATTGTGATAATCATTTAAGGCTGAAAGAGCTACGACAAAGCCTCCAAGTAATCCAATGTATCCATAACTATGTGATGTCATGTATTATGCTTCATTTAATTGCCTTTACTGAAGGAGTACCAATGATCAGTATAGAATGATCATTTTAGCTGGATGATTAACTTGACATGTGCACACTAAATCGTCTGTAACTTTTGATTTAACGTTCAAAATGACACAAATCCAATGTCGCAGTTAAGCTAGCTCAATTTTCTATATTGTGAGGAAATTTAAGACAAAAATAGCTATGCCAAAGTCTCCAAGTAATCCAATCTATCCAAAACTATGTGATGCCATGCATTAAGCTTCATTTATAAGCTTTTACTCAAGGAGCACCAATGATCAGTTTAGAATTATCATTTTAACTTGCTGTTCAACTTATCATTAGCGCACTAAATCATCTTTCACTTTTGATTTAGAGCTCAAAAGGACATGAGTCCAACACCCACGTTGAGCTAGCTCAATTTTCCATATTGTGACAACATTTGAGACTGAAAAAGCTACGAAAAAGCCTCCAAATAATACAATGTATCCCGAAATGTGTGATCCATGCATTATACTTCACCGAGAAGCCTTTACTCAAGGAGCACCAATAAGCAGCTTAGAATGTTCATTTTCACTACCCGATCAACTTGTCATATGCGCACTAAATCGTCCGTAACTTTTGATTTAGAGTTTGGAATGACACAAATCCAATGTCTAGGTTAAGCTAGCTCAATTTTCAATATTGTCACATAATTTAACACCGAAATATCTCTGAAAAAGTCTACAAGTAATCTAATTTATTCCAAACTGCGTGATGCTTTATGCTTCATTCATAAGCTTTTACTCAAGGAGCACCAATTATCATTTTAGAATGATCATTTTAACTGGTCGATCAACTTGACATGTCTGCACTAAATTGTTCGTAACTTTTGATATAGAGTTCAGAATGACATGAATCCAACACCAACATTAAGCTAGCTCAATTTTCTATATTGTGATAATCATTTAAGGCTGAAAGAGCTACGACAAAGCCTCCAAGTAATCCAATGTATCCATAACTACGTGATGCCATGTATTATGCTTCATTTAATTGCCTTTACTGAAGGAGTAACAATGATCAGTATAGAATGATCATTTTAGCTGGATGATTAACTTGACATGTGCACACTAAATCGTCTGCAAGTTAAGCTAGCTCAATTTTCTATATTGTGAGGAAATTTAAGACAAAAATAGCTATGACAAAGTCTCCAAGTAATCCAATCTATCTCAAACTATGTGATGTCATGCATTAAGCTTCATTTATAAGCTTTTACTCAAGGAGCACCAATGATCAGTTTAGAATTATCATTTTAACTTGCTGTTCAACTTAACATTAGCGCACTAAATCATCTTTCACTTTTGATTTAGAGCTCTAAAGGACATGAGTCCAACACCCACGTTGAGCTAGCTCAATTTTCCATATTGTGACAACATTTGAGACTGAAAAAGATACGAAAAAGCTTCCAAGAAATCCAATATATCCCAAAATGTGTGATGCCATGCAGTATGCTTCATTTATAAGCCTTTACTAAGGGAGCACCAACGATCTGTTTAGAATGCTCATTTTAATTGGCCTATCAACTTGACTTGTCCTACTAAATCATCCGTAACTTTTCATTTAGAGTTTAGAATGACACGAATCCAGCACCCACGTTAACATAGTTAAATTTTCTATATTGTGACAACATTTGAGTCAGAAAGAGCTATTACGAAGCTTGATCCAAGTAATCCAATTAATCCCAACCTATGTGATGCCATGCATTATGCTTCATCTATAAGCCTTTATTCAAGGAGGACCAATGATAAGTTTAGGATGATCATTTTAACTTGCCAATGAACTTGATATGTGCGCACTAAATCGTCTGCCACTTTTGATTTAGAGTTCAATGGGACAGAATCCAAGGCGCACGTTAAGCTAACTAGATTTTCTATATTGTGACAAAATTTAAAACCAAAATAGCTACGACAAAGCCTCAAAGTAATCCAATCTATCGCAAACTACGTGATGCCATGCATTGTGCTTCCTTTATTGCCTTTGCTAAAGGAGCACCGATGATCAGTTTAGAATGATCATTTTAACTACTTGATCAACTTACATGTCTGCACTAAATCATCTTCAACTTTTGATTTAGTGCTCAAAATGATATAAGTCCAACATCTACGTTAAGCTAGCTCAATTTTCCATATTGTGACAACATTTGAGACCGAAAGAGCTACGAAAAATCCTCCAAGAAATCCAATGTATCCCAAAATGCGGGATGCCATGCATTATGCTTCACTTATAAACTTTTACTCAAGAAGCAGCAATAATGAGCTTAGAATGATCATTTTATCAGGGCGATCAACTTGTCATGTCCGTACTAAATCGTCCATAACTTTTGATATACAGTTTAGAATGACACGCATCCAACACACACGTTAAGCTAGTTCAATTTTCTATATTTTGAAAAAATTTAACACAGAAATAGCTACAAAAAACCTTTTAAGTAATCCAATATATTTCAAATTGTGTGATCCTTTGCATTATGCTTCATTTATAATCCTTTACTCAAAGAGCAACAATGATCAGTTTAAAATGATTATTTTAACTAGCTGATCAACTTGCTATGCCCGCACTAAATCTTCAGTAACTTTTGATATAGAGGTCAGAATGACAAGTATCCAACGTCCACGTTAAACTAGCTCAATTTTCTATATTGTGACAACATTTAAGGCTGAAAGAGCTATGACAAAGCCTCCAAGTAATCCAATGTATACCAAACTGTGTGATGCCATGTATTATGCTTCATTTATAAGCCTTTACTGAAGAAGCACCAGCCATCAGTTTAGAATGATCATTTTAATTGGCCGATTAACTTGAAATGTGTGCACTAAACAATTTTTAACTTTTCATTTAGAGTTCAAAATGATACGAATCCAACGCCCACATTAAGCTAATTCAATTTTCTATATTGTGACAACATTTGAGTCAGAAAGAGCTACACCAAAGCTTGATCCAAGTAATCCAATTAATCCCAAACTATGTGATGCCATGCATTATGCTTCATCTATAAGCCTTTACTCAAGGAGCACCAATGATAGGTTCAGAATGATCATTTTAACTGGCCAATGATTTTGACATGTGCGCATTAAATCGTCTGCAACTTTTGATTTAGAGTTCAATGGAACTTGATTCCAAGGCACACGTTAAGCTAACTTGATTTTCTATATTGTGACAAAATTTAAAACCAAAATAGGTACGACAAAGCCTCCTAGTAATCCAATCTATCCCAAACTATGTGATGTCATGCATTATGCTTCATTGATTGCCTTTACTCAAGGAGCACCGATGATTAGTTTATGATGATCATTTTAACTACCTGATCAACTTACATGTCTGCACTAAATCATCTTCAACTTTTGATGTAGTGCTTAAAATGACATGAGTCCAACACCCACGTTAAGCTAGCTCAATTTTCCATATTGTGACACATTTGAGACATAAAGAGCTACGAAAAATCTTTCAAGAAATCCAATGTATCCCAAGATGTGTCATGCCATGCATTATGCTTCACTTATAAACCTTTACTCAAGAAGCACCAGTAATCAACTTAGAATGATCGTTTTAACTGGGCGATCAACTTGTCATGTCAGCACTAAATCGTCCATAACTTTTGATATAGAGTTTATAATGACACGCATCCAATGCCCACGTTAAACTAGCTCAGTTTTCTATACTGTAACAAAGTTTAACACCAAAATAGCTATGAAAAAGCCTCCAAGTAATCCAATATATTCAAACTGCGTGATCCCTTGCATTATGCTTCATTTATAAGCCTTTACTCAAGGAGCACCAGTGAGCAGTTTAAAATGATCATTTTAACTACGTGATCAATATGACATGTCCGCACTTAATCTTCCGTAACTTTTTATATACAGTTCAGAATGACAAGAATTCAACGCCCACGTTATGACAACATTTAAGACTGAAAGAGCTATGACAAAGCCTCCAACTAATCCAATGTATCCCAAACTACCTGATGCTATGTATTATACTTCATTTATAAGTCTTCACTCTAGGATCACCAATTATCAGTTTAGAATGATCATTTTAGCTATCTTATTAACTTGAAATGTGCGCACTAAACAGTTCGTAACTTTTAATTTAGAGTTCAAAATGACACGAATCTAATCCCCACGTTAAGCTAGCTCAATTTTCTATATTGTCACAAAATCTAAGACCAAAATATGTACGATAAAGACTCCAAGTAATCCAATCTTTCCCAAACTGCGTGATGCAATGCATTATGCTTCATTTATTGCCTTAACTCAGGAAAACCGATGATCAGTTTAGAATGATCATTTCAACTACCTGATCAACTTACATGTCTGCACTAAATCATCTTCAACTTTTGATTTAGTGCTGAAAATGACATGAGTCCAACACCCACGTTAAACTAGCTCAATTTTCCATATTGTGACAACATTTGAGACAGAAAGAGCTACAAAAAATCCTCCAAGAAATCCATTGTATCCCAAAATGCTTGATGCCATGCATTATGCTTCACTTATAAACCTTTACTCAGGAAGCACCAATAATCAGCTTAGAATGATCATTTTAACAGAGCGATCAACTTGTCATGTCTCCACTAAGTTGTATATAACTTTTGATATAGAGTGTAGAATGATAGACATCCAACGCCTATGTTAAGCTAGCTCAATTTTCTATATTATGACAAAATTTAACACCGAAATAGCTACGAAAAAGCCTCCAAGTAATCCAGTATATTCCAAACTGTGTGATCCCTTGCATTATGCTTCATTTATAAGCCTTTACTCAAGGAGCACCAATGATCAGTTTAGAATAATCATTTTAACTAGCTGATCAACTTGACATATCCGCACTAAATCGTGTTTCACTTTTGCTTTAGAGTTCAGAATAACATGAATCCAATGCCTACGTTAAGCTAGCTCAATATTCTATATTTTGAAAAATTTAAGACCGAAATAGCAATGACAAAGCCTCCAACTATTCCAATCTATCCCAAACTGTGTGATGTCATGCATTATGCTTCTTTTGTAAACATTTTCTCAATGAGCACCAATGATCAGTTTAGAATGATCGTTTTAACTAGCTGATCAACTTGACATGCCCGCACTAAATCATCTTTAACATTTGATTTAGATATTAAAATAACATGAATCCAACGCCCACGTTAAGCTAGCTCAATTTCCTATATGGTAATAACATTTGAGAGTGAAAGAGCTAAGAAAAAGCTTCCAAGTAATCCAATGTATCACAAACTGTCTGATGCAATGCATTATGCTTCATTTATAAGCCTTTACTCAAGGAGCACCAATGATCAGCTATGAACGATCATTTTAACTGGCTGATCAACTTGTCATGTACGCACTAAATCGTCCATAACTTTTTATTTTGAGTTGAAAATGGCACAGATTCAATGCCCACGTTAAGCTAGCTCATTTTTCTATATTGTAACAAAATTTAAGAGCGAAATAGCTATGCCAAAGCGTCCAATTAATCCAATCTATCCCAAACTGCCTGATGCCATGTATTATGCTTCATGTATAAGCCTTTAGTCATGGAGAACCAATGGTCAGTTTAGAATGATCATTTTACACAAGCTAATCAACTTGACATTTCCCACTAAATCATATTTAACATTTGATTTAGTGCTCAAAATGACATCAGTCCAACCCCCACGTTAAGCTAGCTAATTTTCCATTTTGTGACAACATTTGAGACTGAAAGAGATACGACAAAGCCTCCAAGTAATCCAATCTATTCCAAACTGCATGATGCCATGCATTAGGCTTCATTTATAAGCTTTTAGTCAAGGAGCATCAATGATCAGTTTAGAATGATCATTTTAACTAGACGATCAACTTGACATGTGCACACTAAATCGTCTGTAACTGTTGATTTAGAGTTCAGAATGACACGAATCCAATGCCCACATTAAGCTAGCTAAATGTTTTATATTCTAATAATATTTGACTTAAAGAGCTACAACAAAGCCTCTAAATAATCCAATACAACAAAGCGTACAAGTAATCCAGTATATCCCAAACTGCGTGATGTCCTGCATTATGCTTCATTTATAAGCCTTTACTCAAGGAGCACCAATGGTAAGTTTAGAGTGATAATTTTAACTGGCCGATCAACCTGACATGTCTGCACTAAATCGTCCCTAACTTTTTATTTAGAGTTCAAAATGACACTAATCCAACTCACACATTAACCTAGCTCAATTTTCTATATTGTGACAACATTTGACACTGAAATAGCTAAGACGAAGCTTCCAAGTAATCCAATATATCCCAAACTGTGTTATGCCATGCATTATGCTTCATTTATAAGCCTTGAATCAAGGAGCACCAATGATCAGTTTAGAATGATCATTTTAACTAGCTGATCAACTTGACATGTGCGCACTAAATTGTCTTTAACTTTTGATTTAGAGCTCGAAATGACTTGAGTCCAACGCACACATTAAGCTAGCTCAATTTTCGATATTGTGTCAACATTTGGGACGGATGGAGCTACTAAAAAGCCTCTAAGTAATCCAATGTATCCCAAACTGCATGATGCCATGCATTATGCTTCATTTATAAGACTTTACTTAAGGAGCACCAATGATCAGTATGATGTGATCCTGGTGAGGATCAAGCCCCTGATCAATTCAAAATGGTTGTGGAAGAGGGGATGAATGGATGGAAGTTTCGGAGTGGGTGAAACGATGGTGTAACTTGCGGATGTGTGAGCTGTTAAGTGAATGGATCTGAGAACAAGGGGAAATGGATGATACTTCTCAAGGATGGTGGAAATCCTTGGACTATCTGCTTGCTCTGTATGAATGACAAAGGCCAGGCATGTTGGGCAAGGGGTGAATCGAATTGAAACTTCCAAGGGTGATGAAGATCCTTTAGACTTTTGGCTCTTGAGAGGAATGAGAAAGTGTTCTGAAATTCCTTATTAAAGAAGATGATCAAACTAGTTTAAGAAAGAGATTTGCTATTAAAATGTTTGATTATTCAGAAAGAAGGATACAAGAGAGTACTTATAGTATTCTAGGAAATTGAAAATGACTCCTAAAATTCTACCTAAACATTAAAGGAAATACTTAGTGAATTACAAAGACAACTAAGACGACGACTAAAAAGTAGATAATGCTTTGACTTGATTCTTCCTCTCTTATTTCGTGGATGATGAGATAGAATGGGCCTTGATTCACCAAGAGGCTGTGGTAAATTACCTTGGGTTTGCCTCATTAAAAACCTATCTTAGAAAACCCATTGGGACAAAACTAAGAATAGGGCAAAAGAGTACAACTCAAGGCACCTCTCTTGGTGAGGTTTAGGTGGCTTGAATCACAATCAATGTGGTTGGATTAGCACACACTAAACTGGCCTGAATGGTGTTGAGAAGGTGCAGTATTGTTGTCTTAAGTTTGGCTTGCTTGGATGGGGTAATGGGGCCATTGAAGATCTGTAGGCTTTCATATCTAATATCCGCGGGTTCTAGCTGCTCCTTAGCATCTTTAGTGGCTTCTTCCTCCTCTGGTTCAAGCTGGTCCTTAGGTTTTGGTTCCTTGCTGGCCATGCTGACATCATCCTCCCCCAGTTGAGAAGGATTTGGCCTCAAATCTGTTTCATCTGCAAAATATGGAACCAATACTGAAGCTTGAACTCACTTGGTACTTACCTTAAAGATCAGCTAGTACGCATTGTCATTGATCTTCTTGATGACTTTGAATGGGACATCAATCCTAGGTATTAGCTTGGATTTCCTTTCACTCAGAATCTATTTTTGCGCAAATGGGTCCACACCAAGTCTCCTTCCTCAAATGCTAACTCCTTTCGGCCTTTATTGGCTTGTTGAGCATACATCTTACTCTTATTTTCAATATTGAGCTGAGCCTTCTCATGAATTTTTTAACCAACTCAGCATTTTTCTTTCCATCAAGGCTTGTCCTCTCACTCAAAGGTAAAGGCATTAGATCCAAAGGTGTGATGGGATTGAACCCATAAGCAATTTCGAATGATGAGTACTTACAAGCAGTATGCCTAGCATGATGCGAATTCAACATGAGGCAAGCATTCTTCCCAAGTCCTAAGGTTCTTTTTTAATCAAAGATCTTAACAAACAAGGTTCTATTAACTATAACAGTTTGACCATTCGATTGCGGGTGACAAGTTGTGGAGAAACAAAGCTTAGTTCCTAGCTTAGACCAAAGTGTTTTCCAAAAGTAACTAAGGAACTTAGTGTTACTATCTGATAGTATGGTCCTAGGCATACCATGAATTCTAACTATCACCTTAAAGAATAATCCAGCAATGTTGACGGCACCAGCCGTCCTATGACAAGGAATAAAGTGAGCCATTTTGGAAAACCTATCAACTACAACAAACACAGAATCCTTTACAGTCTTAATTCTAGGCAATCAAACAAAAACGTCCATAGAAATATCATGCCAAGGGTGCAAAGGTATAGGAAGAGGGTTATACAAACCATGCTTTTGGATTGTGGATCTGGCTTGCTTGCAAGTTACACATCTTTGACCAGCTTTCTCAACATCACTCCTCATGTGTGGCCAAAAGAAGAGTTCTTGCAATACATTTAATGTCTTTTCCACGTTAATGTGAACCATAATACCACCTGAATGTGCTTCCTTAACAAACAAGGCTCCCAAAGAGGAGTTAGGTACACATAACTGATTATCATAAAATAAGAAGCCTCCACTCTTAAAATATTTTCCAGTACCAAACTTCTTAAGCATAATTATCCTTAAAATTAGCATCAGTAGCATATAAATCTTTGATTTGCTCAAACCCTATCAGTTTAACTTCTGAAGAGTTCAAGAGCACATACCTCCGAGAAAGAGCATCAGCTACTACATTCTCTTGACCTTTCTTGTATTGGATCACATAAGGGAAGGTCTCAATGAATTCGACCCACCTAGCATGTCTTTTGTTCAGATTTTGTTGCCCTTTGAGATGTTTGAGTGACCCATGGTCCGTATGGATGACAACTCCTTGGGCCAAAGATAATGTTGCCATGTTTGCAAGGCCCTCAAGAGCGCATATAGTTCTTCGTCATAGGTTAGGTAATTGAGTGTGGCCCCTCCAATATTCTCACTAAAGTAGGTTATGGGCTTCCGTTCCTGCATAAGAACAGCACCAATGCCAACACCTGAGGAATGACATTCAATTTCAAAAGTTTTATCAAAGTTAGGAAGGGATAGCACCGGGGAGTGTGTGAGCATGTCTTTCAAGGTTTGCAATGCCTCCTCTTGGGCCTGCTCCCACTTAAATCCTACATTCTTTTTTATAACCTCAGTGAGTGGAGGTGATATAGTGCTAAAGTCCATGACAAATCTTTGGTAAAACCCAGCTAGGACATGGAAGCTCCTTACTTCCCCAACATTCTTTGGACTCGGCCACTCCTTAATCGCTTTTATCTTTTCCTCATCAACATTAATACCATCTGTACTCACAACAAAACCAAAGAAGACAAGGTTACCTGTTCCAAAAGTACATTTCTGAAGATTGGTATACAAGGTTTCCTTTCTAAGCACTTCAAAAACCTTTTTGAGGTGTTATACATGATCATCTAAGGTTCGGCTAAAAACTAGAATGTCATCAAAGTATACTACCACAAAATGACATATGAATTCCCTAACGACATGGTTCATCAATCTCATGAAGGTACTAGGTGCATTTGTCAAGCCAAAAGGCATTACTAACCACTCATATAAACCTTGTTTAGTTTTAAATGCAGTTTTACACTAATACCTTCTTTCATCCTAATTTCGTGATAACCACTCATAAGATCTACCTTAGAGAAGATGCTAGAACAATTCAATTCATCTAACATATCATCTAATCTAGGTATAGGATGGCGATACTTTACAGTGATATTATTGATGGCTCTGCAATCAACACACATTCTCCAGATTCCATCTTTTTTGGGACAAGCAAAACAGGTACAATACACGGGCTTATATTTTTGTGGATATGTCATTTCTCCATGAGTTCAGTGACTTGCTGTTGAAGCTCCTTTGTCTCCAGGGGGTTGGTTATGGAGGCTGGCTTTTTGGGAAGAGATGCTTCTGGTAGAAAGTCAATTTGGTGCTCAATTCCTTAGATTGGTGGTAAGCCTTGCAGTTGCTCCTCCAGAAACACATCTTTAAATTCCTGCAAAAGAAGTTGAATTTTGCTAGGAATGTCCTGCATAGATTGGTTAGTATGAAAGCATTCTTTAAGCACAAAGAGTAGGTGTGGTAAGTTACTCCCTGGGTTGGACTTAATAATAAGATTAGTCGGTTATTTGGCAGGTGGATTGGTTTGTGGTTTGGCGGTGCCGTTGGCATGGGGTTTGTTTTTAGGTTCGGATTGGGTTTTGTTTTTCTTCAAAGCTATATGATCTAAATGAACCTCTTTTGGGTATAAAGGTACTAAAACATATATGTTTCTTTCCCTTTAATTCAAATGAGTACCTATTAGTAAACCCATCATGAATAAACCTTCTATCCGATTGCCAAGGTCTGCCTAACAAGATGTGACCAGCATCCATGGGTAAAACATCACACAAAACCTCATCTTCATATTTTCCTATGGACAAAGGAACTAGGACCTCGTTCTCTACTTCTAGCTCACCCTCATCATTAAGCCATTTCAACTTATATGGTTTAGACCTCTTAATAATCTCAAGTTCTAACGTCTCTACCATAATCTCACTAGCTACATTGGTACAGCTACCTCCATCTATCACTAAGCTACAGACCTTACTCTTAACTAGACAGTGAGTGTGGAATAGGTTCTCTCTTTGCTCATTCTTTTCTGTCCTAGTTTGTAAATTTAGAGTTCTCCTAGTGACTAAGAGTTGTCCAGCATGGGGCATGTCTACATTGTTTTTCCAAGGACTCAGCATCCGAATCGTCATCCTTTGATACTATCTCACCATTAGCCCGAATAACTATGGTTTTCTTATTGGTATATTCCCTAGAGTAGTGACCAAAGCCCTTACACTTAAAACACTGAATTTCCGTAGTTTATGTGCTAGAACCCATATCCATTCGCTTAAGTTTCGAGTCTTCTACCTTAGGTTTAGTGAAAGGCTTGTAATCTTTGCTAGAGTTATCCTCCTTAGATTGGCTAAACCTAGTATAACTAAATCCGGGTTTAGGCTTTTTTCTCTTAAGTTGTTTTTCGAACATGATAACCTTATGGAGAAGTTCTTCTATTTTGACATAATGCTGAACCTCTAGGCTATCTATGCTTTCACTATTAAGGCCACCCATTGCTGGTTCCTGCCATAGTACCTAACAAATTCAGACAACTAAACAAGTAAAAGGTTTAAAGTAAAACAGAGAAACTGACATAACAATTCGTTGAAACAAAGACACAAGAACAAATACAAACGCTAGCAAAGCATGTTCTAGACCCTTTGAACTCCGGTTTCGAAATGGGTGAGTCTAACAACTTTAAGTTCGTTTTGAAACGTTTTTAAAAGGTACTCCTGGTTCTATTAAGTCTTAAGAAAAAGTTTCAATCAAGTTTTAATCTCTAAAATATACAAACAAAAGGTGATAAACTCGGATTGGGTGTTTCACATGTTTTGTCCTTTAGAAATCGGTTCTAAACTATTTTCAAGTTATTTTCCAGGTTCTTCAAAGATCTAAGATCAAGTTTAAACAAGAAACAAACCCAGAAACATTTCAAAACAAATCGCAAAAAGAAGACAAAACGTTTTTGCAAGAATACGAAAGGGTGCAAACGGGTTTGGTAGAGATACAACCTGGTTTGGAGTGGGTTCTGATACCACTTGATGTGATCCTGATGAGGATCAAGCCCCTGATAAACTCCAAATGGTTGTGGAAGAGTGGATGAATGGATTGAAGTTCCAGAATAGGTAAAATGATGGTGTAACTTGCGGATGTGTGAGCTCTTAAGTGGATGGATCCGAGAACAAGGGGAAATTGATGATACTTCTCAATGATGGTGCAAAATCCTTGAACTATCTGCTTGCTTGTGTGAATGACAAAGGCCAGGCACGTTGGGCAAGGGGTGAATCGAATTGAAACTTCCAAGAGTGATGAAGATCCCATAGACTTTTGGCTCTTGAGAGGAATGAGAAAGTGTTCTAAAATTCGTTATTCAAGAGGATGATGAAGTGAGTTTAAGAAGGAGATTTGCTATTAAAATGTTTGATGATTAAGAAAGAAGGAAACAAGAGAGTACTTATAGTAGTCTAGGAAATTGAAAATGACTCGTAAATTTCTACCAAAACTATAAAGGAAATACTTAGGGAATTACAAAGACAACTAAGACAAAGACTCAGAAGTAAATATTGTTTTGAGTGGATTCTTGCTCTCTTAATTCGTGGACCTTGATTCACAAAGAGGCTGTGGTAAAGTACCTTGGGCTTGCCTCATTAAAAATCTATATTAGAAAATCCATTGGGACAAAACTAAGAATAGGGAAAAAGACTACAATCTAAGCCACCTATGTTGGTGAGGTTCAGGTGGCTTGAATCACAATAAATGAGGTTGGATTAGCACACACTAAACTGGCCAGAATGGTGTTGAGAAGGTTATGTAGTGTTGTCTTAAGTTTGGCTTGCTTGGATGGGGTTATGGGGCCATTGATCATTTGTAGGCTTTCATCTCCAATATCCTCGGGTTCTACCTACTCCTTAGAATCTTTAGTGGCTTCTTCCTCCTCTGGTTCATGCTGCTCCTTAGGTTGTGGTTCCTTGCTGGCCATGCTCACATCAGTTTAGAATGACATGTTCAACTGGACGATCAACTTGACATGACCGCAATAAATCGTGATTAACTGTTGATTTAAAGTTCAGAATGACACGAATCCAACGCCCATGTTAATCCATCTCAATTTTCTATATTGTGACAACGTTTGAGACTAAAAGATCTAAGACAAAGCCACCAAGTAATCCAATGTATCTAAGAACCATGCATTATGCTTTATTTATAAGCCTTTACTCAAGGAGCACCAATGATGAGTTCAAAATGATCATTTTAACTGGACGATCAACTTGACATGTATGCACTAAATCGTACGTAACTTTTGATTTAGAGTTCAGAATAACACGGATCCAACATCCACGTTAAGATAGCTCAATTTTCTATATTTTGACAATATTTGAGACTGAAAGAGCTACAGAAAAGCCTCCAAGTAATCCAGTGTATCCCAAACTACGTGATGCTATGCACTATGCTTCATTATTATGCCTTTACTCAAGGAGCAGCAATGATCAATTTAGAATGATAATTTTAACTCGCTGATACACTTGACATATGCGCACCAAATCGTCTTTAACTTTTGATTTAGAGCTCAAAAATATATTAGTATTACGAACACGTTATGCTAGCTCAATTTTCCATATTGTGACAATATTTGAGACTGAAAGAGATACTACAAAGCCTCCAAGTAATCCAATATTTCCCAAACGGCGTGATGCCATGCGTTATGCTTCATATATAAGCTTTTAGTCAAGGAGCATCGATGATCAGTTTAGAATGATCATTTTAACTGGCCGATAAACTTGACATGCCCGCACTAAATTGTAAAAACTTTTTATTTAGAGTTCCGAGTGACACGAATCCAATGCCTATGTTAAGTTAGATCAATTTTCTATATTCTGACAACATTTGAGAATGATAGAGCTATGACAAAACCTCCAAGTAATCCAATGTATCACAAACTGCGTGATGTCATGCATTATGCTTCATTTATAAGCCTTTACTCATGGAGCACCAATGATGTGTTAAAAACGATCATTTTAACTGGCCGATCAACTTGACATGTGTGCACTAAATCGTTCGTAACTTTTTATTTAGAGCTGAAAATGATACGAATCCAACGCCCACGTTAAGTTAGCTCAATTTTCTATATTGTGACAAAATATAAGACGGAAATAGCAATCCAATAACCACATTAAGCTAGCTCAATTTTCTATATTGTGACAAAATTTAAGAAGGAAATAACTACAAAAAAGCTTACAAGTAATCCAATCTATCCCAAACTGTGTGATGACATGCATTATGCTTCATTTGTAAGCCTTTACTCAAGGAGCCCCAATGATCAGTTTAGAATGATCATTTTAATTGGACGATCAACTTTACATGCGCGCACTAAATCATCCATAACTGTTGATTTAGAGTTCATAATGATACGAATCCAACGCCCACCTTAAAATAGCTAAATTTTCTATATTGTGACAACATTTTAGACTTAAAGAGCTACAAAAAAGCCTCCAAGTAATCCAATATATCCCAAACTCCGTGATGCCATGTTATGTATCAGTTATAAGTCTTTACTCAAGGAGCACCAATGATACTTTTAGAATGATCATTTTAACTAGCCGATCAACTTAACATGTGTGCACTAAAATCGTCTGTAACTTTTTATTTAAAGTTCAAAATGACACGAATCCAATGCCCATGTTAAGCTAGCTCAATTTGTATATTGGGACAACATTTGAGGCTGAAATATCTATGACAAAACCTCCAAATAATCCAATGTATCCCAAAATGTGTGATGCCATGCACTATGCCTCATTTATAAGCCTTTACTCAAGGAGCACCAATGATCAGTTTGAAATGATCATTTTAACTAGCCGATCAACTTGAAATATCCGCTCTACATCGTCCGAATCCAACGCCCATGTTAACTTAGCTCAATTTTCTATATTGCGACAAAATTAATTTAAGACCAATATAGCTACGACAAAGCTTCCTAGTAGTCCAATATATCCCAAACTGTGTGAGACCATGCATTATACTTCATTTATAAGCCTTGATTCAAGGAGCCCCAATGATCAGTTTATAATGATATTTTGAACTAGACGGTCGAATTGACATGTCCGCAAGAAATCATGAGTAACTATTGATTTAGAGTTCAGAATGACACGAATCCAATGCCCACATTAAGCTAGCTCAATATTCCATATTGTGACAACATTTGAGACTGAAGGAGCTCCTATAAAGCCTCCAAGTAATCCAATGTATCCCAAACTGCATGATACCATGTGTTATGCTTCATTTATAAGCCTTAACAGCGCAACAATGATCAGTTTAGAATGATATTTTCAACTGGATGATCAACTTGACATGTCCGCAATAAATCGTGAGTAACTGTTGATTTAGAGTTCAAAATGACACGAATCCAACGTCCACGTTAAACTAGCTCAATTTTCTATATTGTGACAACATTTGAGACTGAAAGCACTATGACAAAGCTACCTCCAAGTAATCCAATGTATCCCAAACTGAGTGATGACGTGCCTTATGCTTCACTTATCAGCCTTTACTCAAGGAGCACCAATGATCATTTTAGAATGATCGTTTTAACTTGCCGATCAATTTGTTATGTCTGCACTAAATCATCTGTAAGTTTTAATATAGAGTTTAATATTGCACAAATCCATCACCCACGTTAAGGTAGCTTAATTTTTTATATTGTAACAACATTTGAGATTGAAAGAGCTACGACAAAGCCTCCAAGCAATCCAATGTATCCCAAACTACGTGATGCCATTTATTATGCTTGTTTATAAGCCTTTACTGAAGAAGCACCAATGATCAGTTTACAATGAACATTTTCACTGGCCGATTAACTTGACATGTGAGTACTAAATCGTCCATAACTTTTGATTTACAGTTAAAAGGTACACGAATCCAAGGCCCACGTTAAGATAGCTAAATTTTCTATATTGTGACAAGTTTAAAACCGAAATACCTACGACAAAGCCTCCAAGTAATCCAATAAATGCCAAACTACGTGATATCATGCATTATGCTTCATATATTGCCTTTACTCAAGGAGCACTAATGATCAATTTAGAATGATCATTTTAACTACATGATCCACTTACATGTCTTCACTAAATCATCTTTAACTTTTGATCTAGATCTCAAAATGACATTAGTCCTACACCTACGTTAAGCTAGCTCAATTTTCCATATTGTTACAACTTTTGAGACTGAAAGAGCTACGAAATAGCCTCCAAGTAATCCAATGTATCCCAAAATGTGTGATCCATGCATTATACTTCATTGATAAGCCTTTAATCAAGGAGCACCAATAATTAGCTTAGAATATTCATTTTAACTAGCCCATCAACTTGTCATATGCGCACTAAATCGTCCGTAACTTTTGATTTAGAGTTTAGAATGACAAGAATCCAACAGCTACGTTAAGCTAGCTCAATTTTCAATACTGTCACATAACTTAACACCGAAATATCTTTGAAAAAGCCTACAAGTAATCCAATCTATTCCAGACTGCGTGATGCCACCCTTTATGCTTCATTCATAAGATTTTACTCAAGGAGCACCAATGATCAGTTTAGAATGATCATTTTAACTGGCCGATAAACTTGGCATACCCGCACTAAATCGTCAGAACTTTTTATTTAAAGTTACAAATGACACGAATCCAATGCCTACGTTAAGCTAGCTCAATTTTCTATATTGTGACAACATTTGAGACTAAAAGAGCTAAGAAAAAGCCTCCAAGTAATCCAATGTAACAAAAAATGTGTCATGCCATGCATTATGCTACATTTATAAGCCTTTACTAAGGGAGCACCAATGATCAGTTTAGAATGATCATTTTAACTGGCCTATCAACTTCACATGTCCGCACTAAATCGTCCATAACTTTTTATATAGAGTTCACAATTACATGAATCCAACACCCACGTTAAGCTAGATCAATTTTCTCTATTGTGTCAACATATGAGATTGAAAGAGCTACGACTAAGCCTCCAAGTAATCCAATGTATCACAAAAGTGCGTGATGCCATGCATTATGCTTCATTTATAAGCCTTTACTCAAGGAGCACTAATGATTAGTTAAGAATGATCATTTGAACTGGCCGATCAACTTGACATATCCGCACTAAATCGTTCGTAACTTTTTATTTAGAGTTGAAAATGACACGAATCCAATGCCCACGTTAAGCTAGCTCAATTTTCTACATTGCGACAAAATTTAAGACCGAAATAGTTATGAAAAAGCCTCCAAGTAATACAATGTATCCAAAAGAGCATGATGTCATGCACTATGCTTCATTTATAAGCCTTTTCTCAATGAGCACGAATAATCATTTTAGAATGATAATTTTAACTGGCCAACCAACTTTACATGTCCGCACTAAATTTTCCATAACTATTGCTTTAGAGTTCAGAATGACATAAATCCAATGCTCACATTAAGGTAGCTCCATTTTCTATATCGTGACAAGATTTAAGACCGATGTAGCTACAACAACGCCTCCAAGTAATATAATCTATTCCGATCTACGTGATTTGATGCCTTATGCTTCATTTATAAGTTTTTACTCAAGGAGCACCAATGATCAGTTGAGAATGATCAGTTTCACCAGCTGATCAACTTCATATGTCCGCACTAAATCATCTTTAACTTTTGATTTAGAGCTCAAAATGATATCAGTCCAACGCTCACGTTAAGCTAGCTCAATTATCCATATTGTGACAACTTTGAGAGTAAAACAGCTACAAAAAATCCTCCAAGTAATCCAATGTATCCCGAATAGCATGATGCCATGCATTATACTTCGTTTATAAGCCATTACTCAAGGAGCACCAATGATCAGTTTAGAATGATCATTTTAACTCGCCGATTAACTTGACATGTCCACACTAAATTTTCCGTAACTATTGATTTAAAGTTTGGAATGAAACCAATCCAACATCTACGTTAAGTTAACTCAATTTCCTGTATTGTGACAAATTTTACCACTAAAATAGCGACGAGAAAGCCTCCAAGCAATCCAATGTATCCCAAACTGCGTGATGCCTTGCATTATACTTCATTTATAAGTCTTTACTCAAGGAGCACCAATGATCAGTTTAGAATGATAATTTTTACTGGACGATCAACTCTACATGTCCATACTAAATCGTCCATAACTTCTGATTTAGAGTTAGGAATGAAACTTATCCAACGCCCATGTTAAGCTAGCTCAATTTTTCTCTATTGTGACATAATTTGAGACTGAAAGAGCTGCGACTAATCCTCCAAGTAATCCATTGTATCCCAAACTTGGTGATACCATGTATTATGCTTCATTTATAAGCCATTACTCATGGAGCACCAATGATCAGTTCAGAATGATCATTTTTACTGGCCGATCATTTTGACATGTTCGCACTAAATCGTCCATCACTTTTTATTTAGAGTTCAAAATGACACGAATCCAACTCCCACATTAAGCTAGCTCAATTTTCTATATTGTGACAAAATTACAGATCGAAATAGCTATGACAATGACTTCAAGTAATCATATCTGTCCCGAAATGCGCGATGCATACATTTTGCTTTATTTGTAAACCTTTGCACAATGAGCACCAATGATAAGTTTATAATGATCATTTTAACTAGCTTATCAACTTGAAATATCCGCACTAAAACGTCTTTGACATTTAATTTAGAGTTCAAAATGACATGAATCCACCGCCTACAATAATCTAGCTCAATTTTCAATATTGTGACAACATTTGAGACTGAAAGATACACGAAAAATCCTTCAAGTAATCCAATGATCCCAAACTGCGTGATACCATGCATTATGCTTCCTTTATAAGCCTTTACTCAAGGAGCACTAATAATTAGTTTAGAATAATCATTTCAATTGGCCGATCAACTTAACATGAAAGCACTAAATCATCCGTAACATTTGATTTAGAGTTCAGAATGACACGAATGCAACACTCACGTTAAGCTAGCTCAATAATCAATATTGTGACAATATTTAACACCGAAAGAGCTATGACAAAGACTCCAAGTAATCCAATGTAACCCAAAATGTGTGATGCCATGCATTATGCTTCATTTATTGCCTTTACTCAAGGAGCACGGATGATCAGTTTAGAATGATCATTTTAACTAGCTGATCAACTTGACATGTCCGCACTAAATCGTTTTTCACTTTTGATTGAGAGCTCAAAATGGCACGAGCCCAACACCCACGTTAAGCTAGCTCAATCGTCCATATTGTTGCAACATTTGAGAGTGAAAGAGCTACGAAAAAGCTTTCAAGTAGTCCAATGTATCCAAAAATGCGTGATGCCATGCATTATGCCTCATTTATAAGCCTTTACTAAGGGAGCATAAATGATCAGTTTAGAACGATCATTTTAAATGGCATATCAACTTGACATGTATGCACTAAATCGTCTGCAACTTTTTATGTAGAGTTGAAAATTACTTTAATCCAACGCCCACGTTAATCAAGCTCAATTTTCAATATTATGACAACAAATGAGATTGAAAGAGCTATGACAAAACCTCAAAGTAATCAAATGTATCACAAAGTGCGAGATGTTATGCATTATGCTTCATTTATAAGCATTTACTAAAGGATCACTAATGATCGGTTAAGAATGGTCATTTGAACTGGCCGATCAACTTGACATATCCGCAATAAATCATCCGTAACTTTTTTATTTAGAGTTGAAAATAAAACGAATCCAAAACCCACGTTAAGGTAGCTCAATTTTTATATCGTGACAAAATTTAAAACCGAAATAGTTACAACAAAGCCTCAAGTAATACAATGTATCCCAAACAGCGGGATGTCATGCATTATGCTTCAATTATAAGCCTTTTCTCTGATAAATTTAACTGTCAGATAACCTTTACATGTCCATGCTAAATTTTCCATAACTATTACTTTAGAGTTCAGAATTACACGAATCCAATAATCACATTAAGCTAGCTCAATTTTCGATACTGTGACAAGATTTAAGACCACATTAGGTACGACAACGCCTCCAAGTAATCTAATCTATTCCAAACAGCGTGATGTGATGCATTATGCTTCAATTATAAGTCTTTACTCAAGGACCACCAATATTCAGTTTAGAATGATCAGTTTCACTACCTGATCAACTTCACATGTCCGCACTAAATCAGCTTTAACTTTTAATTTAGAGCTTAAAATGACATGAGTCCAACACACACGTTAAGCTAGCCTAATTATCCATATTGTGACAACATTTGGTACTGAAAGAGCTACAAAAAAGCCTCCAAGTAATCCAATGTATCCTGAACAGCATGATGCAATGCATTATACTTCCTTTATAAGCCATTACTCAAGGAGCAGCAATTGATCAGTTTAAAATGATCATTTTAACTGGCTGATTAACTTGACATGTCCACACTAAATTGTCCGTAACTATTTATTTAGAGTTTTGAATGAAACCAATCCAATATCCACGTTAAGCTAGCTCAATATTCTATATTGTGACAAAATTTATCACAAAAATAGTGATTAGAAAGCCTCCAAGTAATCCAATGTATCCGAAACAGCGTGATGCCATGCATTATACTTCATTTATAAGCCTTTACTCAAGGAGCACGAATGATCAGTTTAGAATGATCATTTTAACAGGCCGATCATTTTGACATGTCTGCACTAAATCGTCTGTAACTTTTTATTTAGAGTTCAAAATCACACGAATCCAACGCCCACATTAAACTAGCTCAATTTTCTATATTGTGACAAAATTACAGACCAAAATAGCTATGAAAAAGACTCCAAGTAATCATATCTGTCCCACAATGCGTAATGTATACATTTTACTTCATTTGTAAACCTTTGCACAAGGAGCACCAATGATAAGTTTAGAATGATCATTTTAACTAGCTGATCAACTTGACATGTCTGCACTAAATCGTCTTTAACATGAATCCAACGCCCACGTTAATCTAGCTCAAAATGACATGAATCCAACGCCCACGTTAATCTAGCTCAATTTTCAATATTGTGACAACATTTGAGACTAAAAGAGCTACAAAAAATCCTCCAAGTAATACAATGATCCCAAACTGTGTGATGCCATGCCTTTACTCAAGGGGCACCAATGATCAGCATAGAATAATCGTTTCAAATGGCCGATCAACTTGACACGAAAGAACTAAATCATCAGTAACATTTGATTTAGAGTTTAGAATGATATGAATCCAACACCCACGTTAAGCTAGCTCAATAATCTATATTGTGACAAAATTTAAGACCGAAAGAGCTATGTCAAAGCCTGCAAGTAATCCATTTTATCACAAACTGCATAAATATATGCATTATGCTTGATTTAAATACCATTTCGCAATCAGCAACAATGATCAGTTTAGACTGATGATTTTAACTACTTGATAAACTTGACATGTTCTCACTAAATCATCTTTAACATTTGATTTAGAGCACAAGATGACATGAATCCAACGCCCACATGTATCTAGCTCAATTTTTAATATTGTGACAACATTTGAGACTTAAAGAGCTACGAAAAAGCCGCCAAGTAATCGAATGTATCCTAAACTGCGTGATGCCATGCATTATGCTTCATTTATAAACCTTTTCTCAGTGAGCACCAATGATCAGTTTAAAATGATCATTTTAACTAATTGATAAACTTGACATGTCCGCACTAAATCATCTTTAACTTTTGATTTAGAGTTCAAAATGATATGAATCCTATGCCCACATTAATCTAGTTCAATTTTCAATATGGTGACAACATTTGTGACTGAAAGAGCTACGAAAAGCCACCATGTAATCCAATGTATCCCAAATCGCGTGATGCCATGCATTATGCTTCATTTATAAGCCTTTACCCATGGAGCACAAATGATCAGTTTAGAATGATCATTTTAAATTGCCGATCAACTTTAAATGTCCACACTAAATCGTCTGTAATATTTGATTTAGTGTTCTGAATGACACGAATTGAACACCCACGTTATGCTTGTTTAATATTTTATATTGTGACAAAATTAAATACCGAAATAGCTATGGCAAAGCCTCCAATTAATCATATCTATCCCAAACTGCGAGATGCCATACAATGTGCTTCATTTGTAAACCTTTGCTCAATGAGCACCAATAATTAATTTATAATGATGATTTAAACTAGCTAATCTACTTAACATGTCCGCACTAAATCGTCTTTAACATTTGATTTACAGAACAAAATGACATGAATCCAACATCCACGTTAATCTAGCTCAATATTCAATATTGTAACAACATTTGAAATTGAAAGAACCGACAAAGCCTACAAGTAATCCAATGTATCCCAAACTGCATGATGCCATGCATTATGCTTCATTTATAATGCCATTACTCAAGGTGCACAATTCATTATTTTATAATTACCTTTTTAACTGGCCGATACACTTGACATTTCCGCACTAAATCGTCCTTAACTTTTGATTTAGAGTTGAGAATGACATGAATCTAACACCCACGTTAAGCAAGCTCAATATTCTATATTGTGACAAAATTTAAGCCCGAAATAGCAATGATAAAGACTCCAAGTAATCATATCTATCCCAAACTGCGTGATGTATACATTTTGCTTCATTTGCACAGTGAGCACCAATGATAAGTTTAAAATGATCACTTTAACTAGCGGATCAACTTGAAATGTCTGCACTAAATCGTCTTTAACCTTTAATTTAGAGCTTAAAATGACATGACTCTAACGCCCACGTTAATCTAGATTAATTTTCAATATTGTGACAACATTTAAGGCTTAAAGAGCTACGACAAAGCCTCCAAGTAATCTAGTGTATCCCAAACTATATGATGCCATGCATTCTGCTTCATTTATAAGTCTTTACTCAAGGAGCACCAGTGATCAGTTAGAGAATGATCATTTCAATGGGCCGATCAATTTGTCATGTCTGCGCTAAATCGTCCATATTTAGAGTTCAGAATGACACGAATCCAATACCCACGTAATGCTAGCTCAATAATCTACATTGTGACAAAATTTAAGACCGAAAGAGCTATGACAAAGACTCCAAGTAATCCAATGTATCCCAAACTACGTGATGCCATGCATTATGCTTCGTTTATAAGCCTTTACTCTAGGAGCACCAATGATCAGTTTAGTATGATTATTTTAACTAGCCGATCAACTTGACATGTCCGTAATAAATCGTCCGTAACATTTTATTTACAGTTCAGAATGACACGAATCCAACACCCACGTTATGCTAGCTGAATATTCAATATTCTGACCAAATTTCAGATCAAAATAGCTATGATATAGCCTCCAAGTAATCATAACTGTACAAAACTGCGTGATGCATTCATTATGCTTCATATGTAAACCTTTGCATAGTTAGCACCAATGATCAATTTAGAATGATCATTTTAACTAGCTGATCAACTTGACATGTCCGCACTAAATCGTATTTAACATTTGATTTAGAGCTAAAAATGACATGAATCCAATGCCCACGTTAATCTATCTCAATTTTCTATATTGCGACAACATTTGATACTAAAAGAGCTACAACAACCACTCCAAGAAATCCAATGTATCCCAAGCTGCGTGATGCCATGCATTATGCATCATTTATAAGCCTTTACTCAGGGAGCACCAATGTTCAGTTTAAAATGATCATTTTAATTGGCTGATAAACTTTACATGTGTGCACTAAATAGTCTGTAACTTTTGATTTAGAGTTTAGAATGACACGAATCCAACACGTTAAGCTAGCTCAATATTCTATTATGTGACAAAATTTAAAACCGAAATAGGTATGGCAAAGACTCCAAGTAATCATATCTGTCCCAAAATGCGTAATGTATACATTTTGCTTCATTTGTAGACCTTTGCACAATGAGCACCAATGATAGGTATAGAATGATCATTTTAACTAGCTGATCAACTTGACATGTCTGCACTAAATCGTCTTTAACATTGATTTTAGAGCTCAAAATGACATGAATACAACGCTCACGTTAATCTGCTCAATATTCAATATTCTAACAACATTTGAGACTGAAAGAGATACGACAACGCCTACAAGTAATCCAATGTGTCCCAACGTGATGTCATGCATTATGCTTCATTTATAAGCCTTTACTCAAGGAGCACCAATGATTAGTTTTGAATGATCATTTTAACTGGTCGATCAACTTGACATGTCCGCACTAAATTGTCCCTAACTTTTGATTTGAAGTTCAAAATGACACAAATCCAACACCCAGGTTAATCTAGCTCAATATTCTATATTGTCACAAAATTTAAAACCAAAATAGCTATGACAAAGACTCCAAGTAATCATATATGTCGCGAACTCCATGATGTAAACATTATGTTTCATTTGTAAACCATTGCACAGTGAGCACCAATGACAAATTTAGAATGATCATTTTAACTAGCTGATCAACTTGACATATCCGCACCAAATCGTCTTTAACATTTAATTTAGAGCTCAAAAGGACATGAATCCAACACCCATGTTAATCTCACTGAATTTTCGTCATTGTGACAACATTTGAGGCTGAAAGAGATACGACAAAGCCTCCAAGAAATCCAATGTATCCCAAACTGCGTGATGCCATGCATTGTGCTTCATTTATAAGCCTTTACTCAAAGAGCACCAATGATTAGTTTAGAATAATCATTTTAACTGGCCGATCAACTTGAATAATTATTAAAGAACTAAATCGACCGTAACATTTGATTTAGAGCTCGGAATGACGCGAATCCAACCCCAACCTTAAGCTCGCTATATTCTATATTGTAAGAAAATTTAAGACTCGAATAGCTATGACAATGCCTCCAAGTAATCCAATCTATCACAAACTGCGTGAAGCAAGGAATTATGCTTCATTTAAAAACAACTTCTCAATCAGCACCAATGATCAGTTTAGAATGATCATTTTAGCTAGCTGATCAACTTAACATGTCCGCACTAAATTGTCATTAACATTTGATTTAGAGCTCAAAATGACATGAACCCAACACCCACGTTAGTCTAGCTCAATTTTAAATATTGTGACAACATTTGAGACTGAAATAGCTACGACAAAGCATCCAAATAATCCAATGTATCCCAACCTGTGTGGTTCCATGCGTTATGCTTCATTTATAAGCCTTTACTCAAGGAGCACCAATGATTAGTTTAGAATAATCATTTTAACTGGCCGATCAACTTGAATAATTATTAAAGCACTAAATCGACCGTAACATTTGATTTAGAGCTCGGAATGACGGGAATCCAACACCAACCTTAAGCTCTCTAAATATTCTATATTGTAAGAAAATTTAAGACCCGAATAGCTATGACAATGCCTCCAAGTAATCCAATCTATCACAAACTGTGTGAAGCAAGGAACTATGCTTCATTTAAAAACAACTTCTCAATCAGCACCAATGATCAGTTTAGAATGATCATTTTAGCTACCTGATTATCTTAACATGTCCGCACTAAATTGTCATTAACATTTGATTTAGAGCTCAAAATGACATGAGCCCAACGCCCACATTAGTCTAGCTCAATTTTAAATATTGTGACAACATTTGAGACTGAAATAGCTACGACAAAGCATCCAAATAATCCAATGTATCCCAACCTGTGTGGTTCCATGCATTATGCTTCATTTATAAGCCTTTAATCAAGGAGCACAAATGATCAGTTTATAATGATCATTTTAACTGGCCGATCAACGTGACATGTCCGAACTAAATTGTTCATAACATTTGATTTAGAGTTCAGAATGACACGAATCCAACACCCACATTAAGCTAGCTCAATAATCTATATTGTGAGAAAAATTAAAACAGAAATAGATATGACGAAGCGTCTAAGTAATTATACCCATCCCAAAATGCGTGTTGCCATACATTATTCTTCATTTGTAAACCTTTGCTCAATGAGCACCAATGATCAATATAGAATGATCATTATAACTAGGTGATCAATTTAACATGTCCGCACATTAACATTTGATTTAGAGCTCAAAATGACATGAATCCAACACCCACGTTAATCTAGCTCAATTTTCAATATTGTGACAACATTTGAGACTGAAAGAGCTACGACAAAGCCTCCAAATAATCCAATGCATCCCAAACTGCGTGATGCCATACATTATTCTTAATTTATAAGCATTTACTCAAGGAGGAGGTATGATCAGTTTGGAATGATCATTTTAACTGGCCTATCAACTTGACATGTCCGCACTAAATCGTCCATAACATTTGATTTAGGGTTCAGAATGACATGAATCCAACACCAACGTTAAGCTAGCTCAATATTCTATATTTTGGAAAAATTTAAGACGGAAATAGCTATGACAAAGCCTGCAAGTGATCATATCTATGCCGAACTGCGTATTGCCATACATTATGCTTTATTTGTAAATCTTTGCTCAATGAGCACCAATGATCAATTTAGAATGATCATTTTAACTAGCTGATCAACCTAACATGTCCGCACAGAATCGTCTTTAACATTTGATTTATAGCTCAAAATGACATGAATCCAACACCCACGTTAATCTAGCTCAATTTTCAATATTGTAACAACATTTGAGACTGAAAGAGCTACGACAAAGCCTCCAAATAGTCCAATGTATCCCAAATTGCATGATGCCATACATTATGCTTCATTTATAAGCCTTTACTCAAGGAGCACAAATGATCAGTTTAAAATGATCATTTTATCTCGCTGATCAACTTGACATGTCCGTACTAAATCGTCTCTAACATTTGAATTAGAGTTGAGAATGACATGAATCCAACACCCACGTTAAGCTATCTCAATAGCTATTACAAAGCTTACAAGTAGTCATATCTATCCCAAAATGCGTGTTTCCATACATTATTCTTCATTTGTAAACCTTTTCTCAATGAGTACCAATGATTAATATAGAATGATAATTTTAACTAGGTGATCAACTTAACATGTACGCACTAAATCGTGTTTAACATTTGAGTTAGAGCTCAAAATGACATGAATCAAACACCCACGTTAATCTAGCTCAATTTTCAATATTGTGACAACATTTGAGACTAAAAGGGCTACGACAAAGCCTCCAAATAATCCAATGCATCCCAAACTGCCTGATGCCATGCATTATTCTTAATTTTTAAGCATTTACTCAGGGAGCAGAAATGATCAGTTTAGAATGATCATTTTAACTGGCCGATCAACTTGACATGTCCGCACTAAATTGTCCATAACATTTGATTTAGGGTTCAGAATGACATGAATCCAACACCAACGTTAACCTAGCTCAATATTCTATATTTTGGAAAAATTAAAGACCGAAATAGCTATGACAAAGCCTCCAAGTGATCATAACTATCCCAAACTGCGTATTGCCATACATTATGCTTTATTTGTAAATCTTTGCTCAATGAGCACCATGTTCAATTTAGAATGATCATTTTATCTAGCTGATCAACTTAACATGTCCACACTAAATTGTCTTTAACATTTGATTTACAGCTCAAAATGACATGAATCCAACACCCACGTTAAGCTAGCTCAATTTTCAATATTGTGACGGCATTTGAGACTGAAAGAGCTACGACAAAGCCTCCAGATAGTCCAATGTATCCCAAACTGCATGATGCCATGCATTATGCTTCATTTATAAGCCTTTAATCAAGGAGCACAAATCATCAGTTTAGAATGATCATTTTAACTTGCTAATCAACTTGAAATGTCGGTACTAAATCGTCCGTAACATTTAAATTAGAGTTCAGAATGACACCAATCCAACACCCACGTTAAGCTAGCTCAATATTCTATATTGTGACAAACTTTAAGACCAAAATAGCTATGAAAAAGAGTCCAAGTAATCATATCTGTCCCAAACTGCGTGATGTATACATTACACTTCATTTGTAAACCTTTGCACAGTGAGAACCAATGATAAGTTTTGAATGATCATTTTAACTAGATGCACAACTTGACATGTCCACACTAAATCATCTTTATCATTTAATTTAGAGTGTGAAATGACATGAATCCAACACCCACGTTAATCTAGCTCAATTTTGTAATATTATGACAAAATTTGAGACTTAAAGAGCTATGACAAAGCCTCCAAGTAAGCCAATGTATTCCAAACTGCGTGATGCCATGCATTATGCTTCATTTATAAGCCTTTACTCAAGGAACACCAATAATCAGTTTAGAATGATCATTTTAACTGGCTGATCAACTTGACATGAAAGCAATAAATTGTCCGTAACATATGATTTAGAGTTTAGAATGACACGAATCCAACACCCACGTTAAGTTAACTCAATATTCTATAATGTGACAAAATTTAAGACCAAAAGTGCTATGACAAAGCGTCCAAATAATCCAATATATCCCAAAGTACATGAAACCATGCATTATGCTCCATTTAAAAAAACCATTTCTCATTCAGCACCAATGATCAGTTTTGAATGATGATTTTAACTGGGCGATCAACTTGACATGTCCGCACTAAATCGTACTAACTTTTGATTTGGAGTTCAGAATGACACGAATCCAACACCCACATTAAGCTAGCTCAATATTCTATATTGTGACAAAGTTTAAGACCAAAATAGTTATAAAAAGGCTCCAACTAATCATGTGTGCCCCGAACTGTGTGATGTATAAAATATGCTTCATTTGTAAACGATTCCACAGTGAGCACCAATGACAAATTTAGAATGATCATGTTACTAGCTGATCAACTTGACATATCCGCACAATATCATCTGTAACATTTTATTTAGAGCTCAAAAGGACGTGAATCCAATGCCTATGTTAATCTCGCTCAATTTTCATTATTGTGACAACATTTGAGACTGAAAAAGCTACGATAGAGCCTACAAGTAATCCAATGTATCTCAAACTGTGTGATGCCATGCATTATGCTTTATTTATAAGCCATTACTCAAGGTGCAACAATGATCAGTTTAGAATGATCATTTAACTGGCCGATCAACTTGACAAGCACTAAATCATCCGTAACATTTTATATAGAGCTCGGACTGACACGAATCCAACCCCAACCTTAAGCTTGCTAAATATTCTATATTGTGACAAAATTTAAGACTGGAATAGCTATGACAAGACCTTCAAATAATCCAATCTATCACAAACTGCGTGAAACCAGGCATTATGCTTCATTTAAAAACAATTTCTCAATCAGCACCAATGATCAGTTTAGAATGATTATTTTAACTAGCTGATCAACTTAACATGTCCGCGCTAAATTGTCTTTAACATTTGATTTAGAGCTCAAAATGACATGAACCCAACGCCCATGTTAGTCTAGCTCAATTTTTCAGTATTGTGACAACATTTGAGAACTACAGAGCTACGACAAAGTGTCCAAATAATCCAATGTATCCCAAACTGCGTGGTTCCATGCATTATGCTTCATTTATAAGCCTTTAATCAAGGAGCACAGATGATCAGTTTAGAATGATCATTTTAACTGGCCGATCAACGTGACATGTCCTAAGTAAATTGTTTGTAACATTTGATTTAGAGTTAAGAATGACACGAATTCAACACCTACGTTAAGCTAGCTCAATAGTCTATATTGTTACAAAATTTAAGACCAAAATAGCTATGTACAAAGCCTCCAATCATATCTATCTCAAAATGCGTGTTGCCGTATATCATTCTTCATTAGTAAACCTTTCCTCAATGAGAACCAATGATCAATATAGAATGATCATTTTAACTAGGTGATCAACTTAACATGTCTACAGAAAATCGTGTTTAACATTTGATTTAGAGCTCAAAATGACATGAATCCAACACCCACGTTAATCTAGCTCAATTTCAAATATTTTAACAACATTTGAGAATGAAAGAGCTACGACAAAGCCTCCAAATAATCCAATGCATCCCAAACTGTGTGATGCCATGCATTATTCTTAATTTTTAAGCATTTACTAAAGGAGCACGAATGATCAGTTTGGAATGATCATTTTAACTGGCCGATCAACTTGACATGTCCACACTAAATCGTCCATAACATTTGATTTAGAGTTCTGAATGACATGAATCCAACACCAACGGTAATCTAGCTCAATATTCTATATTGTGACAAAATGTAAGACCGAAATAGATATGACAAAGCCTCCAAGTGATCATATCTATCACAAACTGCGCATTCTCATACATTATGCTTTATTTGTAAATCTTTGCTCAATGAGCACCAATGATCAATTTAGAATGATCATTTTAACTAGCTGATCAACTTAACATGTCTGCACTAAATCGTCTTTAACATTTGATATAGAGCTCAAAATGACATGAATCCAACACCCATGTTAATCTAGCTCAATTTTCAATATTATGACAGAATTTGAGACCGAAAGAGATACAACAAAGCCTCCAAATAATCCAATGTATCCCGAACTGCATGATGCCATGCATTATGCTTCATTCGTAAGCCTGTACTGGAGGACCACAAATGATCAGTTTAGAATGCTCATTTAACTGGCTGATCAACTTGACATGTCCATACTAAATCGTATGTAACATTTGAATTAGAGTTCAGAATGACATGAATCCAACACCCGCGTTAAGCTAGCTCAATATTCTATATTGTGACAAAATTTAAGACCGAAAAAGTTATGACAAAGAGTGCAAGTAATCATATCTGTCCCAAACTGCGTGATGTATACATTACGCTTCATTTGTAAACCTTTGCAAAGTGAGCACCAATGATGAGTTTAGAATGATCATTTTAAGTAGATGCGCAACTTGACATGTCCGCACTAAATCATCTTTATCATTTAATTTAGAGCGCAAAAGGACATGAATCTAACGCCCACGTTAATCTAGCTCAATTTCAATATTATGAAAATATTTGAGACTTAAAGAGCTACGACAACGCCTCCATATAATCCAATGTATCCCAAACTGCTTGATGCCATGCATTATGCTTCATTTATAAGTCTTTATTCAAGGAACACCAATAATTAGTTTAGAATGATCATTTTAACTGGCTGATCAACTTGATATGAAAGCACTAAATTTTCCGTAACATTTGATTTAGAGTTCAGAATGACACGAATCCAACACCCACGTTAAGCTAGCCCAATATTCTATAATGTGCCAAAATTTAAGACCGAAAGAGCTATGAAAAAGCCTCCAAGTAAATGAATCTATCCCAAACTCCATGAAATCATGCATTATGCTCCATTTAAAAGCCATTTCTCATTCAGCACCAATGATCAGTTTAGAATGATGATTTTACTATGCGATAAACTTGACATGTCCGCACTCATTTGTCTTAAACATTTGATTTAGCGCTTAAAATGACATGAATCCAACGCCCATGTTAATATAGCTCAAGTTTCAATATTGTGACAACATTTGAGACTGAAAGATCTTCTACAACCACTCCAAGAAATCCAATGTATCCCAAACTGCGTGATGCCATGCATTATGCATCATTTATAAGCCTTTACTCAAGGGGAACCAATGTTCAGTTTAGAATGATCATTTTAATTGGCCGATAAACTTGACATGTGTGCACTAAATCGTCCGTAATTTTTGATTTAGAGTTTAGAATGACACGAATCCAACACCCACGTTAAGCTAGCTCAATATTCTATTATGTGACAAGATTTAAGACCAAAATAGCTATGACAAAGACTTCAAGTATTCATATCTGTCCTAAAATATGTGATGTGTACATTTTGCTTCATTTGTAAACCCTTTCACACTGAGCACCAATGATAAGGTTAGAATGATCATTTTAACTAGCTGATCAACTTGACATGTCCGCACAAAATCGTCTTTCACATTTATTTTAGAGCTCAAAATGACATGAATCCAACGCCCACGTTAATCTAGCTCAATTTTTAATATTGTGACAACATTTGAGACTGAAAGAGATACGACAAATCCTCCAAGTAATCCAATGTGTCCCAACGTGCTGTCATGCATTATGCTTCATTTATAAGCCTTTACTCAATGAGCACCAATGATCAATTTAGAATGATCATTTTAACTTGGCGATCAACTTGACATGTCTGCACTAAATCGTCCGTATCTTTTGATTTGGATTTCAGAATGACACGAATCCAACGCCCACATTAAACTAGCTCAATATTCTATAGTGTTACAAAATTTAAGACCAAAATAGCTATACAATTGTTCCAAGTAATCATATAATTCCTGAACTGCATGATGTATAAATTATGCTTCATTTGTAAACCATTGCACAGTGAGCACCAATGATAAATTTAGAATGATCATTTAACTAGCTGATCTACTTGACATATGCGCACTATATCCTCTTTAACATTTAATTTGGAGCTCAAAAGGACATGAATCCAACGCCCATGTTAATCTCGCTCAATTTTCATTATTGTGACAACATTTGAGACTGAAAGAGCTACGATAAACCTCCAAGTAATCAAATGTATTCCAAACTGCATGATGCCATGCATTATGCTTCATTTATAAGCCTTTACTCAAGGAGAACGAATGATCAGTTTAGAACGATCATTTTAACTGCCCCGTCAACTTGACATTAAAACACTAAATCGTCCGTAACATTTGATTTAGAGCTCAGAATGACACGAATCCAACCCCAACCTTAAGCTCGCTTAATATTCTATATTGTGACAAAATTTAAGACTAGAATAGCTATGAAAAGGCCTCCAGGTAATCCAATCAATCACAAACTGCGTGAAGCCAGGAATAATGCTTCATTTAAAAACAATTTCTTAATCAGCCCCAATGATCAGTTTAGAATGATCATTTTAACTAGCTGATCAACTTAACATGTCCGCACTAAATTGTCTTTAACATTTGATTTAGATCTCAAAATGACATGAACCCAATGACCACGTTAGTCTAGCTCAACTGTCAATATTATGACAACATTTGAGACAGAAAGAGATAAGAAAAAGCCTCCAAATAATCCAATGTATCCCAAACTGCGTAGTGTCATGCATTATGCTTCATTTATAAGTCTTTATTCAAGGAACACAAATAATTAGTTTAGAATGATCATTTTAACTGGCTGATCAACTTGATATGAAAGCACTAAATTTTCCGTAACATTTGATTTAGAGTTCAGAATGACACGAATCCAACACCCACGTTAAGCTAGCCCAATATTCTATAATGTGCCAAAATTTAAGACCGAAAGAGCTATGAAAAAGCCTCCAAGTAAATGAATCTATCCCAAACTCTATGAAATCATGCATTATGCTCCATTTAAAAGCCATTTCTCATTCAGCACCAATGATCAGTTTAGAATGATGATTTTACTATGCGATAAACTTGACATGTCCGCACTCAATTGTCTTAAACATTTGATTTAGCGCTTAAAATGACATGAATCCAACGCCCATGTTAATATAGCTCAAGTTTCAATATTGTGACAACATTTGAGACTGAAAGATCTTCTACAACCACTCCAAGAAATCCAATGTATCCCAAACTGCGTGATGCCATGCATTATGCATCATTTATAAGCCTTTACTCAAGGGGAACCAATGTTCAGTTTAGAATGATCATTTTAATTGGCCGATAAACTTGACATGTGTGCACTAAATCGTCCGTAATTTTTGATTTAGAGTTTAGAATGACACGAATCCAACACCCACGTTAAGCTAGCTCAATATTCTATTATGTGACAAGATTTAAGACCAAAATAGCTATGACAAAGACTTCAAGTATTCATATCTGTCCTAAAATATGTGATGTGTACATTTTGCTTCATTTGTAAACCCTTTCACACTGAGCACCAATGATAAGTTTAGAATGATCATTTTAACTAGCTGATCAACTTGACATGTCCGCCTAAAATCGTCTTTCACATTTATTTTAGAGCTCAAAATGACATGAATCCAACGCCCACGTTAATCTAGCTCAATTTTTAATATTGTGACAACATTTGAGACTGAAAGAGATACGACAAATCCTCCAAGTAATCCAATGTGTCCCAACGTGCTGTCATGCATTATGCTTCATTTATAAGCCTTTACTCAATGAGCACCAATGATCAATTTAGAATGATCATTTTAACTTGGCGATCAACTTGACATGTCTGCACTAAATCGTCCGTATCTTTTGATTTGGATTTCACAATGACACGAATCCAACGCCCACGTTAATCTAGCTCAAAATGACATGAATCCAACGCCCACGTTAATCTAGCTCAATTTTCAATATTGTGACAACATTTGAGACTAAAAGAGCTACAAAAAATCCTCCAAGTAATACAATGATCCCAAACTGTGTGATGCCATGCCTTTACTCAAGGGGCACCAATGATCAGCATAGAATAATCGTTTCAAATGGCCGATCAACTTGACACGAAAGAACTAAATCATCAGTAACATTTGATTTAGAGTTTAGAATGATATGAATCCAACACCCACGTTAAGCTAGCTCAATAATCTATATTGTGACAAAATTTAAGACCGAAAGAGCTATGTCAAAGCCTGCAAGTAATCCATTTTATCACAAACTGCATAAATATATGCATTATGCTTGATTTAAATACCATTTCGCAATCAGCAACAATGATCAGTTTAGACTGATGATTTTAACTACTTGATAAACTTGACATGTTCTCACTAAATCATCTTTAACATTTGATTTAGAGCACAAGATGACATGAATCCAACGCCCACATGTATCTAGCTCAATTTTTAATATTGTGACAACATTTGAGACTTAAAGAGCTACGAAAAAGCCGCCAAGTAATCGAATGTATCCTAAACTGCGTGATGCCATGCATTATGCTTCATTTATAAACCTTTTCTCAGTGAGCACCAATGATCAGTTTAAAATGATCATTTTAACTAATTGATAAACTTGACATGTCCGCACTAAATCATCTTTAACTTTTGATTTAGAGTTCAAAATGATATGAATCCTATGCCCACATTAATCTAGTTCAATTTTCAATATGGTGACAACATTTGTGACTGAAAGAGCTACGAAAAGCCACCATGTAATCCAATGTATCCCAAATCGCGTGATGCCATGCATTATGCTTCATTTATAAGCCTTTACCCATGGAGCACAAATGATCAGTTTAGAATGATCATTTTAAATTGCCGATCAACTTTAAATGTCCACACTAAATCGTCTGTAATATTTGATTTAGTGTTCTGAATGACACGAATTGAACACCCACGTTATGCTTGTTTAATATTTTATATTGTGACAAAATTAAATACCGAAATAGCTATGGCAAAGCCTCCAATTAATCATATCTATCCCAAACTGCGAGATGCCATACAATGTGCTTCATTTGTAAACCTTTGCTCAATGAGCACCAATAATTAATTTATAATGATGATTTAAACTAGCTAATCTACTTAACATGTCCGCACTAAATCGTCTTTAACATTTGATTTACAGAACAAAATGACATGAATCCAACATCCACGTTAATCTAGCTCAATATTCAATATTGTAACAACATTTGAAATTGAAAGAACCGACAAAGCCTACAAGTAATCCAATGTATCCCAAACTGCATGATGCCATGCATTATGCTTCATTTATAATGCCATTACTCAAGGTGCACAATTCATTATTTTATAATTACCTTTTTAACTGGCCGATACACTTGACATTTCCGCACTAAATCGTCCTTAACTTTTGATTTAGAGTTGAGAATGACATGAATCTAACACCCACGTTAAGCAAGCTCAATATTCTATATTGTGACAAAATTTAAGCCCGAAATAGCAATGATAAAGACTCCAAGTAATCATATCTATCCCAAACTGCGTGATGTATACATTTTGCTTCATTTGCACAGTGAGCACCAATGATAAGTTTAAAATGATCACTTTAACTAGCGGATCAACTTGAAATGTCTGCACTAAATCGTCTTTAACCTTTAATTTAGAGCTTAAAATGACATGACTCTAACGCCCACGTTAATCTAGATTAATTTTCAATATTGTGACAACATTTAAGGCTTAAAGAGCTACGACAAAGCCTCCAAGTAATCTAGTGTATCCCAAACTATATGATGCCATGCATTCTGCTTCATTTATAAGTCTTTACTCAAGGAGCACCAGTGATCAGTTAGAGAATGATCATTTCAATGGGCCGATCAATTTGTCATGTCTGCGCTAAATCGTCCATATTTAGAGTTCAGAATGACACGAATCCAATACCCACGTAATGCTAGCTCAATAATCTACATTGTGACAAAATTTAAGACCGAAAGAGCTATGACAAAGACTCCAAGTAATCCAATGTATCCCAAACTACGTGATGCCATGCATTATGCTTCGTTTATAAGCCTTTACTCTAGGAGCACCAATGATCAGTTTAGTATGATTATTTTAACTAGCCGATCAACTTGACATGTCCGTAATAAATCGTCCGTAACATTTTATTTACAGTTCAGAATGACACGAATCCAACACCCACGTTATGCTAGCTGAATATTCAATATTCTGACCAAATTTCAGATCAAAATAGCTATGATATAGCCTCCAAGTAATCATAACTGTACAAAACTGCGTGATGCATTCATTATGCTTCATATGTAAACCTTTGCATAGTTAGCACCAATGATCAATTTAGAATGATCATTTTAACTAGCTGATCAACTTGACATGTCCGCACTAAATCGTATTTAACATTTGATTTAGAGCTAAAAATGACATGAATCCAATGCCCACGTTAATCTATCTCAATTTTCTATATTGCGACAACATTTGATACTAAAAGAGCTACAACAACCACTCCAAGAAATCCAATGTATCCCAAGCTGCGTGATGCCATGCATTATGCATCATTTATAAGCCTTTACTCAGGGAGCACCAATGTTCAGTTTAAAATGATCATTTTAATTGGCTGATAAACTTTACATGTGTGCACTAAATAGTCTGTAACTTTTGATTTAGAGTTTAGAATGACACGAATCCAACACGTTAAGCTAGCTCAATATTCTATTATGTGACAAAATTTAAAACCGAAATAGGTATGGCAAAGACTCCAAGTAATCATATCTGTCCCAAAATGCGTAATGTATACATTTTGCTTCATTTGTAGACCTTTGCACAATGAGCACCAATGATAGGTATAGAATGATCATTTTAACTAGCTGATCAACTTGACATGTCTGCACTAAATCGTCTTTAACATTGATTTTAGAGCTCAAAATGACATGAATACAACGCTCACGTTAATCTGCTCAATATTCAATATTCTAACAACATTTGAGACTGAAAGAGATACGACAACGCCTACAAGTAATCCAATGTGTCCCAACGTGATGTCATGCATTATGCTTCATTTATAAGCCTTTACTCAAGGAGCACCAATGATTAGTTTTGAATGATCATTTTAACTGGTCGATCAACTTGACATGTCCGCACTAAATTGTCCCTAACTTTTGATTTGAAGTTCAAAATGACACAAATCCAACACCCAGGTTAATCTAGCTCAATATTCTATATTGTCACAAAATTTAAAACCAAAATAGCTATGACAAAGACTCCAAGTAATCATATATGTCGCGAACTCCATGATGTAAACATTATGTTTCATTTGTAAACCATTGCACAGTGAGCACCAATGACAAATTTAGAATGATCATTTTAACTAGCTGATCAACTTGACATATCCGCACCAAATCGTCTTTAACATTTAATTTAGAGCTCAAAAGGACATGAATCCAACACCCATGTTAATCTCACTGAATTTTCGTCATTGTGACAACATTTGAGGCTGAAAGAGATACGACAAAGCCTCCAAGAAATCCAATGTATCCCAAACTGCGTGATGCCATGCATTGTGCTTCATTTATAAGCCTTTACTCAAAGAGCACCAATGATTAGTTTAGAATAATCATTTTAACTGGCCGATCAACTTGAATAATTATTAAAGAACTAAATCGACCGTAACATTTGATTTAGAGCTCGGAATGACGCGAATCCAACCCCAACCTTAAGCTCGCTATATTCTATATTGTAAGAAAATTTAAGACTCGAATAGCTATGACAATGCCTCCAAGTAATCCAATCTATCACAAACTGCGTGAAGCAAGGAATTATGCTTCATTTAAAAACAACTTCTCAATCAGCACCAATGATCAGTTTAGAATGATCATTTTAGCTAGCTGATCAACTTAACATGTCCGCACTAAATTGTCATTAACATTTGATTTAGAGCTCAAAATGACATGAACCCAACACCCACGTTAGTCTAGCTCAATTTTAAATATTGTGACAACATTTGAGACTGAAATAGCTACGACAAAGCATCCAAATAATCCAATGTATCCCAACCTGTGTGGTTCCATGCGTTATGCTTCATTTATAAGCCTTTACTCAAGGAGCACCAATGATTAGTTTAGAATAATCATTTTAACTGGCCGATCAACTTGAATAATTATTAAAGCACTAAATCGACCGTAACATTTGATTTAGAGCTCGGAATGACGGGAATCCAACACCAACCTTAAGCTCTCTAAATATTCTATATTGTAAGAAAATTTAAGACCCGAATAGCTATGACAATGCCTCCAAGTAATCCAATCTATCACAAACTGTGTGAAGCAAGGAACTATGCTTCATTTAAAAACAACTTCTCAATCAGCACCAATGATCAGTTTAGAATGATCATTTTAGCTACCTGATTATCTTAACATGTCCGCACTAAATTGTCATTAACATTTGATTTAGAGCTCAAAATGACATGAACCCAACGCCCACATTAGTCTAGCTCAATTTTAAATATTGTGACAACATTTGAGACTGAAATAGCTACGACAAAGCATCCAAATAATCCAATGTATCCCAACCTGTGTGGTTCCATGCATTATGCTTCATTTATAAGCCTTTAATCAAGGAGCACAAATGATCAGTTTATAATGATCATTTTAACTGGCCGATCAACGTGACATGTCCGAACTAAATTGTTCATAACATTTGATTTAGAGTTCAGAATGACACGAATCCAACACCCACATTAAGCTAGCTCAATAATCTATATTGTGAGAAAAATTAAAACAGAAATAGATATGACGAAGCGTCTAAGTAATTATACCCATCCCAAAATGCGTGTTGCCATACATTATTCTTCATTTGTAAACCTTTGCTCAATGAGCACCAATGATCAATATAGAATGATCATTATAACTAGGTGATCAATTTAACATGTCCGCACATTAACATTTGATTTAGAGCTCAAAATGACATGAATCCAACACCCACGTTAATCTAGCTCAATTTTCAATATTGTGACAACATTTGAGACTGAAAGAGCTACGACAAAGCCTCCAAATAATCCAATGCATCCCAAACTGCGTGATGCCATACATTATTCTTAATTTATAAGCATTTACTCAAGGAGGAGGTATGATCAGTTTGGAATGATCATTTTAACTGGCCTATCAACTTGACATGTCCGCACTAAATCGTCCATAACATTTGATTTAGGGTTCAGAATGACATGAATCCAACACCAACGTTAAGCTAGCTCAATATTCTATATTTTGGAAAAATTTAAGACGGAAATAGCTATGACAAAGCCTGCAAGTGATCATATCTATGCCGAACTGCGTATTGCCATACATTATGCTTTATTTGTAAATCTTTGCTCAATGAGCACCAATGATCAATTTAGAATGATCATTTTAACTAGCTGATCAACCTAACATGTCCGCACAGAATCGTCTTTAACATTTGATTTATAGCTCAAAATGACATGAATCCAACACCCACGTTAATCTAGCTCAATTTTCAATATTGTAACAACATTTGAGACTGAAAGAGCTACGACAAAGCCTCCAAATAGTCCAATGTATCCCAAATTGCATGATGCCATACATTATGCTTCATTTATAAGCCTTTACTCAAGGAGCACAAATGATCAGTTTAAAATGATCATTTTATCTCGCTGATCAACTTGACATGTCCGTACTAAATCGTCTCTAACATTTGAATTAGAGTTGAGAATGACATGAATCCAACACCCACGTTAAGCTATCTCAATAGCTATTACAAAGCTTACAAGTAGTCATATCTATCCCAAAATGCGTGTTTCCATACATTATTCTTCATTTGTAAACCTTTTCTCAATGAGTACCAATGATTAATATAGAATGATAATTTTAACTAGGTGATCAACTTAACATGTACGCACTAAATCGTGTTTAACATTTGAGTTAGAGCTCAAAATGACATGAATCAAACACCCACGTTAATCTAGCTCAATTTTCAATATTGTGACAACATTTGAGACTAAAAGGGCTACGACAAAGCCTCCAAATAATCCAATGCATCCCAAACTGCCTGATGCCATGCATTATTCTTAATTTTTAAGCATTTACTCAGGGAGCAGAAATGATCAGTTTGGAATGATCATTTTAACTGGCCGATCAACTTGGCATGTCCGCACTAAATTGTCCATAACATTTGATTTAGGGTTCAGAATGACATGAATCCAACACCAACGTTAACCTAGCTCAATATTCTATATTTTGGAAAAATTAAAGACCGAAATAGCTATGACAAAGCCTCCAAGTGATCATAACTATCCCAAACTGCGTATTGCCATACATTATGCTTTATTTGTAAATCTTTGCTCAATGAGCACCATGTTCAATTTAGAATGATCATTTTATCTAGCTGATCAACTTAACATGTCCACACTAAATTGTCTTTAACATTTGATTTACAGCTCAAAATGACATGAATCCAACACCCACGTTAAGCTAGCTCAATTTTCAATATTGTGACGGCATTTGAGACTGAAAGAGCTACGACAAAGCCTCCAGATAGTCCAATGTATCCCAAACTGCATGATGCCATGCATTATGCTTCATTTATAAGCCTTTAATCAAGGAGCACAAATCATCAGTTTAGAATGATCATTTTAACTTGCTAATCAACTTGAAATGTCGGTACTAAATCGTCCGTAACATTTAAATTAGAGTTCAGAATGACACCAATCCAACACCCACGTTAAGCTAGCTCAATATTCTATATTGTGACAAACTTTAAGACCAAAATAGCTATGAAAAAGAGTCCAAGTAATCATATCTGTCCCAAACTGCGTGATGTATACATTACACTTCATTTGTAAACCTTTGCACAGTGAGAACCAATGATAAGTTTTGAATGATCATTTTAACTAGATGCACAACTTGACATGTCCACACTAAATCATCTTTATCATTTAATTTAGAGTGTGAAATGACATGAATCCAACACCCACGTTAATCTAGCTCAATTTTGTAATATTATGACAAAATTTGAGACTTAAAGAGCTATGACAAAGCCTCCAAGTAAGCCAATGTATTCCAAACTGCGTGATGCCATGCATTATGCTTCATTTATAAGCCTTTACTCAAGGAACACCAATAATCAGTTTAGAATGATCATTTTAACTGGCTGATCAACTTGACATGAAAGCAATAAATTGTCCGTAACATATGATTTAGAGTTTAGAATGACACGAATCCAACACCCACGTTAAGTTAACTCAATATTCTATAATGTGACAAAATTTAAGACCAAAAGTGCTATGACAAAGCGTCCAAATAATCCAATATATCCCAAAGTACATGAAACCATGCATTATGCTCCATTTAAAAAAACCATTTCTCATTCAGCACCAATGATCAGTTTTGAATGATGATTTTAACTGGGCGATCAACTTGACATGTCCGCACTAAATCGTACTAACTTTTGATTTGGAGTTCAGAATGACACGAATCCAACACCCACATTAAGCTAGCTCAATATTCTATATTGTGACAAAGTTTAAGACCAAAATAGTTATAAAAAGGCTCCAACTAATCATGTGTGCCCCGAACTGTGTGATGTATAAAATATGCTTCATTTGTAAACGATTCCACAGTGAGCACCAATGACAAATTTAGAATGATCATGTTACTAGCTGATCAACTTGACATATCCGCACAATATCATCTGTAACATTTTATTTAGAGCTCAAAAGGACGTGAATCCAATGCCTATGTTAATCTCGCTCAATTTTCATTATTATGACAACATTTGAGACTGAAAAAGCTACGATAGAGCCTACAAGTAATCCAATGTATCTCAAACTGTGTGATGCCATGCATTATGCTTTATTTATAAGCCTTTACTCAAGGTGCAACAATGATCAGTTTAGAATGATCATTTAACTGGCCGATCAACTTGACAAGCACTAAATCATCCGTAACATTTTATATAGAGCTCGGACTGACACGAATCCAACCCCAACCTTAAGCTTGCTAAATATTCTATATTGTGACAAAATTTAAGACTGGAATAGCTATGACAAGACCTTCAAATAATCCAATCTATCACAAACTGCGTGAAACCAGGCATTATGCTTCATTTAAAAACAATTTCTCAATCAGCACCAATGATCAGTTTAGAATGATTATTTTAACTAGCTGATCAACTTAACATGTCCGCGCTAAATTGTCTTTAACATTTGATTTAGAGCTCAAAATGACATGAACCCAACGCCCATGTTAGTCTAGCTCAATTTTTCAGTATTGTGACAACATTTGAGAACTACAGAGCTACGACAAAGTGTCCAAATAATCCAATGTATCCCAAACTGCGTGGTTCCATGTATTATGCTTCATTTATAAGCCTTTAATCAAGGAGCACAGATGATCAGTTTAGAATGATCATTTTAACTGGCCGATCAACGTGACATGTCCTAAGTAAATTGTTTGTAACATTTGATTTAGAGTTAAGAATGACACGAATTCAACACCTACGTTAAGCTAGCTCAATAGTCTATATTGTTACAAAATTTAAGACCAAAATAGCTATGTACAAAGCCTCCAATCATATCTATCTCAAAATGCGTGTTGCCGTATATCATTCTTCATTAGTAAACCTTTCCTCAATGAGAACCAATGATCAATATAGAATGATCATTTTAACTAGGTGATCAACTTAACATGTCTACAGAAAATCGTGTTTAACATTTGATTTAGAGCTCAAAATGACATGAATCCAACACCCACGTTAATCTAGCTCAATTTCAAATATTTTAACAACATTTGAGAATGAAAGAGCTACGACAAAGCCTCCAAATAATCCAATGCATCCCAAACTGTGTGATGCCATGCATTATTCTTAATTTTTAAGCATTTACTAAAGGAGCACGAATGATCAGTTTGGAATGATCATTTTAACTGGCCGATCAACTTGACATGTCCACACTAAATCGTCCATAACATTTGATTTAGAGTTCTGAATGACATGAATCCAACACCAACGGTAATCTAGCTCAATATTCTATATTGTGACAAAATGTAAGACCGAAATAGATATGACAAAGCCTCCAAGTGATCATATCTATCACAAACTGCGCATTCTCATACATTATGCTTTATTTGTAAATCTTTGCTCAATGAGCACCAATGATCAATTTAGAATGATCATTTTAACTAGCTGATCAACTTAACATGTCTGCACTAAATCGTCTTTAACATTTGATATAGAGCTCAAAATGACATGAATCCAACACCCATGTTAATCTAGCTCAATTTTCAATATTATGACAGAATTTGAGACCGAAAGAGATACAACAAAGCCTCCAAATAATCCAATGTATCCCGAACTGCATGATGCCATGCATTATGCTTCATTCGTAAGCCTGTACTGGAGGACCACAAATGATCAGTTTAGAATGCTCATTTAACTGGCTGATCAACTTGACATGTCCATACTAAATCGTATGTAACATTTGAATTAGAGTTCAGAATGACATGAATCCAACACCCGCGTTAAGCTAGCTCAATATTCTATATTGTGACAAAATTTAAGACCGAAAAAGTTATGACAAAGAGTGCAAGTAATCATATCTGTCCCAAACTGCGTGATGTATACATTACGCTTCATTTGTAAACCTTTGCAAAGTGAGCACCAATGATGAGTTTAGAATGATCATTTTAAGTAGATGCGCAACTTGACATGTCCGCACTAAATCATCTTTATCATTTAATTTAGAGCGCAAAAGGACATGAATCTAACGCCCACGTTAATCTAGCTCAATTTCAATATTATGAAAATATTTGAGACTTAAAGAGCTACGACAACGCCTCCATATAATCCAATGTATCCCAAACTGCTTGATGCCATGCATTATGCTTCATTTATAAGTCTTTATTCAAGGAACACCAATAATTAGTTTAGAATGATCATTTTAACTGGCTGATCAACTTGATATGAAAGCACTAAATTTTCCGTAACATTTGATTTAGAGTTCAGAATGACACGAATCCAACACCCACGTTAAGCTAGCCCAATATTCTATAATGTGCCAAAATTTAAGACCGAAAGAGCTATGAAAAAGCCTCCAAGTAAATGAATCTATCCCAAACTCCATGAAATCATGCATTATGCTCCATTTAAAAGCCATTTCTCATTCAGCACCAATGATCAGTTTAGAATGATGATTTTACTATGCGATAAACTTGACATGTCCGCACTCATTTGTCTTAAACATTTGATTTAGCGCTTAAAATGACATGAATCCAACGCCCATGTTAATATAGCTCAAGTTTCAATATTGTGACAACATTTGAGACTGAAAGATCTTCTACAACCACTCCAAGAAATCCAATGTATCCCAAACTGCGTGATGCCATGCATTATGCATCATTTATAAGCCTTTACTCAAGGGGAACCAATGTTCAGTTTAGAATGATCATTTTAATTGGCCGATAAACTTGACATGTGTGCACTAAATCGTCCGTAATTTTTGATTTAGAGTTTAGAATGACACGAATCCAACACCCACGTTAAGCTAGCTCAATATTCTATTATGTGACAAGATTTAAGACCAAAATAGCTATGACAAAGACTTCAAGTATTCATATCTGTCCTAAAATATGTGATGTGTACATTTTGCTTCATTTGTAAACCCTTTCACACTGAGCACCAATGATAAGGTTAGAATGATCATTTTAACTAGCTGATCAACTTGACATGTCCGCACAAAATCGTCTTTCACATTTATTTTAGAGCTCAAAATGACATGAATCCAACGCCCACGTTAATCTAGCTCAATTTTTAATATTGTGACAACATTTGAGACTGAAAGAGATACGACAAATCCTCCAAGTAATCCAATGTGTCCCAACGTGCTGTCATGCATTATGCTTCATTTATAAGCCTTTACTCAATGAGCACCAATGATCAATTTAGAATGATCATTTTAACTTGGCGATCAACTTGACATGTCTGCACTAAATCGTCCGTATCTTTTGATTTGGATTTCAGAATGACACGAATCCAACGCCCACATTAAACTAGCTCAATATTCTATAGTGTTACAAAATTTAAGACCAAAATAGCTATACAATTGTTCCAAGTAATCATATAATTCCTGAACTGCATGATGTATAAATTATGCTTCATTTGTAAACCATTGCACAGTGAGCACCAATGATAAATTTAGAATGATCATTTAACTAGCTGATCTACTTGACATATGCGCACTATATCCTCTTTAACATTTAATTTGGAGCTCAAAAGGACATGAATCCAACGCCCATGTTAATCTCGCTCAATTTTCATTATTGTGACAACATTTGAGACTGAAAGAGCTACGATAAACCTCCAAGTAATCAAATGTATTCCAAACTGCATGATGCCATGCATTATGCTTCATTTATAAGCCTTTACTCAAGGAGAACGAATGATCAGTTTAGAATGATCATTTTAACTGCCCCGTCAACTTGACATTAAAACACTAAATCGTCCGTAACATTTGATTTAGAGCTCAGAATGACACGAATCCAACCCCAACCTTAAGCTCGCTTAATATTCTATATTGTGACAAAATTTAAGACTAGAATAGCTATGACAAGGCCTCCAGGTAATCCAATCAATCACAAACTGCGTGAAGCCAGGAATAATGCTTCATTTAAAAACAATTTCTTAATCAGCCCCAATGATCAGTTTAGAATGATCATTTTAACTAGCTGATCAACTTAACATGTCCGCACTAAATTGTCTTTAACATTTGATTTAGATCTCAAAATGACATGAACCCAATGACCACGTTAGTCTAGCTCAACTGTCAATATTATGACAACATTTGAGACAGAAAGAGATAAGAAAAAGCCTCCAAATAATCCAATGTATCCCAAACTGCGTAGTGTCATGCATTATGCTTCATTTATAAGTCTTTATTCAAGGAACACAAATAATTAGTTTAGAATGATCATTTTAACTGGCTGATCAACTTGATATGAAAGCACTAAATTTTCCGTAACATTTGATTTAGAGTTCAGAATGACACGAATCCAACACCCACGTTAAGCTAGCCCAATATTCTATAATGTGCCAAAATTTAAGACCGAAAGAGCTATGAAAAAGCCTCCAAGTAAATGAATCTATCCCAAACTCCATGAAATCATGCATTATGCTCCATTTAAAAGCCATTTCTCATTCAGCACCAATGATCAGTTTAGAATGATGATTTTACTATGCGATAAACTTGACATGTCCGCACTCAATTGTCTTAAACATTTGATTTAGCGCTTAAAATGACATGAATCCAACGCCCATGTTAATATAGCTCAAGTTTCAATATTGTGACAACATTTGAGACTGAAAGATCTTCTACAACCACTCCAAGAAATCCAATGTATCCCAAACTGCGTGATGCCATGCATTATGCATCATTTATAAGCCTTTACTCAAGGGGAACCAATGTTCAGTTTAGAATGATCATTTTAATTGGCCGATAAACTTGACATGTGTGCACTAAATCGTCCGTAATTTTTGATTTAGAGTTTAGAATGACACGAATCCAACACCCACGTTAAGCTAGCTCAATATTCTATTATGTGACAAGATTTAAGACCAAAATAGCTATGACAAAGACTTCAAGTATTCATATCTGTCCTAAAATATGTGATGTGTACATTTTGCTTCATTTGTAAACCCTTTCACACTGAGCACCAATGATAAGTTTAGAATGATCATTTTAACTAGCTGATCAACTTGACATGTCCGCCTAAAATCGTCTTTCACATTTATTTTAGAGCTCAAAATGACATGAATCCAACGCCCACGTTAATCTAGCTCAATTTTTAATATTGTGACAACATTTGAGACTGAAAGAGATACGACAAATCCTCCAAGTAATCCAATGTGTCCCAACGTGTTGTCATGCATTATGCTTCATTTATAAGCCTTTACTCAATGAGCACCAATGATCAATTTAGAATGATCATTTTAACTTGGCGATCAACTTGACATGTCTGCACTAAATCGTCCGTATCTTTTGATTTGGATTTCACAATGACACGAATCCAACGCCCACGTTAAACTAGCTCAATATTCAATAGTGTGACAAAATTTAAGACAAAAATAGCTATACAATGACTCCAAGTAATCATATATGTCCTGAACTGCATGATGTATAAATTATGCTTCATTTGTAAACCATTGCACAGTGAGCACCAATGATAAATTTAGAATGATCATTTAACTAGCTGATCTACTTGACATATGCGCACTAAATCCTCTTTAACATTTAATTTCGAGCTCAAAAGGACATGAATCCAATGCCCATGTTAATCTCGCTCAATTTTCATTATTGTGACAGCATTTGAGACTGAAAGAGCTACCATAAACCTCCAAGTAATCAAATGTATTCCAAACTGCATGATGTCATGCATTATGCTTCATTTATAAGCCTTTACTCAAGGAGAACGAATGATCAGTTTAGAATGATCATTTTAACTGCCCCGTCAACTTGACATTAAAACACTAAATCGTCCGTAACATTTGATTTAGAGCTCAGAATGACACGAATCCAACCCCAACCTTAAGCTCGCTTAATATTCTATATTGTGACAAAATTTAAGACTAGAATAGCTATGACAAGGCCTCCAGGTAATCCAATCAATCACAAACTGCGTGAAGCCAGGAATAATGCTTCATTTAAAAACAATTTCTTAATCAGCCCCAATGATCAGTTTAGAATGATCATTTTAACTAGCTGATCAACTTAACATGTCCGCACTAAATTGTCTTTAACATTTGATTTAGATCTCAAAATGACATGAACCCAATGCCCACGTTAGTCTAGCTCAACTGTCAATATTATGACAACATTTGAGACAGAAAGAGATAAGAAAAAGCCTCCAAATAATCCAATGTATCCCAAACTGCGTAGTGCCATGCATTATGCTTCATTTATAAGTCTTTAATCAAGGAGCACAATTGATCAGTTTAGAATGATCATTTTAACTGGCCGATCAACATGACATGTCTGAAGTAAATCGTTCGTAACATTTGTTTTAGAGTTTAGAATGACACGAATTCAACACACCCGTTAAGCTAGCTCAGTAGTCTATATTGTGACAAAATTTAAGATCAAAATAGCTATGACAAAGCCTCCAACTAATCATATCTATCCCACAATGCGTGTTACAATACATTATTCTTCATTTGAAAACCTTTGCTCAATGAGCACCAACGATCAATATAGAATGATCATTTTAACTAGGTAATTAGCTTAACATGTCTGCACCAAATCATGTTTAACATTTGATTTAGAGCTCAAAATGACATGAATCCAACACCCACGTTAATCTAGCTCAATTTTCAATATTTTGACAATATTTGAGACTGAAAGAGCTACGTCAAAGCCTCCAAATAATCCAATGCATCCCAAACTGCGTGATGCCATGCGTTATTCTTCATTTTGAGCATTTACTCAAGGAGCACGAGTTATAAGTTTGGAATGATCATTTTAACTGGCCGATCAACTTGACATGTCCACACCAAATCGTCCATAACATTTGATTTAGAGTTCAGAATGACATGAATCAACCACCAACGTTAATCTAGCTCAATATTCTATTTTGTGATTAAATTTAAGACCGAAATAGCTATGAAAAAGCCTCTGAGTGATCATATCTATCCCGAACTGTGTATTGCCATACATTAAGCTTTATTTGTAAATATTTGCTCAATGAGCACCAATGATCAATTTAGAATGATCATTTTAACTAGCTGATCAACTTAACATGTCCGCATTAAATCGTCTTTAACATTTGATTTAGAGCTCAAAATTACATGAATAAACACCAATGTTAATCTAGCTCAATTTTTAATATTGTGACAACATTTGAGACTTAAAGAGCTACAACAAAGCCTCCAAATAATCAAATGTATCCCAAACTGCATGATGCCATGCATTATGCTTCATTTATAAGCGTTTACGCAAGGACCACAAATGACCAGTTTAGAATGATCATTTTAACAGGTCGATAACCTTGACATGTCTGTACTAAATCGTCCGTAACATTTGAATTAGAGTTCAGAATGACATGAATCCAACACCCACGTTAAGCTAGCTCAATTTTCTATATTTTGACAAAATTTAAGACCGATATAGCTATGACAAAGAATCCAAGTAATCATATCTGTCCCAAACTACGTGATGTATACATTACGCTTCATTTGTAAACCTTTGCACAGTTAGCACCAATGATAAGTTTAGAATGATCATTTTAACTAGATGCGCAACTTGACATGTACGCACTAAATCGTATTTATCATTTAATTTAGAGCGTAAAAATGACATGAATCCAATGCCCACATTAATCTAGCTCAATTTTAAATATTATGACAACATTTGAGACTTAAAGAGCTACGACAAAGCCTCCAAGTAATCCAATGAATCCCAAATTGCGTGATGCCATGCATTATGCTTCATTTATAAGCCTTTACTCAAGGAACACCAACAATCAGTTTAAAATATTAATTTTAACTGGCTGATTATCTTGACATGAAAGTACTAAATTGTCCGTAACATTTGATTTAGAATTCACAAGGACACAAATCCAACACCCATGTGACAAAATTTAAGACAGAAGAACTATGACAAAGCCTCCAAGTAATCTGATCTATCCCAAACTCCATGATACCATGCATTATGCTCCATTTAAAAACCATTTCTCAAACAGCACCAATGATCAGTTTAGAATGATGATTTTAACTAGCTGATAAACTTGACATGTCCGCACTAAATCATCTTTAACATTTGATTGAGAGCTCAAAATGATATGAATCCAATGCCCACGTTAATCTAGCTCAATTTTCAATATTGTGCCAACATTTGAGACTGAAACTGCAACAACAAAAACTCCATATAATCCAATGTATATCAAACTGCGTGCTGCCATGCATTATGCTCAATTTATAAGCCTTTAATCAAGGAGCACAAATGATCAGTTTAGAATGATCCTTTTAACTGGCCGATCAACTTGACATGTCCGCACTAAAGCGTTCGTAACATTTGATTTAAAGTTCAGAATAACACGAATCTAACACCCACATTAAACTAGCTCAATATTCTATATTGTGACAAAATTTAGGACCGAAATAGTTATGACAAAGCCTCCAAGTAATCATATCTATCCCAAAATGTGTGTTACCATACATTATGCTTCATTTGTAAACCTTTTCTCCATTAGATGAATTTAGAATGATCATTTTAACTAGCTGATCAACTTAACATGTCCGCAAAAAAGCATCTTTAACATTTGATTCAGAGCTCAAAATGACATGAATCCAACACCCATGTTAATCTAGCTCAATTTTCTATATTGTGATAACATTTGAGACTGAAAGAACTACGAAAAATCTTCCAAATTATCCAATGTATCTGAAACTGCGTGATGTCATACTTTATTCTTTATTTATAAGACTTTACTCGAGGAGCACAAATGATCAGTTTAGAATGATCAGTTTAGAATGATCATTTTAACTGGGTGATCAACTTGACATGTTTGCACTAAGTCGGCTGTAACATTTGAATTAGAGTTCAGAATGACATGAATCCAACACCCACATTAAGCTAGCTCAATATTTTAAATTGTGACAAAATTAAAGACCGAAATAGCTATGACAAAACTTCTAAGTAATAATATCTATCCCAAACTCCGTGTTGCCATACATTATGCTTCATTTGTAAATCTTTGCTTAATGAACACCAATGATCAATTTAGAATTATCATTTTAACTAGCTGATCAACTTAACATGTCTGCACTAAATCTTCTTTAAGATTTGATTTAGAGCTCACAATGACATGAATCCAACACCCACGTTAATCTATCTCAAGTTTCAATATTGTGACAACATTTGAGACTGAAAGAGATACGAAAAAACCTCCAAATAATCCAATGTATCACAAACTGCGTGATGCCATGCATTATGCCTCATTTATAAGCCTTTATTCAAGGAGCACAAATGATCAGTTTAGAATGATTATTTTAACTAGCCGATCAACTTGACATGTCCGCACTAAATCATTAGTAACATTTGATTTATAGTTCAGAATGACACGAATCCAACACCCACATTAAGCTAGCTCAATATTCAATATTGTTACAAAATTTAAGGTTGAAACAGCTATGGCAAAGTCTCCAAGTAATCATATCTGTACCAAACTGCGTGATGCATACATTATGCTTCATTTGTAAACCTTTACACAGTGAGCACCAATGATCAATTTAGAATGATCATTTTAACTAGCTTATCAACTTGACATATCTGCACTAAATCATCTTTAAGATTTGGTTTAGAGCTCAATATGGCATGAATCCAATGCCAACGTTAATCTAGCTCAATTTTAAATATTGTGATACCATTTGAGACTGAAAGAGCTATGACAACGCCTCCAAGTAATCCAATGTATCCCAAACTGCGTGTTGCCATGCATTATGCTTCATTTATAAGCCTTTATTCAAGAAGCACCAATGTTCAGTTTAGGATGATCATTTTAACTGGCCGATCAACTTGACATGTCCGTACTAAATCGTCCATAACATTTGAATTCGAGTTCCGAATGACATGAATCTAACACCCACGTTAAGCTAGCTCAATGTTCTATACTGTGACAAAATGAAAGACCGAAATAGCTATGACAAAGACTCCAAGTCATCATATCTGTCCGAAACTGAGTGATGTATATGTTACGCTTCATTTGTAAACCTGTCCACAGTGAGCACCAATGCTAAGTTTAGAATGATCATTTTAAGTAGATGCTCAACCCGACATGTACGTACTAAATTGTCTTTAGCATTTAATTTAGAGCGCAAAATGACATGAATCCAATGCCCACGTTAATCTAGCTCACTATTCAATATTATGACAACATTTGAGGCTGAAGCGAGACCAATAATCAGTTTAGAATGATCATTTTAACTGGCTGATCAACTTGACCTGAAAGCACTAAATTGTCCGTAACATTTGATTTAGAGTTCAGAATGACCCAAATCAAACACCCACGTTAAGCTACCTCAATATGTTATAATGTGACAAAATTTAAGACCAAAAGAACTATGACAAAGCCTCCAAGTAATACAATCTATCCCAAACTCCAAAACACCATGCATTATGCTCTATTTAAACCATTTCTCAATCTGCACCAATGATAAGTTTAGAATGATGATTTTAACTAGCTGATAAACTTGACATGTCCACACTAAATCGTCTTTAACATTTTATTTAGGGCTCAAAATGAAATGAATCCAACACCCACGTTAATATAGCTCAATTTTCAATATTGTGCCAACATTTGAGACTGAAAGCGCTACAACAAAGCCTCCATATAATCCAATGTATCCCAAACCGCATGCTGCCATGCATTGTGCTCCATTTATAAGCCATTAATCAAGGAGCTCAAATGATCAGTTTAGAATGACCATTTTAACTGGCCGATCAACTTGACATGTCCTCACTAAACCGTTCGTAACATTTGATTTAGAGTTCAGAAAGACACAAATTCAATACCCACGTTAAGCTAGCTCAATATTCTATATTGTGACAAAATTTAAGACCGAAATAGCTATGACAAAGCCTCCAAGTAAAAATATCTATCCCGAAATGCGTGTTACCATACATTATGCTTCATTTGTAAATAATTGCTCAATGAGCACCAATGATCAATTTAGAATGAACATTTTAACTAGCTGATCAACTTAACATGTCCGCAATAAATAGTTGTTAACATTTGATTTATAGATCAAAATGACATGAATCCAACGCCCGCGTTAATCTATCTCAATTTTCAATACTGTGCCAACATTTGAGGCTGAAAGCACTACAACAAAGCCTCCATACAATCCAATGTATCCCAAACTGCGTGCTGCCATGCATTATGCTCCATTTATAAGCCTTTAATCAAGGAGCACAAATGATCAGTTTAGAATGATCCTTTTAACGGGCCGCTCAACTTTACATGTCCGCACTAAATTTTTCGTAACATTTGATTAAGAGTTCAGAAAAACACGAATCCAACACCCACGTTAAGCTAGCTCAATATTCTATATTGTGACAAAATTTAAGACCAAAATAGTTATGTCAATGCCTCCAAGTAATCCAATCTATCCCAAACTGCGTGTTGCCATACATTATGCTTCATTTCTAAACCTTTGCTCAATGAGCACCAATGATCAATTTAGAATGATCATTTTAATTAGCTGATCAACTTAACATGTTTGCACTAAATCGTCTTTAACATTTGATTTAGAGATCAAAATGACATGAATCCAACACCCATGTTAATCTATCTAAATTTTCAATATTTTGACAACATTTGAGACTGAAAGAGATACGACAAAGCCACCAAATAATCCAATGTATCCCAAACTGCGTGATGCCATGCATTATGCTTCAAAGAAGCCTTTACTCAAGCAGCACAATGATCAGTTTAGAATGATCATTTTAACTGGCCGATCAACTTGACATGTCTGCACTAAATCGTCCCTAATATTTGAATCAGAGTTCAGAATGACATGAATCCAACACCCACGTGAAGCTAGCTCAATATTCTATACTGTGACAAAATTTAACACCGAATTAGCTATGACAAAACCTCTAAGTAATCAAATCTATTCCAAACTGCGTGTTGCCATAAATTATGCTTCATTTGTAAACTTTTCTCAATGAGAACCAATGATCAATTTAGAATGATCATTTTAACTAGCTGATCAACTTAACAAGTCCGCACTAAATCGTCTTTAAGATTTGGCTTAGAGCTCAAGATGCAAGAATCCAACGCCAACATTAATCTAGCTCAATTTTCAATATTGTGATATCATTTGAGACTGAAAGAACTACGACAACGCCTCCAAGTAATCCAATGTATCCCAAACTGCGTGATGCCATGCATTATGCTTCATTTATAAGCCTTTACACAAGGAGCACAATGTTCAATTTAGAATGATCATTTTAACAGGCCGATCAACTTGACATGTCCGTACTAAATCGTCCATAACATTTGAATTAGAGTTCAGAATGACATGAATCCAACACCTATGTTAAGCTAGCTCAATATTCTATATTGTAACAACATTTAAGACCAAAATAGCTATGACAAAGACTCCAAGTAATCATATCTGTCCTAAACTGTGTGATGTATACATTACGCTTCATTTGTAAACCTTTGCACAGTGAGCACCAGTGATAAGTTTAAAATGATCATTTTAGCTAGATGCTCAACTTGACATATCCACAGTAAATTGCCTTTAACATTTATTTTAGAGCGCAAAATGACATGAATTCAATGCCCACATTAATCTAGCTCGATTTTCAATATTATGACGACATTGGAGACTGAAAGAGAGCTATGACAAAGCTCCAAATAATCCAATGTATCCCAAACTGCGTGATGCCATGCCTTATTCTTCATTTATAAGCCTTTACTCAACGGACACCAATAATCAGTTTAGAATCATCATTTTTACTGGCTGATCAACTTGACATGAAAGCACTAAATTGTCGGTAATATTTGATTTAGAGATTAAAATGACCCGAATATAACACCCACATTAAGCTAGCTCAATGTTCTATAATGTGACAAAATTTAATACCGAAAGATCTATGACAAAGCCTCCAAGTAATCCAATCTATCCCAAACACCATGAAACCATGCACTATGCTCCATTTAAATACCATTTCTCAATCAGCACCAATGATCACTTTAGAGTGATGAGTTTAACTAGCTGATAAACTTGACATGTCCGCATTAAATCGTCTTTAACATTTCATTTAGAGCTCAAAATGACATGAATCCAAAGTCCACGTTAATCTAGCTCAATTTTCAGTATTGTGCCAATATAGAAAGCGCTACAACAAAGCTTCCATATAATCCAATGTATCTCAAACTACGTGCTGCCATGCATTATGCTCCATTTATAAGCCTTTAATCAAGGAGCACAAATGATCAGTTTAGAATGATCCTATTAATTGGCCGATCAACTTGACATGTCCGCACTTAATCATTTTAACTTTTGATTTAGAGCTAAAAATGACATGAGTCCAATGCCCACATTAAGCTACCTCAATTTTCTATATTGTGACAAAATTTAAGACCTAAATAGCTTCTACAAAACCTCCAAGCAATCCAATCTATCCCAAACTGTGTGATGCCATTCTATTATGCTTCATTTATAAGCCTTTACTCAGGGAACAGCGATGATTAATTTAGAATGATCATTTTAGCTGACCGATCAACTTGACATGTCCGCACTAAATTGTCCAATACTTTCGATTTAGAGTTCAAAATGACAAGAATCCAACGCCGACGTTAAGCTACCTCAAATTTCTATATTGTAACAAAAATTAAGACCAAAAAGGACAAAGTCTCCAAGTAATCCAATGTATCCCAAACTGTGTGATGCCATGGATTATGCTTCATTTGAAAACATTTGCCTAATGAGCACCAATGATTAATTTAGAATGATCATTTTAACTGGTTAATAACCATGACATGTCCGCACTATATCATCTGTAACTTTTGATTTAGAGTTCAGAATGACATGAATCCAACACCCACATTAAGGTAGCTCAATTTTGAATTATGTGACAACATTTGAGACTGAAAAAGCTACGACAAAGCCTCCAAGTACTCCAATGTATCACAAACTGCGTGATGCCATGCATTAAGCTTCACTTATAAGAGTTTACTCAAGGAGCACCAATGATTAGTTTAGAATGATCATTTTAACTTGCCGATCAACTTGATATGTCCGCACTAAATCGTCTTTAACTTTTGATTTAGAGCTAAAAATGACAAGAGTCCAACGCTCACATTAAGCTAGCTCAATTTTCTATATTGTGACAAAATTTAAGAACTTAATAGCTACAAAAAACCTCCAATTAATCCAATCTATCCCAAACTGTGTGATGCCATGCATGATGTTTCATTTATAAGCCTTTACTCAAGCAGCAACAATGATTAGTTTAGAATGATCCTTTTTACTGGCCGATCAACTTGACATTTCCGCACTAAATTGTCCAATACTTTCGATTTAGAGTTCAAAATGACAAGAATCCAACGCCGACGTTAAGCTACCTCAAATTTCTATATTGTAACAAAAATTAAGACCAAAAAGGACAAAGTCTCCAAGTAATCCAATGTATCCCAAACTGTGTGATGCCATGGATTATGCTTCATTTGAAAACATTTGCCTAATGAGCACCAATGATTAATTTAGAATGATCATTTTAACTGGTTAATAACCATGACATGTCCGCACTATATCATCTGTAACTTTTGATTTAGAGTTCAGAATGACATGAATCCAACACCCACATTAAGGTAGCTCAATTTTGAATTATGTGACAACATTTGAGACTGAAAAAGCTACGACAAAGCCTCCAAGTACTCCAATGTATCACAAACTGCGTGATGCCATGCATTAAACTTCACTTATAAGAGTTTACTCAAGGAGCACCAATGATTAGTTTAGAATGATCATTTTAACTTGCCGATCAACTTGATATGTCCGCACTAAATCGTCTTTAACTTTTGATTTAGAGCTAAAAATGACAAGAGTCCAACGCCCACATTAAGCTAGCTCAATTTTCTATATTGTGACAAAATTTAAGAACTTAATAGCTACAAAAAACCTCCAATTAATCCAATCTATCCCAAACTGTGTGATGCCATGCATGATGTTTCATTTATAAGCCTTTACACAAGCAGCAACAATGATTAGTTTAGAATGATCCTTTTTACTGGCCGATCAACTTGACATTTCCGCACTAAATTGTCCAATACTTTATATTTATGGTTCAAAATGACAAGAATCTAACGCCGACGTTAAGCTAGCTCAAATTTCTATATTGTAACAAAATTTAAGACCAAAATATCAATGACAAAGCCTCCAAGTAATCCAATCTATCCCAAGCTGTCTGATGCCATCCATTATGCTTCATTTATAAGCCTTTACTCAAGGAGCACCAATGATATGTTTGGAATGATCATTTTAAAAAGCTGACATGTCGGCACGAAATGGTCTTTAATTTTTGATTTAGAGCTGAAAATAACATGAGTCCAAGACCCACGTTAAGCTAGCTCAATTTTTTCTAATGTGAACATTTTAAACTGAAAGAGGTACGACAAAGCCTCCAAGTAAACCAATGTATCCCAAACTGCATGATGCCATTCATTATGGTTTAGTTTTAAGCCTTTACTCAAGGAGCACCAATGATTACTTTAGAATAATCATTATAACTGGCTTATCAACTTGACATGTCCGTACTAAATCGTCTTTAACTTTTGATTAAGAGCTTAAAATGACATGAATCCAACGCCCACGTTAAGCTAGCACAATTTTCTATATTGTGCCAAAATTTAAGACCTAAATAGCTATGAAAGCACCTCCAAGTAATCCAATCTATCCCAGACTGTGTGATGCCATTTATTATGCTTCATTTATAACCCTTTACTCAAGGAGCAACAATGACTAGTTTAGAATGATCATTTTAACTTGCTGATCATCTTGGCATATCCGTACTAAAGTGTCCAATACTTTTGATTTAAAGTTCAAAATGACAGGAATCCAACGCCCACCTTTATCTAGCTCAAATTTCTATATTGTAACAAAATTTAAGACCAAAATATCAAGGACAAAGCCCCAAAGTAATCTAATCTATCCCAAACTGCGTGATGCCATGCATTATGCTTCATTTGTAAACCTTTGCCTAATGAGCACCAATGATCAATTTAGAGTGATCATTTTAACAGGCCGATCAACTAGATATGACCGCACTAAATCGTCTGTAACTTTTGATGTAGAATTTAGAATGACACGAATCCAACACCCAATCTATCCAATCTGCGTGATGCCATGCATTATGCTTCATTTATAATACTTTACTCAAGGAGCAGCAGTGATTAGTTTAGAATGATAATTTTAATTGGTCGATCAACTTGACATGTCCGCACTAAATTTTCCAATACTTTTGATTTATTGTTCCAAATGACAAGAAGCCAACGCTCACGTTAAGCTAGCTCAAATTTCTATTTTGTAACAAAATTTAAGACCAAAATATCAAGGAAAAAGCCTCCAAGTGATCCAATCTATCCCAAACTGTGTGATGCCAAGCATTATGCTTCATTTGTAAACATTTGCCTAATGAGCACCAATGATCAGTTTAGAATAATCATTTTAACTTGCCTTTCAACTAGACATGTCTGCACTAAATCATCCGTAAATTTTGATTGAGAGCTCAGAATGACAAGAATCCAACGCCCACATTAAGCTACCTCAATTTTGTATAATGTGACAACATTTGAGACTGAAAGAGCTACGACAAAGCCTCCAAGTAATCCAATGTATCCCAAACTGCGAGATGCCATGCTATTCTTCATTGATAAGCCTTTACTCAAGGAGCACCAATGATTAGTTTAGAATGATCACTTTAGCTGGCCAATCAACTTGACATGGCCGCACTAAAACGTTCGTAACTTGTGATTTAGAATTCAAATGACATGAATCCAACACCCACGTTAAGCTAGCTCAATTTTCTATATTGTGAAAAAATATATAACCGAAATAGCTACGAAAAAGCATCCAAGTAATCCAATCTATCTCAAACTGCATGATGCCATGCATTATGCATCATTTGTAAACCATTGCTTAATAAGCACTACTGATCAGTTTGAATGATCATTTTAAATGGCGTTTGAACTTGACAGGTCAAAATGACATGAGTCCAACGCTCACCTTAAGCTAGCTCAATTTTTCCATATTTGACAACATTTGAGACTGAAAGAGCTACGATAAAGCCTCCAAGTAATCTAATGTATCAAAAACTGCGTGATGTCATACATTATGATTCATTTATAAGGTTTTACTCAAGGAGCACCAGTGATTAGCTTAAAATAATCATTTTAGCTGGCGATCAATTTTACATCTTCGAATAAAATCCTCCGTAACTTTTGATTTAGAGTTCAAAATGGCATGAATCCAACGTCCACGTTAAACTACCTCAATTTTCTATATTATGAAAAAATTTATGACCTATATAGTTACGAAAAATCCGTGATGCCATGCATTATGCTTCATTTGTAAACCTTTGCTCAATGAGCACCAATGATCAGTTTAGGATGATCATTTTAACTGGCCGATCAACTTGAAATGTCCGCACTAAATCTTGCATAACTTTCGATTTCAATTTCAAAATGATAGGATTCCAATGCCCTTGTTAAACTAGCTCAGTTTTATATATTGTGACAAAATTTAAGACCAAAATAGCAACAATAAAGCCTGCAAGTAATTAATCTATCCCAAACTACGTGATGTCTTGCATTATGCTTCATTTATAAGCTTTTACTCAAGGAGCACCAAAGATCAATTTAGAATAATCATTCTAACTAGCTGATAAACTTGACATATCCAAACTTAATCGTCTTTCACTTTTGATTTAAAGCTCAAAATCACATGAGTCCAATGCCCACATTAAGATAGCTCAATTTTTTCATTTTTGTAACAACATTTGAGACTAAAAAAGCTACGAAAAAGCCTCCAACTAATCCAATGTATCCCAAACTACGTAATGTCATGCATTATGCTTCATTTATAAACCTTTATGCAAGGAGCACCAATGATCAGTTTAAAATGATTATTTTAATTGGCCGATCAACCTGACATGTCCGCACTAAATTGTCAGTATTTTTTTATTTAGAGTTCATAATGACACAAACCCAATGCCCACGTTAAGCTAGCTCAATTTTCTATACTGTGACGATATTTGAGACTAAAAGAGTTGCGACAAAGCCTCCAAGTAATCCAATGTATCCTAAAGTGCGTAATGTCGTGCATCATGCGTCAGTTATAACCCTTTACTCAAGGAGCACCAATGATCAGTTTAGAATGATCATTTTAACTCGTCGATCGAGTTAATATGTTGGCACTAAATTGTCCATAACTTTTGATTTAGAGTTCAAAATGACACGAATCCAACAAGCACGTTTTAAACTACCTCAATTTTCTCTATTATGACATAATTTAAGCCTTAAATAGCAACGACAAAGCCACTAAGTAATCCAATCTATCCCAAAGTGCGTGATGCCATGCATTATGATTCATTTGTAAACCTTTGCTCAATGAGAACCAATGATCTGTTTAGAATGATCATTTTAACTGGCCGATAACTTGACATGTCCGTACTAAATCGTCCGTAACATTTGATTTAGAGTTCTTAATGATACGAATCCAACACCCACGTTAAGCTAGCTCAATTATCTATATTGTGACAAAATCTAACACCAAAATGGGAAAGCCAAAGCCTCCAAGTAATCTAATCTGTCACAAACTGCATGATGCAATGAATTATGTTTCATTTGCAAACATTTGCTCAATAAGCACCAACGATCAGTTTAAAATGATCACTTTAACTGGCCGATCAACTTGACATATCTGTACTAAATCTTCTATAAATTTTTTTAGATTTCAAAATGACGGGAATCTAACACCCTTGTTAAGCTAGCTCAATTTTATATACTATGACAAAACGTAATACCAAAATGGCAACAAAAAAGCCTACAAGTAATCCAATCTATCCCAAACTGTGTGATGCCATGCATTTTGCTTCATTTATAAGCCTTTATTCAAGGAGCACCAATGATCAGTTTAGAATGGTCATTTTAACTAGCTGATCAACTTGACATTTCAAAACTAAATCTCCTTTAAGTTTTCAGTTAGAGCTCAAAATGACATGAGTCCAACGCCCACGTTAAGCTAGCTCAATTTTCCATATTGTGACAATGTTTGAGACTAAAGAGCTACTACAAAGCCTCCAAGTAATCCAGTGTATCCCAAACTAGGTGATATCATGTATTATGCTTCATTGATAAGCCTTTACACAATGAGCACCATTGCTTAGTTTTGAATGATCATTTTAATTGGCCAATCAACTTGACATGTCCGCACTAAATGGTTCATAACTTCGGATTTAGAGTTCCGAATGACACGGATCCAACACCCACGTTAAGCTAGCTCAATTTTCTATATGGCGACAACATTTGACACCGAAAGAGCTACAACAAAACCACCAAGTAATCCAATGTATCTCAAACTGCGTGATGCCATGCATTATGTTTCATTTATAAGCCTTTAATCAACAAGCACCAATGATTAGTTTAGAATGATCATTTTAACTGGCCGATCAATTTGACATGTCTGCAATAAAGCGTGCAAAACTTTTGATGTAGAGTTCGGAAGGACACGAATCCGACACTCAAGTTAACCTAGCTCAATATTTTATGTTTTGACAAAATTAAAGACCGAAATACCTACGATGAAGCCTCCAAGTATTCCAATCTATCCCAAACTGCGGGATGCCATGCATCATGCTTCTTTGATAAGCCTTTCCTCAAGAAGCACCAATGATCAGTTTAGAATGACCATTTTAACTAGCTGATGAACTTGAAATGTCCACACTATATCGTCTTTAACTTTTGATTTAAAGCTCAAAATGATATGAGTCCAACGCCGACGCTAAGCTTGCTCAGGTTTCCATATTGTGACAACATTTGAGAGTGAAAGAGCAAGTACAAAGCCTGCTAGTAATGCAACGTATCCCAAACTGAGTAATGCCATGCATTATGCTTCATTTATAAGCTTTTATTCAAATAGCACCAATGATCAGTTTAGAATGGTCATTTTAACTAGCTGATCAACTTGATATGTTTGCACTATAATGTCTTTAACTTTTGATTTAGAGTTCAAAATGACATCAGTTCAACGCCCATGTTAAGCTAGCTCAATTTTCAATATTGTGAAAATATTTGAGACTGAAAGAGCTATTACAAAGCCTCCAAGTAATCGAATATATCCGAAATTGTGTTGCCATGCATTATGCTTCATTTACTCAAGGAGAATCAATGATCAGTTTAAAATTATCATTTTAATTGTACGATCAATGTGATATGTCTGCACTAAATCGCCGTAACTTTTGATTTAGAAATCAGAATGACACGAATCCAACACCGACGTTAAGCTAGCTAAATTTTCTATATTGTGACAATATTTGAGACTGAATGAGCAACTACGAAGCCTCCAAGTTATCCAGTCTATCCCAAATTGCGTGATGCAATGCATTATGCTTCATTTATAACCCTTTACCCAAGGAGCACCAATGATCAGTTTAGAATAATTATTTTAACTCGTTGATCAACTTGACAAGTCAGAACTAAATCATTTTTAACTTTTGATTTAGAGCTTAAAATGACATGAGTCCAACGCCCATGTTCAGCTAGCTCAATTTTCCATATTGTGACAGTATTTGAGACTGAAAGAGCTACTACAAAGCCTCCAAGTAATCCAATGTATCCCAAGCTGCATGATGCCATGAATTATGCTTCATTTATAAGCCTTCACTCAAGGAGCACCCATGATCAGCTTAGAATAATCATTTTAAATGGTCGATAAACATAACATGTCTGCACTAAATTGTCCATAACTTTTTATTTAGAGTTTGGAAGACACGAATCCAACACCCACGTTAAGCTAGCTCAATTTTCTATATTTTACAAAATTTAACACTAAAATATAAAAAAAAAACTGCAAGTAATCCAATCTATCTAAAACTGCGTGATGCCAAGCATTATGCTTCATTTATAAGCATTTACTCAAGGAGCACCAAGGATGAGTTTAGAATGATCATTTTAACTAGCTGATCAACTTGACATGTGTGCACTAAATCGTCCGTAACTTTTGGTTTAGAAATCAGAATGACAAGAATCCAACACCGTCGTTAAGCTAGCTCAATTTTCTATATTATGACAACATTTGAGACTCAAAGATTTACGACAAAGCCTCCAAGTAATCCAATGTATCTCAAACTGCACGATGCCATGCATTATGCTTCATTTATAAGCTTTTACTCAATGAGCACAAATGATCAGTTTAGGAAGATCATTTTAACTGGCTGATCAACTTGATAAATCCGCACTAAATCATTTGTAGCTTTTGATTTAGAAATCAGAATGACACGAATCCCATGCTCAAGTTAACCTAGCTCAATGTTTTGTATTGTGACAACATTTGAGATTGAAAGAGATATTAAAAAGCCTCCAAGTAATCCAATCTATCCCAAACAGCGTGATGCCACACATTATACTTCGTTTATAAGCCTTTACTCAAAGAGCACCAATGATGAGTTTGGAATGATTATTTTAAGTAGCTGGTCAACTTGACATGTCCGCACTAAATTGTTCGTAACTTTTGGCCTAGAAATCAGAATGACAAGAATCCAACGCCGATGTTAACGTAGCTCAATTTTCAATATTGTGACAACATTTGATACTGAAAGAGTTACTACAAGGCCTCCAAGTAATCCAATATATCCCAAACTCCGTGATACCATGCATTATGCTTCACTTATAACGCTTTACTAAAGGAGCACCAGTGATCAGTTTAGGATAATCATTTTAACTCGCTGATAACCTTGACATGTCAGGACTATGTCGGCATTAACTTTTGATTTAGAGGTCAAAATGACACGAATCCAACGCCCACGTTAAGTTAGCTCAATTTTTCATATTGTGACAACATTTGATACTAAAAGAGTTACTATAAAGCCTCCAAGTCATCCAATGTATCCCAAGCGGCATGATGCCATGCATTATGCTTCATTTACATGCCTTCGCTCAAGGATCACCCCTGATCAGCTTAGAATGATCATTTTAACTGGTCGATCAGCTTGACATGTCTGCACTGAATCGCCCTTAGCTTTTCATTTAGAGTTCGAAATAAAACAAATCAAACGTCCACGTTAAGCTAGCACAATTTTCCATATTTGTGACAAAATGTAAGACAGAAAGAGCTATTGCAAAGCCTCCAAGTAATCTAATCTATCCCAAACTTTGTGATCCCATGCATTATGCTTCATTTATAACCCTTTACTCAAGGAGAACTTATTATCAGTTTAGAATGATCATTTTAACTGGACAATAAACTTGACATGTCCGCACCAAATGGTCAGTAGCTTTTGATTTGGAAATCAGAATGACATGAATCCAGCACAACCGTTAAGCGAGCTCAATTTTCTATATTATGTCTATATTAGAGATTGAAAGACCTACTACAAATCCTCCAAGTAATCCAATATATCCCAAACTGCATGATGCAATGCATTATGCCATGCATTATGCTTCATTTATCATCTTTTACTCAAGGAGCACCAATGGTGAGATTAGAATGATCATTTCAACTAGCTGATCAACTGTACATGTCTACAATAAATCGTCCATAATTTTTTTTTTTAGAAATCAGAATGACACGAGTCATTCTAGGAGCAGCAATGATCAGTTTAGAATTATCATTTTAACTCGCTGATCAACTTGACATGCCCGGACTAAATCATCTTTAACTTTTTATTTAGCGTTCAAAATAACACAAGTCCAACGCCCATGTTAATCTAGCTCCATTTTCCACATTGTGACAACATTTGAGATTGAAAGAGCTACTACAAAGCCACCAAGTAATCCAATGTATCCCAAGGTGCATGATGCCATACATTATGCTTTGTTTACAAGCCTTCACTCAATGAGCACCAATGATCAGTTTAGAATGATCATTTTAACTGGCCGATCAACTTGACATGTCCGCACTAAATTGTCCGTCCGTAGTTTTTGATTTAGAGTTCAGAATGACACGAATCCAACCTCCACGTTAAGGTAGCTCTTTCTATATTAGCTACGACAAAGCTTACAAATAATCGAATCTATCCCAAATTGCGTGATGCCATTCATTAGACTTCATTTGCAAACCTTTGCTCAATGAGAACCAATTATTAGTTTAGAATGTTCAATTTAACTAGCCGATAAACTTGACATGCCAACAATAAATCGTCCATAACTTTTGATTTAGAGTTATGAATGACATGAATCCAATGCCAACACTAAGCTTGCTTAATTTTCTATATTGTGATAAAATTTAGTACCCAAATAGGTACAACAAAGCCTCCAAGTATTCCAATCTATCCCAAAGTGTGTGATGCCATGCGTTTTTCTTCATTTTTAACCTTTACTCAATGAGCAACGATGATCAGTTTAGAATGATTATTTTAGCTAGCTGATCAACTTATCATTTCCATACTAAATCATATTTAACATTTGATTTAGAGCTTAAAATGACATGACTCCAATGCCCACATTAATATAGCTCAATTTTCAATATTGAGACAACATTTGAGATTGAAAATGCTACGACAAAGCTCCAAATAATCCAATGTATTCCAAATTACGTGATGTCATGCATTATTCTTCATTTATAAGCCTTTACTTAAGGAGCACCAATGATCAGTTTAGAATGATCATTTTAAATGGCCGATCAACTTGACATGGCTGCCATAAATCGTCCTTAACTTCTGCTTTAAAGTTCAGAATGACACGAATCCAATGCTCACAATAAGCTTGCTCAATATTCTATATTGTGACAAAATTTAAGACCAAAATAGATATGACAAAGCATCGAAGTGACCCAATTATCCCAAACTGTGTGATGCCATGCATTATGCCTCATTTGTAAACCTTTGCTCAATGAGCACCAATGACTAGTTGATAAGGATCATTTTAACATTTTATTTAGAATTCAAAATGACATGAATCCAACGCCAATGCTAATCTAGCTCAATTTTCAATAGTGTGACAATATTTGTGACTGAAAAAGCTTAAAAGCATCCAAAAAACCTCCAATGTAATCAAAACTATCTCAAGTAACTAGCCGATAAACTCGACATGTGAGCACTAAATCGTCTGTAACTTTTGATTTAGTGTTCAGAATGACATGAATCCAATACCCACATCAAACTTGCTCAATTTTCTATATTGTCACAAAATTTAAGACCAAAATAGCTACGAAAAAGCCTCGAAGTAATCCAATGTAACTAGCTGATCACTTGACATGTCTGCACTAAGTCATCTTTAACATTTGAATTAGAACAAAAAATGACATGAATCCAACGCCCACCTCAATCTTGCTCAATTTTCAATATTGTGCCAAATTTGAGACCGAAACCGCTACGAAAAAGCCTCCAAGTAATCCAATGTATCCAAATGCATGATGCATGCATTATGATTCATTTATAAGCCTTTACTCAAGGAGCACCAATGATCACTTTAGAATGATCATTTTAACTGGCCGATCAACTTGACATGTCCGCACTAAATATTGGTAACTTTTGATTTAGAGTTCAGAATGACATGAATCCAATGCCCATGTTAACCTAGCTCAATATTCTATATTGTGACAAACATTTAAGACCGAAATAGCTATAAAAAGCCTCAAATATCCAATCTATCCCAAACTTTGATGCCATGCATTATGCTTCATTTGTAAACCTTTGCTCAAGAGCACCAATGATCAATTTAGAATTGATCATTTTAACTGCTGATCAACTTGACATGTCCGCACTAAATCATCTTTAATATTTGATTTAGAGTTCAAAATGACATGAATCCAACGTGAATGTTAATCTAGCTCAATTTTCAATATTGTGACAATATTTGAGACTGAAAGAGCTACACAAAGCCTCCAAGTAATCGAATGTATCCCAAACTACGTGATGCCATTATTGCTCTCATTTATAAGCCTTTACTCAAGTGCACCAATGATCTGTTTAGATGATCATTTTAACTCACCGATCAACTTGACATGTCTCCACTAAATCGTCTTAACTTTTATTTAGAGTTCAGAATGACACGAATAATGCCCACATTAAGCTAGCTCAATTTTCAATTGTGATAAAATTTGAGACTGAAATAGTACAAAAAAGCCTAAAAATCAATCTATCCAAACTACGTGATGCCATGCATTATGCTTTATTTGTAAACCTTTGTTCAATGAGCACCAATGATCAGTTTAGAATGATCAATTTAACTAGCCGATAAACTTGACATGCACACTAAATCGTCTATAACTTTTGATTTAGAGTTCAGAATGACATAATCCAATGCCAATTAACCTTGCTCAATTTTCTAAATAGTGACAAAATTTAAGACGAAATAGTACGACAAAACCTCTAAGTAATCTAATGCATCCCAAACTGCTGCGTTATGTTTATTTTAAGCTTTATCAAGGAGCACCAATGATCAGTTTAGAATTGATGCAGATCAACTTGACTATGACAAAGGCTCCAAGTAATCCAATCTATCCAAACTTCGTGATGCCATGCTTTATGCTTTATTTGTAAACCTTTGTTCAATGAGCACCAATGATTAGTTTAGAATGTTCAATAACTAGCCGATAAACTTGACATGAAAATCGTCAACTTTTGATTTAGAGTTCAAAATGACATAATCAATGCCACGTTAAACTTGCTCAATTTTCTATATGGTGATAAAATTTAAGACGAAATAGTTGACAAAGCCTCCAAGTAATCCAATGTATCCCAAATGGCTCATGCCATGAATTATGCTTCATGTATAAGCCATTACACAAGGAGCACCTATGATTAGTTAAGAATTATCATTTTAATTAGCAGATCAACTTGACATGTATTCACTTAATCTTCTGTAACTTTTGATTTATATTTCCTAATGCACGAATCCAACGCCCACGTTAATCTAGCTCAATTTTCAATATCGTGACATATTTGAGACTGAAATAGCCATGGCAAAATTCAATGTAATCAATGTATCCAAACTGTGTGATGCATGCATTATGCTTTATTTATAAACCTTTACTCAATGAGCACCAATGATGAGTTTAGAATTATCATTTTAACTGACCGATCAACTTTACATGTCCGCACTAAATCGTCCATAACTTTTATTTAGAGTTTAGAATGACACGAATCCAATGCACATGTTAATCTAGCTATCAATTTTCTAATATGACAAATTTGAGGCTGAAATAGTTACGACAAAGCCTCCAAGTAATCCAATGTATCCCAACTGCGTGATGCCATGATTATGCTCCATTTATAAGCATTTACTCAAGGAGCACCAATGATCAGTTTACGATGATCATTTTAACAGGCCGATCAAATTGACATGTCCCCACTAAATCATCCGTAAGTTTTGATTTAGAGTTCAGAATGACACGAATCAACACGCACATTAAGCTAGCTCAATTTTAATATTGTGACAAAATTTGAGGCTAAAAAGTTACGAAAAAGCCTCCAAGTAATCCAATGTATCCCAAACTATGTGATGCCATCCATTATGCTTCATTTAAACCTTTACTTAGGAGCACCAATGATCAGTTTAGTATGATCATGGCCGATCAACTTATGTCCATAGTAAATCGTCCGTAACTTTTCATTTAGAGTTCGGAATGACACGAATCAAACACCCACATTAAGCTATCTCAATTTTCTATAATGTGATAAATTTAGACTGAAAATAGCTACAAAAATACTTTAAGTAATCCAATCAATCCCAAACTGCATGATGTCATGAATTATGCTTCATTTGTAAACCTTTCCTAATGAGCACCAATGATTAGTTTAGAATGTTCAATTTAACTAGATGATAAACTTGACTTGCAAACAGTAAATCGTCCGTAACATTTGATTTAGAGTTCAGAATAACATTAATCCAATGCCAACTTTAAGCTTGATCAATTTTCTATACTGTGATAAAATTTAGGACCGAAATAGCTATGACAAAGCCTTTAAGTAATCCAATTTATCCCAAAATGCGTGATGTTATGCATTATGCTTCATTTTAAACCTTCACTCAATGAGCACCAATGATCAGTTTAGAACGATCATTTTAACTTGCCAATCATACATAACTTTTTATTTAAAGCTCAAAATGACGTGAGTCCAACACCCACGTTAAGCTAGCTCAATATTTTAGATTTTGATAAAATTTAGGACTGAAATAGCTACGACAAACCTTCCAAGTAATCCAATCTATCCCATACTGCATGATACCATGCATTATGCTTCATTTATAAGCCTTTACTCAAGAAGCACCAATGATCAGTTAAGAACGATCATTTTAATTGGCCCATCAACTTGACATGATTCCAACGTTCAACGTTCACGTTTTTATTTAGAGTTTAGAATGACACGATTCCAACGTTCACGTTAATCTAGCTCAATTTTCAATAGTGTGATATCATTTTTTACTTGAAAGACATAGGACAAAGCGTCCAAATAATCCAATGTATTCCAAACTTCGTGATGGCATGAATTATGCTTCATTTATAAGCCTTTACTCAAGGAGCACCAATGACAAGTTTAGAATAATCATTTTAACTGGCCGATCCACTTGACATGTCCGAACTAAATCGTCCTTAACTTTTGATTTAGAGTACAGAATGACACAAATCCTATGCCGACGTTAAGCTACCTCAAGATTCTATATTATGACAACATTTAAAACCAAAATAGCTACGACAAAGCCTTCAAGTGATCCAATCTATCCCAAACTGCATGATACCATGCATTATGCCTCATTTGTAAACCTTTGCTCAATGAGCACCAATGATCAGTTTGGAATGATCATTTTAATTTGTTGATCAACTTGACATATCCGCACTAAATTGTCTTTAACATTTGATTTAGAACTTAAAATGATATGAATCCAACGTTCACGTTAATCTAGCTAAATTTTCAATATTGTGACAACATTTGATACTTAAAGAGTTAGGAGAAAGCCTCAAAGGAATCCAATATATCCCAAACTACGTGATGCCATACATTATGTTCCATTTCTAAGCATTTGCTCAAGGAGCACCAACAATCAGTTTAGGATGATCTTTTTAACTGGCAAATCAACTTGACATGTCCACACTAAATCGATAGTAGTTTTTGATTTAGAGTTCAGAATGACAGGAATCCATCCTCACGTAAGCTAGCTCAATTTTCTATGTTGTGAAAAAATTTTAGACTAAAATAGCTATGAAAAAACCTCCAAGTAATCAAAACTATCTCAAACTGTGTGATGCCATGCGTTATGCTTCATTTGTAAGCATTTTCTCAATGAGCACCATTGATTAGTTTAGAGTGTTCAATTTAACTAGCCGATAAACTCGACATGTGAGCACTAAATCGTCTGTAACTTTTGATTTAGTGTTCAGAATGACATGAATCCAATACCCACATCAAGCTTGCTCAATTTTCTATATTGTCACAAAATTTAAGACCAAAATAGCTACGAAAAAGCCTCGAAGTAATCCAATGTAACTAGCTGATCACTTGACATGTCTGCACTAAGTCATCTTTAACATTTGAATTAGAACAAAAAATGACATGAATCCAACGCCCACCTCAATCTTGCTCAATTTTCAATATTGTGCCCAATTTGAGACCGAAACCGCTACGACAAAGCCTCCAAGTAATCCAATATATCACAAACTGCATGATGCACGCATTATGATTCATATATAAGCGTTAACTTAAGGAGCACCAATGATCACTTTAGAATGATCATTTTAACTGGCCAATCAACTTGACATGTCCGCACAAAATCATTGGTAACTTTTAATTTTGAGTTCAGAATGACATGAATCCAACGCCCATGTTAACCTAGCTCAATATTCTATATTGTGACAAAATTTAAGACCGAAATAGCTATAAAAAGCCTCTAACTTATCCAATATATCCCAAAATCTTTGATGCCATGCATTATGCTTCATTTGTAAACCTTTACTCAATGTGCACCAATGATTAGTTTAGAATTATCATTTTAACTAGCTGATAAACTTGACATGTCCGCACTAAATCATCTATAATATTTGATTTAGAGCTTAAAATGACATGAATCCAACGTGAATGTTAATGTAGCTCAATTTTCAATATTGTGACAATATTTGAGGCTGAAAGAGCTAAGACAAAGCTTCCAAGTAATCGAATGTATCCCATACTGCGTGATGCCATTATGCTCCATTTATAAGCCTTTACTCAAGTAGCACCAACGAACAGTTATAATGATCATTTTAACTCACCGATCAACTTGACATTTCTCCACGAAATCATCAGTAACTTTTTATTTAGAGTTCAGAATGACACGAAACCAATGCCCACATTAAGCTACCTCAATTTTTGACATTGTGATAAATTTATGACCGAAATACGTACAAAAAAGCCTACAAAATCTAATCTATCACAAATTGTGTGATGCCATGCATTATACTTCATTTGTAAACCTTTGTTCAATGAGCACCAATGATCAGTTTAGAATGATCAATTTAACTAGCCGATAAACTTGACATGGCAGTACTAAATCGTCTATAACTTTTGATTTAGAGTTCAGAATGACATGAATCCAATGCCCACATTAACCTTGCTCAATTTTCTAAATAGTGACAAAATTTAAGATCGAAATAGATACGACAAAACCTCTAAGTAATCTAATGCATCCCAAACTGCCAAATGCAATTATGTTTCATTTATAAGCCTTTAGTCAAGGAGCACCAATGATCAGTTAAGAATTATCATATTAATTGGCCGATCAACTTAACATATATGCACTAAATTGATCAACTTGATAAAATTTAAGGCTGAATGACAAAGGCTCCAAGTAATCCAATCTATCTCAAACTTCGTGATGCCAAGCTTTTTGCTTTATTTGTAAACCTTTGTTCAATGAGCACCAATGATTAGTTTAGAATGTTCAATAACTAGCCGATAAACTTGACATGTCAGCGCTAAATCGTCCGTAACTTTTGATTTAGAGTTCAAAATGACATGAATTCAATGTCCACGTTAAACTTGCTCAATTATCTATATGGTGATAAAATTTAAGGTCGAATAGCTATGACAAAGCCTCCAAGTAATCCAATGTATCCCAAATGGCTCATGCCATGAATTATGCTTCATGTATAAGCCATTACACAAGGAGCACCTATGATTAGTTAAGAATTATCATTTTAATTAGCAGATCAACTTGACATGTATTCACTTAATCTTCTGTAACTTTTGATTTATATTTCCTAATGCACGAATCCAACGCCCACGTTAATCTAGCTCAATTTTCAATATCGTGACAACATTTGAGACTGAAATAGCCATGGCAAAGCTTCAATGTAATCCAATGTATCCCAAACTGTGTGATGACATGCATTATGCTTTATTTGTAAACCTTTGCTCAATGAGCACCAATGATGAGTTTAGAATTATTATTTTAACTAGCCGATCAATTTTACATGTCCACACAAAATCGTCTTGAACATTTGATTTAGAACTCAAAATGACATGAATCCAATGCACACGTTAATCTAGATCAATTTCAATATACAACATTTGAGGCTGAAACAGCTACGACAAAGCCTCCAAGTAATCCAAGGTATCCCAAGCTCTGTCATGTCATGTATTATGCTCCAGTTATAACCATTTACTCAAGGAACACCAATGATTAGTTTAGGATGATCATTTTAAATGGCGGATCATTTTGACATGTCCGCACTAAATCATCCGTAATTTTTGATTTAGAGTTCATAATGACATGAATCCAATGCTCACGTTAAGCTAGCTCTATTTTCTTTATTGTGAAAAAACTTCAGACCTAAATATCTAAAAAAAAGCCTCCAAGTAATCCAATTTATCCCAAACTGCGTGATGCCATGCATTAAGCTTCACTTGTAAACCTTTGATGAATGACCACCAATGATCATTTTAGAATGATTATTTTAACTAGTTGATCAATTTGACATGTACGCACCAAATCGTCTTTAACATTTGATTTAGAACTTAAAATGAAATGAATCCAATGCCCAGGTTAATCTAGATCAATTTTGAATATACAACATTTGAGACTGAAACAGCTATGAAAAAGCCTCCAAGTAATCCACGGTATCCCAAGCTCTGTCATGCCATGTATTATGCTCTATTTATAAGCATTTACTCAAAGAGCACCAATGATTAGTTTAGGATGATCATTTTAAATGGATAATCATGTCGACATGTCCGAACTAAATCGTCCGTAACTTTTGATTTAGAGTTTATAATGACATGAATCCAACGCCCATGTTAAGCTAACTCAATTTTCTATATTGTGGAAAAATTTCAGACTGAAATAGCTATGAAAAAGTCTCCAACTAACCCAATCTATCCAAAATTGGGTGTTGCAATGCATTATGCTTCATTTGTAAGCATTTGCTCCATGAGCACCACTGATTAGTTTAGAATGTTCAATTTAACTAGCCGATAAACTTGACATATCAGCACTAAATCGTCTATAATTTTTGATTTAGAGTTTAGAATGACATGAATCCAATGCCCACGTTAAGTTTGCTCAATTTTCTATATAGTGACAAAATTTAAGATCAAAATAGATACGACAAAACCTCCAAGTAATCTAATGTATCCCAAACTGCTTGATGCCATTATGTTTCATTTATAAGCCGTTAGTCAAGGAACACCAATGATCAGTCAAGAATTTTCATATTAATTGGTGAATCAACTTGACATATATGCACAAATTATCTGTAACTTTTGATTTACAGTCCAGAATGACACGAATCCAACGCCCACGTTAATTTAGCTAAATTTTCAATATTGTGACAACATTTGATACTGAAAGAGCTACGAAAAAGCCTCCAAAAATGTATCCCAAACTGCGTGATGACACACATTATGCTTCATTTCTAAGCCTTTACTCAAGGAGGACTAATGATCAGTTTGGAAAGATCATTTTAACTGGCCGATCAACTTGACATGTCCGCACTAAATCGTCTTTAACTTTTGATTTAGAGTTAAGAATGAAAAGAATCCAATGCCCCCATTAAGTTAGCTAAATTTTCTATATTGTGACGACATTTAAGACCAAAATAGCTATGAAAAAGCCTCCAATTAATCCAATCTATCCCAAACTGCACGATGCCCTCCATTATGCTTCATTTGTAAAATTTTGATCGATAAGCACCAAATATCAGTTTAGAATGATCACTTTAATTAGCTGACCAACCTGACGTGTCCCAACTCAATCGTCCCGAACATTTGATTTAGAACTCAAAATGACATGATTCAATCCCCATGTTAATCTAGCCCAATTTCAGTGTTGCTACAACGTTTGAGACTGAAAGTGCTACGAACAAGCCTCCAAGTAATCTAATGTATAATAAACTGCGTGGTGCCATGCATTATGCTTTAGATATAAGCCTTTACTCAAGGAGCGCCAATGAACAGTTTAGGATGATCATTTTAACGTGTCGATCAACTTGACATGTCCGCGCTAAATCCTCCATAACTTTTGATTTAGAGTTCAGAAAGACATGAATTCAATGCCCACGTTAAGCTAGCTCAATATTCTACATTGTGACAAAATTTAGGACCGAAATAGCTATGACAAAGCCTTCAAGTAATCCAATCTATCCCAAATTGTGTGATGCCATGTACTATACTTCATTTTTACACCATTGCTCAAAGAGCACCGTTGATCATTTTAGAATGATCATTTTAGGTAACTGATCAATTTGACATGTCTGTTCTAAATCGTCCATAACATTTGCTTTAGAGCTCAAAATGACATGAATCCAACGGCCACCTTAATCGAGCTCAATTTTCAATATTGTGACAATATTTGAGACTGAAACAGCTACGACAAAGCCTCCAAGAAATGCAATGTATCCCAAACTGTGTGATGTCATGCATTATGCTCCATTTGTAAGCATTTGATCAAGGAGCACCAATGATCAGTTAAGAATTATCATATTAATTGACCGATAAACTTGAGATGTCCGCACTAAATCGTCCGTAACTTTGGATTTAGTGTTCAGAATGACATGAATCCAATTCCCATGTTAAGCTTGTTCAATTTTCTATATTGTGACAAAAATTCAGACTAAAATAGCTATGAAAAAGTATCCAAGTAATCCAATTTATTCCAAACTGCGTGATGCCTTGCATTATGCTTCATTTTTAAGCATTTGCGAAATGAGGACCAATGATTAGTTTAGAATGTTCAATTTGACTAGTCGATAAACTTGACATATCAGCATAAAATCGTCTGTAACTTTTGATTTTGGGTTCAGAATTACATGATTAGCCGGCTGCTTGGTGGGAGGTTTGGTCGATTGTTTGGGCTTTGGTTCGGCTTGAGTTTTGTTGTTTTTGAAAGTATTTGATCTAGTTGAACCTCCTGTGGGAATAAGGGTACTAGGATGTTCTTTTTACCCTTAAACTCAAACGAATACCAATTAGTAAACCCATCATGTATCACCCTCCTATCCATACCGATGCGGCACATCGTAATATGGGACAGCGACATCAATCACATGACCGATGATCGTATATCCACAGCTGTGAAGCCATTTGCTCAGATGCTTCCAGCTCTTTTGAATGAGTTATCCCTTAAGCACGAGAAAGGTAAATATCCATGTGATGAGTACACACATGAACGCATTAAACGTCATGGAGTTCCTCAGAACATCAGGAGTGGAGACTGTGGGGGTGTTTACGCTGAAGTACATTGAGTGTCATGCACTTGGATTGCCATTTTCTAGTGCCTTATGTGATGCAAACCTGAAAGCTATTAGAGAGAAGTTAGCTGCCGAGATATTCGATGAGACTAATCAATGTGGGACAGAGGAAATGTCGTATGATCTGCTTGATATTTATGGATGATGTGTAATATGACTTAGTATGACTTAGTAGTATGACTTAGTTATGCATAATCAATAAGTTACAAACCTTATGCTTAATTAGACAGCGAGTGTGAAATAGGTTCTCTCTTTGCTCATTCTTCTCTGTCTTAGTTTGTATGTTTAGGGTTCTCCTAGTGATTAAGAGTGGACCTACGTGTGGCATGGCTACATTCTCCTCTAAAGACACTCAGCATCCGATGGGTCCTCTTCCGATTCTACCTCACCATTAGCCCTAATAACTATGGTTCTCTTATTGGTACATTCTATAGAGTAGTGACCAAAACCCTTACACTTAAAATGCTGAATCTCCATAATTTTGGTGCTAGAACCCTTATCTATGCTCTTAAGTTTCAAATCTTTTTGCTTAGGTTTAGGGAATGGTTTGTAATCCTTACTAGACTTATCATCCTTAGATTGACTAAACCTAGTGGAGCTAGTTTCGGGTTTGGGATTCTTTCTCTTAAGTTGTTTCTCAAACATTATGGCTTTATGGAGAAGCTCTTCTAGTTCGACATAATGGTTGACCTCTAGCCTATCTATGGTCTACCCATTGAGGCCGCCCATAAACCTGGCCATAGTGGCTTCACTATCCTCTTGAATATCAGCCCTAAACAATAAGGTTTCAATCTCCTTAAATATCTTAAGTCTTACGAACCAGTTTTTATCATGTTGCAGCTCCAAAATATTCAATTAATTCACAAAATCAAGATAGAATTCAGTTAGTGCTTCCGAGAACTCTATTGATGCCAATTGAGAGTTGATTGATTCTATCATCTAACAACAAGTTCCTGAACATTTATTTTATTGATTTTCAAGTTATTTAGAGCTCTAAGATCAAGTTATAACAGGAAACAAAGCCAGAATCATTAAAACAATCGCAAAAAGAAGATGAAAGGTCACCTAAAGTTCTTGCGAAAAGATGAAAGGGTGCGAATGGGTTTTGATAGATTCAACCTGGTTTGGAGTGTGCTCTGATACCACTTGATGTGATCCTGGTTAGGATCAAGTACTTGAATGTCTCCAAGAGGTTGTGCAAATGATGGTAAACCGAATGTGAATGCAGAAGTGAAGAAGATGGTGAATGCGTGACCTTGAAGATGGATTGTCTCGAGAACTTGTGTTGAATGATTGATACTTCTAAAGGATGGTGGAAGATCCCTAGAATATCAGCTTGCTTATTGTGAATGATGAAAACCAAACACGTTAGGAAAGATGTGGTATGAAGTGAAACTTCGAAGGGATATGAACACTTGGACTTTCAGCTCTTGAGATGGATGGAATGATGATCCAATTCCTTAATCAAAGAGGTGATCAATCGAGATTACGAAGAAAGTTTTTTGATATTAAAATGTTTGATAACTTGAAGAGGGGATACAAGAGAGTGTTTATAGGATCCAAGGGGTGCATAGGAATAGACAAAAACTACTAGGAAACCACCAAGGCGTTTAAGAGAAACTAGGAAATTACAAAAACAAATAAGAATGAAGATTAAGAAGTAAATAACATCTTGACTGATCCTTCCTCTTCATTTGCGTGAATAATAGCCAAGAATGGGCCTTGGTTCATCAACTGTGATGTGATCCTGATGAGGATCAAGCCCCTGATAAACTCCAAATGGTTTTGGAAGAGTGTATGAATGGATTGAAGTTGCGGAATGGCTGAAACGATGGTGTAAGTTGCGGATGTGTGAGCTCTTAAGTGGATAGATCGGAGAACAAGGGGAAAGGGCAAATCGCATATTTGCGACCACTTTGCGACCACACACTATGGTCGCAAATCTTTCGTCGCAAAATTTTTTGTTCGTATATTACTCGCAAATTTGTGACTATTTTGCGAGTATTGTAGAAGTTGTATATTTTGTGACCAATTTGCGACGAAACAGTGGTCACAGAAATTGCGACTAATTTTCTACTCCCAACAAGTTACAAATTTTGCAACCAATTTGCTACTACGCATTGGTCACAAAAATCAGAGTCACAAATTAGTCACAAAAATTATGACATAAAAATTTGCAACCACACTATTTAAATAAATTAGTGTGGTCACAAATTGGTTACAAAAATTGTGACCAACTTCTGACCACACTACTTAAATAAATAACGTGGTCACAAATTGCTCACAAAAAATTATGATCAATTTGAAACCACACTATTTAAATAAACAGTGTGATCACAAATTGGTCACAAAAAATTATGACCAATTTGCAACCATACTGTTAAAATAAACAATGTGGTCGCAAATTGGTCAAAAAGATTTTGTGACTAATTTACGACCACATTATATAAGTTAACAGTGTGGTCGTAAATTGGCCACAAAAACTTGTGACCAATTTCCGAACACCATTTTTAAATAAATAGTATGGTCACAAATTGGTCACAAAAATGTGAACAATTTGCGACAACGATTTAATATTTTTATAAAAATATTACAATAATAAAATATTGTAAAATTTTTAAAATAATCGATAATTCCATAAAATATTTAAAATTTTATAATTATTATAAATTTGTTAATTATAATTATTTTTAATATTTATTAATTATTAGTAATATTTATTTATAATATTTATTAGTTGTTATTAATTAATAATTATTTCTGATAATTATTTCTAATAATTATTAATTATTCATATATAAATTAATAATTATATGTTAATTAATATATTAAATTAATTTATTAATTTATTAATTATTTAATTATTTAATTATAATATTTCTTAATTAATTAATTATCGATAATATTTATTAATTAGTTATTCAATTTATTTAATTCAAATATAAATAAATTTATTAAAAGAAATTTTAAGTATATATTAAATATAAAATAAATTAGAATATAATTAATAATTGGAATTACAATAAAATAAAAAATAAGAAATGTGTTTGAGAAGTTTTGGAGGTTTTGAGAGGTTTTGAGAGACTTTTGAAATGTTTGAAGTTTGAAATGTGAGAAAGAGAAGTCATATATATATATATATATATATATAATTTATCACCACATAGTAGTCGCAAATTATTCACAAATTGGTGTGGTCATAAATTGGTCGCAAATTTGCGACCACCAAATAAATGGGCGGGGCTTGAAATTTTTTTTAAAAATTTTGTACAACATATTTGTGGTTTATAATTTTATTTTTGAATTTATAATGATTTGTACATATATAATATTGAAATTAAAAGTTTAAAATGTGTAAAATATTAGAAAAACATGTAAAAATACAGATGTAGTCGCAAGTTGAAGTGATAAAATGACTATTTTCTTGTACTGTTGTCATTGATCTTATTGATGACTTTGAATGGGCCATCAATCCTAGGCATTATCTTGGGTTTTCTTTTACTCAGAAATCTATATTTGCACAAATAGATCCACACCAAGTCTCCTTCCTCAAATGCTAACTCTTTTCGGGCTTTATTGGCTTGTTGAGCATACATCTTAGTCATATTTTCAATATTGTGCCGAGCCTTCTCATGAATTTTTTAACCAACGCAAACTTTTTTTTCCATCAAGGCTTGTCCTTTCACTCAAAGGTAAAGACATTAGATGCAAAGGTGAGATGGGATTGAACTCATAAACAATTTTTAATGGTTAGTACTTAGAAGCAGTATGCCTAGCATGATTATATGCGAATTCAATATGAGGCAAGCATTCTTCCCAAGTCCTAAGATTCTTTTTAACCAAAGCTCTTAACATAGTAGACAAGATTCTATTAACTAGTTCAGTTTGACCAACCTATTGCGTGACAAGTTGTGGAGAAACAAAGTTTAGTTCCTAGCTTAGAACAAAATGTTTTCCAAAAGTAACTAAGGAATTTGTGTACTATGGTCCTAGGCATGCCATGAAGTCTAATTATCTCCTTAAAGAATAATCCGACAATGTTAACAGATCATCAGTCTTATGAAAAGGAATAAAGTGAGTCATTTTGAAAAATCTATCAAGTACAACAAACACATAATCCTTTCCACTATAAAAGACAATCCAACAAAAAAATCCATAGAAATATCATGCCAAGGGCGAAAAGGTATAGGATGAGGGATATACAAACCGTGCTTTTCGACTGTGGATTTGGCTTTCTTGCAAGTTACACATCTTTGGCAAGCTTTCTCAACATCACTCCTCATGTGTGACCAAAAGAAGTGTTCCTGCAATACATTTAATGTCTTTGCCACGCCAAAGTGACCCATAAAACCACCTGAATGTGCTTCCTTAACAAACAAGTCTCGCAAAGAGGAGTTAGGTACACATAGAACAAGAAGCCTTCACTTTTAAAGTATTTTACAGTACCAACTTCTCACAAGAAGCATAAATATCCTTAAAATCAGCATCAGTAGCATATAACTCTTTGATTTGCCCAAACTCTAGCAGTTTAACTTCTAAAGAGTTCAAGAGCACATACCTCAGAGAAAGAGCATCGGCTAATACATTCTCTTTACCTTTCTTGTATTTGATCACATAAAGGAAGGTCTCAATGAATTCGACCCACCTAGCATGTCTTTTGTTCAGCTTTTGTTGCCTTTTGAGATGTTTGACTGACTCAATGGTCGGTATGGATGACAAACTCCTCGGGCCAAAGATAATGTTGCCATGTTTGCAAGGCCCTCACAAGCGCATATAGTTCTTTGTCATAGGTTGGGTAATTGAGTGCCGCCCCTCCAAGTTTCTCACTAAAGTAGGCTATGGGCTTCCTTTCCTGCATAAGAACAGCACCAATACCAACTCTTAAGGCATCACATTCAATTTCAAAAGTTTTATCAAAGTTAGGAAAAGATATCACTAGGGGGTGTGTGAGCTTGTCTTTCAAGGTTTGGAATGCCTCCTCTTGCGCCTGCTCCCACTTAAATCCCACATTCTTTTTGATAACATCAGTGAGTGGAGCTGCTATAGTGCTAAAGTCCACGACAAATCTCCATTAAAACCCAGCTAGGCCATGGAAGCTCCATACTTCCCCAATATTCTTTGGGCTCGGCCACTCCTTAATCGCTTTTATCTTTTCCTCATCAACCTTAATACCATCTGTACTCAGAACAAAACCTAAGAAGACAAGGTTATCTATTCCAAAATTACATTTCTTAAGATTGGCATACAAGGTTTCCTTTCTAAGCACTTCAAAAACCTTTCTGAGGTGTTCTACTTGATCATCTAAGGTTCGGCTAAAAACTAGAATGTCATCAAAGTATACTACCACAAAATGACCTATGAATTCCCTAAGGGCATGGTTCATCAATCTCATGAAGGTACTAGGTGCATTTGTCAAGTCAAAAGGCATTACTAACCACTCATATAAACCTTGTTTAGTTTTCAATGCAGTTTTCCAGTCATCACCTTTTTCATCCTAATTTGGTGATAACCACTCTTAAGATCTACCTTGGAGAAGATGCTAAAACCATGAAATTCATCTAACATATCATCTAATCTAGGTGTAGCATGATAATACTTTACAGTGATATTGTTGATGGCTATGCAGTCAACACACATTCTCGAGCTTCCATCCTTGTTTGGGACAAGCAAAACAGGTACAGCACACGGGCTCATACTTTCGCGGAAATGTCCTTTCTCCATGATTTCAGTGACTTGCTGTTGAAGCTCCTTGGTCTCAAGGGGGTTGGTTCTGTAGGCTGGCTTGTTGGGAATAGATGCTCCTGGTAGAAAGTCAATTTGGTGCTCAATTCTTCGGATTGGTCGTATGCCTTGTGGTTGCTCCTCCGTAAACACATATTTAAATACCTGCAAAAGAAGTTGAATTTTGCTAGGAATTTCCTGCATAGAATGGTTAGTATGAAAGCATTCTTTAAGCACAAAGAGTAGGTGTGGTAAGTTACTCCCTGGGTTGGACTTAATCATAAGATTAGTTGGTTGTTTGGCTGGTGGCTTATTTTGCGATTTGGCGGTGCCGTCGGCATGGGGTTTGTTTTTTTGGTTTGGATTGGGTTTTGTTTTTCTTTAAAGATATCTGATCTAAATGAACCTCTTGTGGGGATAAAGGTACTAAAATATGTTTCTTTCCCTTAAACTCAAATGAGTACCTATTAGTAAACCCATCATGAATAACCCTTCTATCCGATTGCCAAGGTCTACCTAACAAGATGTGACTAGCATCCATGGGTAAAACATCACACAAAACCTCATCTTCATATTTGCCTATGGAAAAAGGAACTAGGACCTGGTTCTCTACAAAGGAACCTCATCTTCAATCCGGGTTTACGGATTTTCCACTTAAGTTGTTTTTCGAACATGATAGCCTTATGGAGAAGTTCTTCTATTTCGACATAATGGTGAACCTCAATCCTATCTATGATTTCCCTATTAAGGCCCCCCATAAACCTAGCCATAGTGGCTTCAATATCCTCTTGAACATCAGCCCTAAGCAATAAGGTTTTCATCTCCTTAAAGTACTCCTCTACGGTTCTAGATCCTTGAGATAGATTTGTAAGCTTAAAGTGAAGTTCCCTATGGTAGTGGCTAGGTATAAACCTTTTCTTCATGATTACTTTCATCTGGTTCCATGAATCTATTGGAAAATCCCCAGCCCTTCTCCTAGAAGTAACTAATTGATCCCACCAACTTAACACATAATCTGTAAAAGCGTTTGGTGCTACTCTAATCTTACTATCCTGAGTATATTCCCTACAATCAAAGACTATTTATATCTTCTTTTCCCACTCTAGATACTACTCAGGTTCATTGGTTCCAGGGAAAGAGGGAATCTTGATTTTAAGTCCAGCCAAAGGGTCATGAGGATTGGGTTGGTTATTCCTATGTGGTTGGTCGTCTCTTGGCCGCCTTCTCCTAGGGTGTTGTGACCTTGATGAGCGACTGTAGTATTTATAAGTATCAGAAGCTGGCTAGTTTATCCTAAGTCGGTCATTGATGGATCTTTCTATTTCAGCTCTCATGGTTGCCATATTTTCATCCATTATGGATTTAAAGGAATCAAGGAGTTGTTTGTTGGAGTTTGAGGATTCTTCTCCATTATTTCTGGTTCCTGCCATGGTACCTAAAAAATTCAGACAACTAAACAAGTAAAAGGTTCAAAGTAAAACACAGAAACTGACACAAAAATTCGCCGAAACTAAGACACAAGAACAAAGACAAAACCCTAGCAAAGTATGTTCTAAACCCTTTGAACTCCGGTTTTGAAATTGGTGAGTCTAAAAACTTTAGATTCGCTTTGAAACGTTTTTAATTGGTATTCCTGGTTCTATTAATTCTTAAAACAATTTTCATTCAGGTTTTAATCTCTAAAATATTCAAACAAAGGTGATAAACTTGGATTAACAAATACAGTTTCTTAGAACCTCAACGGTGCCGATTGGGTGTTTCACAAGTTTTGTCCTTTAGAACTCGGTTCTAAACTATTTTCAAGTTAATTTCCAGGTTCTTCAAAGACCTAAGATCAATTTTAAATAAGAAACAAACCCAGAAACATTTTAAATCAAATTGCAAAAAGAAGGTGAAAGGTTACAAAACGTTTTTGCAAGAATATGAAAGGGTGCAAACGAGTTTGTAGATCCTGATGAAGATCAAGCTCCTTATCAACTCCAAATGGTTGTGTAAGAGTGGATAAATGGATTAAAGTTTCGGAATGGATGAAACAATGATGTAACTTGCGGATGTGTGAGCTCTTAAGTGGATTGATCCGAGAACAAGCGGTGAATCGAATTGAAACTTCCAAGGGTGATGAAGATCCCTTAGAATTTTGGCTCTTGAGAGAAATGAGAAAGTGTTCTAAAATTCCTTATTCAAGAGGATGAAAAAACGAGTTTAAGAAGGAGATTTGCTATCAAAATGTTTGATGGTCCAGAAAGAAGGATACAAGAGAGTACTTATAGTAGTGTAGGAAATTGAAAATGACTCCTAAAATTCTACCAAAACATTAAAGGTAATATTTAGGGAATTACAAAGACAACTAAGACAAAGATTAAGAAGTAAATAATGTTTTGACTTGATTCTTCCTCTCTTATTTCGTGGATGATCAGATAGAATGGGTCTTGATTCACCAAGAGGATGTGGTAAAGTACCTTGGGCTTGCCTCATTAAAAACCTATCTTAGAAAACCCATTGGGACAAAAACTAAGAATAGGGAAAGAGAGTACAATCCAAGGCCCCTCTCTTGGTGAGGTTTAGGTGGCTTGAATCACAACCAATGTGGTTGGATTAGCACACACTAAACTGGGCTGAATGGTTTTGAGAAGGTGCTGTAGTGTTGTCTTAACTTTGGCTTGGTTGGATCGGGGTAATGGGGCCATTGAAGATTTGTAGGCTTTCATCTCCAATTATCTACGGGTTCTAGCTGCTCTTTAGCATCTTTATTGGCTTCTTCCTCCTCTGGTTCGAGCAGCTCCTTAGGTTGTGGTTCCTTGCTGGCCATGCTCACTCAAAGAGGTTATGGTAAAGTATCTTGGGCTTGCCTCATTAAAAACCTCTCTTAGAAAATCCAATGGGACAAAACTAAGAGGAAGAAAAAAGAGTACAGTCAAGATGCCTCTCTTCATGAGGTTTAGGTTGCGTGATTCCATGCATTATGCTTCATTTATAAGCCTTTACTCAAGGAGCACGAGTGATCAGCTTAGAATGATCATTTTAACTAGCTTATAACCTTGACATGTCTGCAGTAAATCATCTTTAACATTTGATTTAGAGGTCAAATTACATGAATCAAACGCCCACATTAGTCTAGCTCAATTTTCAATATTGTGAAAACATTTGAGACCTAAAGAGCTATAACAAAGCCTCTACATAATCTAATGCATCCCAAACTGTGTGATGTCATGCATTATGCTTTATTTGTAAACCTTTGCTCAATGAGCACCAATGATCAGTTTAGAATGATTCTTTTAGCAGGCCGATCAACTTGACTTGTGTGCTGTAAATTGTATGTAACTTATGATTTAGAGTTCAGAATGACACAAATCTAACGCCCACATTAAGCTAGCTCAATTTTCCATCTTGTGATAACATTTGAGACTGAAAGAGTTACGACAATGCCTCCAAGTAATCCAATGTATCCCAAACTGCGTGACACCATGCATTGTGATTCATTTATAAGCCTTTAATCAAGCAGCACCAGTGATCAGTTTAGAATGATCAATATTAAACTTCACATGTCCACACTAAATTGTTCATAACTGCTGATTTAGAGTTCAAAATGACACGAATCCAACACCCACGTTAAGTTAGCTCAATTGGGACAAAATATAAGATCGAAATACCTACGACAAATCCTCTAAGTAATCCAATCCATCCTAAACTGCATGATGTTATACATTATGCTTCATTTATACACCCTTAATCACTGAACACCAATGATCAGTTTAGAATGATCATTTTAACTGGTCGATCAACTTGACATGTCCGCACTAACCTTAACTTTTGATTTAGAGTTCAGAATGACATGAATCCAATAGCTTTGTTAAGCTAGGTAAATATTCTATATTGTGAAAAAATTTAAGAGCAAAATAGCTACGACAAAGCCTCAAAGTGATCTAATCTATCCCAAACTACGTGATGCCATGCATTATGCCTAATTTGTAAACCTTTGCTCATTGAGCACCAATGATCAGTTTAGATTGAACATTTTAACTTGCTAATCAACTTGACATATCCGCACTAAATCGTCTCTTAACATTTAATTTACAATTCAAAATGACATGAATCTAACGCCAATGCTAATCTAGCTCAATTTTCAATATTGTTACTATAGTTGAGACTGAAAGAGCTACAACAAAGCCTCCTAGTAAGGCAGTGTATCCCAAACTACATGATGCCATGGATTTTGCTCTATTTATAAGCACGTACTTAAGGTGCACCAATGATCTGTTTAGGATGATCATTTTAACAAGCCGATCAACTTGACATGTCTGCACTAAATAGTCTATAACTTTTGATGTAGAGTTCAGAATGACACGAATCAAACACCCACGTTAAGCTAGCTTAATTTTATATATTGTGATCAAATTTGAGACTGAAATAGATTCGACAAAGACTCCAAGTTATCCAATCTATTCCAAACTGTGTGATGCCAAATATTATGCTCTATTTGTACACCCTTGCTCATTGAGCACTAATGATTAGTTTAGAATGTTCAATTTAACTAGCCGATAAACTTGACATGCCAACACTAAATCGTCTATAACTTTTGATTTGGAATTCATAATGACATAAATCCAATGCCAACGTTAAGCTTGCTCAATTTTCTATATTGTGATAAAATTTATGAACGAAATAGCTGCGACAAAGCCTCCATGTAATCCAATCTATCCCAAACTATGTGATGTCGTGCGTTATGCTTAATTTTAAACCTTTACTCAATGAGCACGGATGATCAGTTTAGAATGATCATTTTAGCTAGCTGATCAACTTGACATGTCCATACCAAATCGTCTTTAAGATTTTATTTAGAGCTTAAAATGACATGAATCCAACGCCCACGTTAATCTAGCTCAATTTTCAGTATTATGACAATATTTGAGACATAAAGAGTTACAACAAAGCCTCCAAGTAATTCAATATATCCCAAACTGCGTGATGCCATTGATTATGCTCGATTTATAAACCTTTACTCAAGGAGCACCAATGATTTGTTTAGAATGATCATTTTAACTGACCGATCAACTTGACATATCCGCACTAAATCGTACATAACTTTTATTTTAGAGTTTAGAATGACACGAATCCAATGCTCATGTTAAGCTAGCTATATTTTCTATAATGTGATAAATTTTAGGACAGAAATAGTTACAACAAAGCCTCCAAGTAATCTAATGCATCCAAACTGCGTGATGCCATGAATTATGCTCCATTTATAAGCATGTACTCAAGGAGCACCAATGATCAGTATAAGATGATCATTTTAACGGGTCGTTCTAATTGACATGTCCCCACTAAATCATCCGTAAGTTTTGATTTAGAGTTCAGAATGATACGAATCAAACACCCACATTAATCTAGCTCAATTTTTAATATTGTGATAATATTTGAGACTGAAAGAGTTACGACAAAGCCTTTAAGTAACCAATGTATCCCAAACTACGTGATGCCATCCATTATGCTCCATTTATAAGCATTTACTCAGGTGCACCAATTATCAATTTAGTATGATCATTTTAACGGGCCGATCAACTTATGTCCACACTAAATCGTCCGTAACTTTTGATTTAGAGTTCGGAATAACACAAATCAAACACCCACATTAAGCTATCTCAAATTTCTGTACTGTGATAAATTTAAGACTGAAATAGCTACAACAAATACTTTAACTAATCCAATCAATCCCAAATTGTGTGATGTCATGAACTGTGCTTCATTTGTAAACCTTTGCTAGATGAGCACCAATGCTTAGTTTAGAATGTTCAATTTAACTAGATGATACACTGGACTTGCCAACAGTAAATCGTCCGTAACATTAGATTTAGAGTTCAGAATAACATTAATCCAATGTCAACGTTAAACTTGCTCAATTTTTTATATTGTGATAAAAGTTAGAACCGAAATAGCTATGACAAAGCCTACAAGTAATCCAATTTATCCCAAACTGCGTGATGTCATGCATTATGCTTCATTTTAAACCTTTACTCAATGAGCACCAATGATCAGTTTAGAACGATCATTTTAACTGGCCAATCAACTTGACATGTCCGCACTATATCATACATAACTTTTGATTTGAAGCTCAAAATGGACGTGAGTCCAACACCCACGTTAAGCTAGCTCAATATTTTATATTTTCATAAAACTTAGGACTGAAATAGCTACGACAAACCTTCCAAGTAATCCAATCTATCACATACTGCATTATACCATGCATTATGCTTCATTTATAAGCCTTTACTCAAGAAGCACCAATGATCAGTTAAGAATTATCATCTTAATTGGCCCATCAACTTGACATGTATGCACTAAATCGTTTGTACCTTTTTATTTAGAGTTTAGAATTACAGGAATCCAACATTCACGTTAATCTAGCTCAATTTTCAATAGTGTGATAACATTTTAGACTGAAAGACCTAGGACAAAGCGTCCATATAATCCAATGTATTCCAAACTTCGTGATGCCATGAATTATGCTTCATTTATAAGCCTTTACTCAAGGAGCACCAATGACCAGTTTAGAATAATCATTTTAACTGGCCGATCCACTTGACATGTCCGCACTAAATCGTTCTTAACTTTTGATATAGAGTACATAATGACACAAATCCTATGCCCACATTAAGCTAGCTCAAGATTCTATATTGTGACAACATTTAAAACAAAATAGCTATGACAGAGCATTCAAGTGATCCAATCTATCCCAAACTGCATGATGCCATGCATTATGCCTCATTTGTAAACCTTTGCTTAATGAGCACCAATGATCAGTTTAGAATGATCATTTTAACTTGTTGATCAACTTGACATATCCGCTCTAAATTTTCTTTAACATTTGATTTAGAACTTAAAATGATATGAATCCAACGTCCACGTTAATCTAGCTAAATTTTCAATATTGTGACAACATTTGAGACTTAAAGAGTTAGGAGAAAGCATCAAAGGAATCCAATGTATCCCAAACTACGTGATGCCATACATTATGCTCCATTTATAAGCATTTACTCAAGGAGCACCAACAATCAGTTGAGGATGATCTTTTTAACTGGCCAATCAACTTGACATGTCCGCACTAAATCATCTGTAACTTTTGATTTAGAGTTCACAATGACACGAATCCAATGCCCACGTTAAGCTAGCTCAATGTTCTATATTGTGACAAAATATAAGACAGAAATAAGTACGACAAAGGGTGCAAGTAATCCAATCTATCCCAAATTGCGTGATGCCATGTATTATGCTTCATTTGTAAACATTTTCTCAATGAGCACCAATGATCAGTTCAGAATGATCATTTTAACTAGCGTATCAACATGACTGTCCACATTAAATCATCTTTAACATTTGATTTAGAGCTCAAAATGCATGAATGCATCGGCCACGTTAATCTAGCTCAATTTTCAATACTGTGACAGCATTTGAGAGTGGAAGAACTATGACAAAGCCTCCAAGTATGTATTCCAAACAGCGTGATGCCATGCATTATGCTTCATTTATAACCCTTTACTCAAGGAGCACCAATGATCAATTTAGAATGATCATTTTAACTAGCCGATCAACTTGACATTTCTTCACTAAGTCATCCATAACATTTGATTTAGAGTTCAAAATGACACCAATCTAACACCTACGTTAAGCTAGCTCAATTATCTATATTGTGACAAAAATTTAAGATTGAAATTGCTACGACAAAGCCTGCAAGTAATCCAGTGTATCCCAAACTGCATGCTGCTATGTATTATGCTTCATTTATAATCCTTTATTCAAAGAGTACCAATGATTGGTTAATAATGATCATTTTAACTAGCCCATCAACTTGACATGTCCCCACTAAATCGTCCATAACTTTTGATTTAGAGTTCAGAATGACACGAATCTAATGCCTACGTTAAGCTAGCTCAATTTTCTATATTGTGATAAAATATAAGACCAAAATAGCTACTAAAAAACCTCCAAGTAATCCAATCTATCCCAATCTACGTGATTCCATGCATTTTGCTTCATTTGTAAACCTTTGCTCAACGAGCACCAATGATTAATTTAAAATGAGTTATTTAACCAGCCGATAAACGTGACATGTCCATACTACATCGTATGTACCTTTTGATTTAGAGTTTAGAATGAAATGAATCCAACGCCCACGTTAAGCTAGCTCAATTTTCTAAATTGTGAAAAAATATAAGCGAGAAGTAGCTATGAGAAACCCTCCAAGTAATCCAATGTATCACAAACTGCGTGATGCCATGCATTATGCTTCATTTTAAAGCATTTACTCAATGAGCACCAATGATCAGTTTAGAATGATAATTTTAACTGGCTGGTGAACTTGTCATATCTACACTAAATCGTCTGTAACTTTTGAATTAGAGTTCAGAATGACATGAATCCAACATCCACGTTAACCTAGCTGAATATTCTATATTGTGACAAAAATTTACGAATAAATAGCTTTGACAAAGCCTCCAGGTACTCCAATGTAATCCAAACTGCGTGCTGTAGTGTACTATGCTTCATTTATAAGCATTTACGCAATTAGTTAAGAATGATCATTTCAACTATCTGGCCAACTTGACATGTACGCAGTAAATCGTCTGTAACTTTTGATTTAGAGTCGGAATGACAAGAATCCTATACCCACGTTAAGCTATCTGAATTTTCTATATTGTGACAAACAATTAACACCGAAATAGCTAAGGCAAAGCCTCCAAATAATCCAATCTATTCCCAACTGCGTGATGCCATGTATCATGCTTCATTTGTAAAACTTTTCTCAATGAGCGCCCATGATCAGGTTAGAATGATCATTTTAACTAGCTGATCAACTTGACATGTCCGCACTAAATCGTCTTTAAGAGTTGATTTAGAGCTCAAAATGACATGAATCCATCGGCCACGTTAATCTAGCGCAATTTTCAATATTGTGACAACATTTGAGAATGAAAGAGCTATGATGTCATGCATTATGCTTCTTTTATAAGCCTCGAAGTAATCCAATGTATCCAAAACTACGTGATACCATGCATTATGCTTCTTTTATAAGCCTTTACTCAAGGAGCACCAATGATCAGTTTAGAATGATCATTTTAACTAGCTGATCAACTTGATATGTACGCAATAAATCGTCCGTAATTTTTGATTTAGATTCAGATTGAAATGAATCCAACGCCAACGTTAAGCTACCTAAATTTTCTATATTGTGATAATATTTGACACCGAAATAGCTACCAAAAGCCTCTAAGTAATCCAATTTACCCCAAACTGCGTGATGCCATGCATTATGCTTTATTTGTAAACTTTCCTTTATGAGCACCAATGATCAGTTTAGAATGATCAATTTACCTGACCGATAAACTTGACATGTCCGAACTAAATCATCCGTAACTTCTGAATTAGAGTTCAGAATCACAAGTAGCTTAATTTTCTATATTGTGACAAAATTTAAGAACGAAATAGCTACAAAAAAACCTAGAATTAATCCAATCTATCCCAAACTGCGCGAAATAGCTACCAAATTTGCATTATGCTTCTTTGTAAGCTTTTGCTCAATGATCATCACCAATGATCAATTTAAAATGATCGATTTGATTAGGTGATAAACTTCAAATTTGTGCACTAAATCGTCCGTAACTTTTGATTAGAATTCAGAATGACATGAATCCAATGCCCATGTTAAGCTAGCTAATTTTTCAATACTGTGAAAAATTTAAAATATAAATAGCTAGGACAAAGCTTGCAGGTAATCCAATGTATCCCAAACTGGGTAATGCCATGTATTATGATTCATTTATAAGCCTTTACTCAATGAGGACCAATGATCAGTTAAGAATGATCATTGTAATTGGCCGATCAACTTGACATGTACGCACTAAATCATCCGTAAATATTTATTTAGAGTTTAGAATGACATGAGTCCAATGCCCACGTTAAGCTAGCTCAATTTTCTACATTGTTACAACATTTGAGACTGAAAGAGCTACCACAAAGGCTTCAAGTAATCCAATATATCCTAAACTGTGTGATGCCATGCATTATGCTTCATTTATAAGCCTTTACTCAAGGAGCACTAATGATCAGTTTTGAATGATCATTTTAGAATGATCACTTTAACTGCCCAATCAACTTCACATGTTCGTACTAAATCGTTCATAACTTTTGATTTAGAGTTAAAATGACAGAAATCCAACGGCCACGTTAATCTAGCTCAATATTCTATATAGTGACAAAAGTAACACGGAAATAGCTACAACAAAGCCTCCCAGTAATCCAATCTATCCTAAACTTTGATATTTTGGCAGGCATTCCAAAAGGCACTTGGGACAAAAGTGCATTGGTGTACCGCATATCACCCACAGTCAGATGGACAGTCAGATGGACGTCAGGAAGAACAATTCAAACCCTTGAGGATATGTTGCGAGTGTGTATGTTGGATTTGGGAGATTGTTGGGAGAGATATTTACCGCTAGCAGAGTTTGCATATAACAATAGTTATCATAGTAGCATACATATGTCACCATATGAGGCCTTGTATGGGTGACCTTGTCAGACACCACTTTGCGGGACAGAACTATGAGAGCGTAGAGACTTGGAAATTGAGTTGGTTCAAGAGACAGTGGGTCAAGTGGAAAATCTTCGTGCTAAACTAAAGGAGGCTCACGATCGTCAGAACAGTTACGCTGATAAAGGGAGAAGAGAATTGGAGTTTAGAGTGGGAGATGATGTGTATTTGAGAATGAGGGTATTCAGAGGAGCAGATAAGAATAAGAAGTTGGGAAAACTCAAACCATGTTTTATGGGGCCTTATCCAATTATTGAAAGTATTGGTACAATTTCATATATATTGGGATTACCAAAGGAGATAGCAACGTTTCATGATGTGTTTCACGTATCAATCCTGCAAAAAGTTGTCAAGGAATCCTAATTCATTATGCAGCAACCACGAGAGGATTTGGAAGAAAACTTGACAATTCTTAGTAAACCAGTAAAAATCACTAGACAATGAAGTGTTGATATGGAAGGGAAGCATGTTAAATCAGTGCGTGTTCGTTGGGAAAGAGACGGAATTGAAGAAGAGACGTGGGAGTCTGAACATCAGATGTGAATTGATTATCTTGGTCTTTTTAAGGACCACGACGAGAGTGAGGTTGAACCATCGAATTCGGGGACGAATTCTTTTGTGGTAGGGGAGAATTGTAACATCCCCGGCGTGAATTTAAACCATGAAGCCCATGGAACTAGAAGTGAGGGTATAACTGATAATTCCTTTGAAATCCTAATTAACCCTTAATGGCTATATAAGACGTCACCAAAAGGGATTAGAGGCAGCCGTTCATCAGAAACAAAAACAAGAAGAGAGGGAGAGATTTCGACAGAGAAGAGGGATTGAAAGTTCATCATTGGAGAGTCCATGTGTTCGTGTGTACCATCGCCGGAGGAAAATAAATTTAAGCATGACCGACGATTCCAATGTTCCATTAACCCAAGCTTCGCCGTGAGGTGAGACGTGATCTACGATTTTCATTATATACTTATGTATACATATTTTGGTGAGTGCTTCATTTATGGAGAAAATTAGAGGTTAAATTATGTGAGGTGTTAGGGTTTGAGTTAATTGTTCCAAAAATAATGGTGTTTTTAAAAGGAAAAGAGAGTTAAACATATTAGGAATTTATTAAAATAAAAAATAAATAAATATTAAAAATATGAATGGGAATGGGGTGGTGTATGTGTGTGCTGGGAGAAGGAGGTAGAAATATTCGGTTGATTCATTATTTTTAGGGAGATTATTATGTTGCTTATTTATTAAGGATTTTTTTAATTATTATGTGTTGGTTTATTGTTTAAGGATACTAAATTATTTATGCTTGATTATGGTATAGTTATATGAACCATAATCAATTAATTAATTGAAATAAATTAATATGATTATTAGATAAATATTAAACATTTAGTATAAGCAAATATAATGTTTGATTTATTTAATGGGGGAATAAATTTATGCTGAACGTGTTATTCACGTAACGTGAGTATGGTGGATTTGAGCAATGTTAGTTGGTTCAACTACGTTGATGGGTGTTAGGATATGACAACAGCGGTGTTGAGTCATAGTTCACTAATGGCTGGCAGACCGGAAACAACCATCGACGTTCTACGTGGTGGGAGCTCGACGTGAGCAAATAAGCCGATGGGGATTTGGGGGTTCTGAATCCTTAAACCGACATGGTTAGGGATGAGGAAGAGTGGTTGTAGCTTAGGCAAGCCCGATTTAAATACATATATCTTGGTAGTTTTGTTGTCGACTTTTTGTGGAGCCAATCGTGCTAGTTTTCATTCCTAAATAAAGTAATTATCAAAATTAGATACATACATGTATAATATGGGTATGTGGGTAGACTTGATCGTTTCACAGTAATTATGTTACTCATGCCTCATTTTGGATGCAGTCGAGTTCGAGTAGTAGTGGTGTAGTGACTCGGGGTGGGGCTACATCTTGAGAATTTTTAAACATTATTTCTTTATTTTATTTTGAACCTTGAGTATCATTGAATTTTCAAAGTTATTGTCTTACATTTTTTTAATAATTTTATACTTGGTATTGAGGAGAGTTGTTTTAATAAAAAAATTATTATTTATATTTTATCTGTTAAATGAGATTTCAAATGAATTATAAGTTAAGTACGAGATCATGACACGTGTCATGTATTTTGGAGACGGGTGTGACAATTTTTGGTATCAGAGGGAGGTTGCTACTTCGATTCTCATCCGGAGAATGTTATTTTAAGGTTTTAGAAAAAAATGGTTTCCAAAAAAATATATGTATATTTTCAATGGAGGAGCACCACTCAGAGTAATTGTAGTGAAGTCAATTAATTTTTGTTGATTTATAATACTATTGGAGTGTGATGTTTGAATTGGGTGTATATGTGGACAATATGCCGCCAAGGAGAATTAATCGTAGGGTTGGTTTGCGTAGTGGAGATCATGAGCGCAACCATAATGATCTACCGCTTGAGCGGGAAGGTGTTGCTCCAGTTCAACAACCAGCTATTGTTGCTCCCGTGGTGGATTATGCACCGCTAAGTGCAGCTGTGATGCAAAGTATGTGTGAGGCGTTAGCGCCTTTGTTGCAGCAAGTTCCGGTAGCCAATCAGATACCAGGAGTTGCCGTGCCTGAGCAGGCAGCTCCAGAGTTCGCTACACGCGAACCTCCTGTTCAAGAGTTTGTGGCACCTCAATACCCACCGCCGTCTCCTCTAATTCCAAGGATACCCGTATGGGACCAGGGACCCACATATTGGGATGCTTTGAAGATGTTAAGGAATTTGAACATGGAGATGTTTAGTTGAGGGATCAATCCAACTGTAGCAGCCAACTGGATGAATATGTTAGAGAGGAACTACGAGAGAATCATGTGTTCGTTTGAGTTTAGGAAGCAATTGGTGATTCAGTACCTAAGGGACGAATCGTAAGTTTGGTGGGATCATGTGGCCGTTAGCACTCATGCAAACCATATGGTGAGATGGAATGACTTTAAGGAGGAATTTGCATGGAAGTACTTTCCACAAGAGGCTTTAGACCAAATGGTCGGATTGTTTGCCGACCTTCGGCAAGGGTCTAAGTCAGTACGAGAGTATGATCTAGAGTTTCGTCGACTTAGGATGAAAGTATTTTCGCAGGCATTCCAAAAGGCACTTGGGACAAAAGTGCATCTGAGTACCGCATATCACCCACACACAGATGGACATTCGGAAAGAAAAAGTCAAACCCTTGAGGATATGTTGCGAACGTGTATGTTGGATTGGGGAGGTCGTTGAGAGAGATATTTACCGCTAGCAGAGTTTGTGTATAACAATAGTTATCATAGTACCACAAAGATGTCACCATATGAGGCCTTTTATGGGTGACCTTGTCTGACACCACTTTGCTGGACAGAAGTAGGAGAGTGTAGAGACTTGGAACCTGAGTAGGTTCATGTTAAATTAGTGCGTGTTCATTGGGAAAGATACAGAATTGAAGAAGAGACGTGGGAGTCTGAAGAAAAGATGAGATTCGGTTATCCTGGTCTTTTTAAGGACCACGATGAGAGTGAGGTTGAACCATCAAATTCGGGGACGAATTCTTTTCTGGTGGGGTAGAATTGTAATATCGTGGGCCTTAGTTTAAACCGTTAAGCCCATGGAACTAGAAGTGAGGGTATAACTATCAATTCTTTTGCGTTGGTTCAACTGCGTTGATGGGTGTTGGGCTATGACAACAACAGTGTTGAGTGGTAATTCATTAACGGCTGGCAGACCGGAAACAACCATTGACGTTCTACGTGGTGGGTGCTCGACGTGAGCAAATAGGCCGACGTGGCCGTGGTGGAAAGTCGACGTAGCTTTGGGGGTTCCGAATCCTTAAACCGACGTTGTTAGGGATGAGGAGGAGTGGTTGTGGCTTAGGCAAGTACGGTTTAAATACATATATCTTGGTAGTATTGTTGTCGACTTTTTGTGGAGCCAATCATGGTAGTTTTCATTCCTAAATGAAGTAATTATCAAGATTAGATACATACTTGTATAATGTGGATCTGTGGGTAGACGTCATCGTTTCACTGAGTAATTGTGTTACTCATGCATTCTTTTGGATGCAGGTGAGTTCAAACTGTAGTGGTGCACTGACTCGGGGTGGGGCTACATTTTGGGAATTTTTAAACAATAGTTATTTATTTTATTTTGATCCTTGAGCATCGTTGAATTTTCAAAGTGATTGCCTTATGGTTTTAATAATTTTATACGTGGTTTTGATCAGAGTTCTTTTAGTTAAAAGAATTAGTAGTTATATTTTATCTGATAAATGAGATTTCAAATTTCTTATAAGTTAACTACGAGACGATCACACGTATCATGTATTTTGGAGACGGGTGTGACAAATCCAATATATCCAAAACTGCGTGATACCATGCATTATGTTTTATTTGTAAATATTTGCTCAATGAGAACCATTGATCATTTTAGAATGATCAATTTAACTTGTCGATTTTACTCAAGGAGCACCAATGTTCAGTTTAGAATGATCATTTTAATTGGCCGATCAACTCTACATGTACGCACTTAATCGTCTGTAACTATTTATTTAGAGTTCAGAATGACACGAATCCAAAACTCACATTAAGCTAGCTCAATTGTCTACAACGATACAACATATGAGACTGAAAAAGCTAAACAAAGCCTTCAAGTAATCCAATATATCATAAAATGTGTAATACCATTCATTACGCTTCATTTATAAGCCTTAACTCAAGGAACACTAATGATCGGTTTAGAATGATCACTTTAACTGTCCAATCAACTTGACATGTCTGCACTAAATCATCTGTAACATTAAGCTAGCTCAATATTCTATATTATGACAAAATTTAGAACCGAAATAGCTACGGCAAAGCCTCCAAGTAATCCAATCTATCCCAAACTAAGTGATGCCACGTATTATGCTTCATTTGTAAACCTTTTCTCAATGAGCCCCAATGATCAGTTTAGAATGATCATTATAACTATCTGATCAACTTGACATGTACGCACTAAATAGTATTTAACATTTGATTTAGAGCTCAAAATGACATGAGTCAATCGGCCACGTTAATAGCTCCATTTTCAATACAGTGACAATATTTCAGACTGAAAGAGCTATGACAAATCCTCCAAGTAATCCAATGTATCCAAAACTATGTGATGGCATGATTTATGCTTCATTTATAAGCCTTTACTCAAGGAGCACCAATGATCTGTTTGGAAAGATCATTTTAATTGGCTGATCAATTTGACATGTACACACTAAATCGTCCATACCTTTTGATTTAGAGTGATAGTGACACGAATCCAACGCGCACGTTAAGCTAGCTCAATTTTTATATTGTGATAAAATTTAACACCAAAATAACAACGACAAAACCTCTAAGTAATCCAATCTATCCCAAACTTCGTGATGCTATGCATTATGCTTTATTTGTAAACTTTTGCTCAAAGAGCTGCAATGATCAATTTAGAATGATCAATTTAACTAGCCAATAAACTTGAATTGTCCGCACTAAATCGTCAATAACCTTTGATTTAGAGTTCAGAAATACACGATTCCAATGCCCACGTTAAACTAGCTCAATTTTCTTTATTGTGATGAAATTTAAGAACGAAATCGCTACGACAAAATATCCAAATAATCCAATCTATCCCAAACTGCGTGATGCCATGCATTATGCTTCATTTGTAAACGTTTGCTCAATGAGCACCAATGATCAATTTAGAATGATCTATTTAACTAGGTGATAAACTTGACATGTCCGCACTAAATCATCCGTAACTTTTTATTTAGAGTTCAGACTGACATGAATCCAAAGCCAAGTTAATCTACCTCAATTTTCTATATTGTGATTAAATTATGCGCCCAAATAGCTATGAAAAAACATTTAAGTAATCCAATATATCCCAAACTACGTAATGCCATGCATTATGGTTTATTTGTAAACCTTTTCCCAATGAGCACCAATGATGAGTTGATCAATTAAACTAGCCGATAAACTTTATATGTCCTCACTAAATCTTCTGTAACTTTTGAATTAGAGTTCAAAATGACGAGAATCCAGCGCCCACTTTAGGCTAGCTCAATATTCTATATTATGACAAAATTTAAGACCGAAATAGAAACAACAAAGCTTCCAAATAATTCAATCTATTCCAAACTGCGTGATGCCATACATAATGCTGATCAACTTGACATGTACGCACGAAATCATCCATAACTTTTGATTTAGAGTAATAATGACATGAATTCAATGCCCACGTTAAGTTAGCTCAATTTTATATTGTGATAAAATTTAACACCGAAATAGCTATGACAACACCTCTAAGTAATCCAATATATCCCAAACTGCGTGATGCTATGCATTATGCTTTATTTGTAAACTTTTGCTCAATGATCAGTTTAGAATGATCAATTTAACTAGCCAATAAACTTGAATTGTCCGCACTAAATCGCCAGTAACCTTTGATTTTGAGTTCAGAAATGCACGATTCTAATGCCCACGTTAAACTAGCTCAATTTTCTATATTGTGATGAAATTTAAGAACGAAATCGCTACGACAAAATATCCAAATAATCCAATCTATCCCAAACTGCGTGATGCCATGAATTATGCTTCATTTGTAAACGTTTCCTCAATGAGCACCAATGATCAATTTAGAATGATCGATTTAACTAGGTGATAAACTTGACATGTCCCCACTAAATCATCCGTAACTTTTTATTTAGAGTTCAGACTGACATGAATCGAAAGCCAGGTTAATCTAGCTCAATTTTCTATATTGTGATAAAATTATGCGCCCAAATAGCTATGAAAAAACATTTAAGTAATCCAATATATCCCAAACTACGTAATGCCATGCATTATGGTTTATTTGTAAACCTTTGCTCAATGACCACCAATGATGAGTTTAAAATGATCAATTTAACTAGCCGATAAACTTTATATGTCCGCACTAAATCTTCTGTAACTTTTGAATTAGAGTTCAAAATGACGAGAATCCAGCGCCCACTTTAGCCTAGCTCAACATTCTATATTATGACAAAATTTAAGACCGGAATAGAAACGACAAAGCTTCCAAATAATTCAATCTATTCCAAACTGTGTGATGCCATACATCATGCTGATCAACTTGACATGTACACACGAAATCATCCATAACTTTTGATTTAGAGTCATAATGACACGAATCCAATGCCCACGTTAAGTTAGCTCAATTTTTATATTGTGATAAAATTTAACACCGAAATAGCTACGACAACACCTCGAAGTAATCCAATATATCCCAAATTGCGTGATGCCATGTATTATGCTTTATTTGTAAAACTTTGCTCAATGAGCATTAATGATCAGTTTAGAATGATCAATTTAACTAGCCAATAAGCTTGACTTGTCCGCACTAAATCGTCTATAAGTTTTGATTTAGAGTTCGGAATGACACAATTCCAACGCCCACGTTAAACTAGCCCAATTTTCTATATTGTGGTGAAATTTAAGAACGAAATAGCTATGAAAAAACATCCAAATAATCCAATCTATCCCAAACTGCATAATGCCATGCCTAATGCTTCAGTTGTAAACGTTTGCTCAATGAGCTACAATGATCAATTTAGAATGATCGATTTAACTAGGTGATAAACTTGACATGTCCACACTAAATCGTCCGTAACTTTTGAATAGAGTTCAAAATGACATGAATCCAACGCCCACGTTAAGCTAGCTCAATTTTCTACATTGTTACAACATTTAAGACTCAAAGAGCTACCACATAGCCTTCAAGTAATCCAATATATCAGAAACTGCGTGATGTCATGCATTATGTTTCATTTATAAGCCTTTACTCAAGAAGCACTAATGATCAGTTTAGAATGATCACTTTAACTGGCCAATAACAGTGACATGTCCGCACTAAATCGTCCTTAACTTTTTATTTGGAGTTCAAAATTACACGAACCCAACGCCCACGTTAAGGTAGCTCAATATTCTATATTGTGATAAAATTTAACACCGAAATGATACGAATCCAATGCCCACGTTAAGTTAGCTCAATTTTTATATTGTGATAAAATTTAACACCGAAATAGCTACGACAACACCTCTAAGTAATCCAATATATCCCAAATTGCGTGATGCCATGCATTATGCTTTATTTGTAAAACTTTGCTCATTGAGCATTAATGATCAGTTTAGAATGATCAATTTAACTAGCCAATAAACTTGACTTGTCCGCACTAAATCGTCTATAACTTTTGATTTAGAGTTCGGAATGACACAATTCCAACGCCCACATTAAACTAGCCCAATTTTCTATATTGTGATGAAATTTAAGAACGAAATAGCTATGAAAAAACATCCAAATAATCCAATATATCCCAAATTGCGTAATGCCATGCCTAATGCTTCAGTTGTAAACGTTTGCTCAATGAGCTACAATGATCAATTTAGAATGATCGATTTAACTAGGTGATAAACTTGACATGTCCACACTAAATCGTCCGTAACTTTTGAATAGAGTTCAAAATGACATGAATCCAACGCCCACGTTAAGCTAGCTCAATTTTCTACATTGTTACAACATTTAAGACTCAAAGAGCTACCACATAGCCTTCAAGTAATCCAATATATCAGAAACTGCGTGATGTCATGCATTATGTTTCATTTATAAGCCTTTACTCAAGAAGCACTAATGATCAGTTTAGAATGATCACTTTAACTGGCCAATAACAGCGACATGTCCGCACTAAATCGTCCTTAACTTTTTATTTGGAGTTCAAAATTACACGAACCCAACGCCCACGTTAAGGTAGCTCAATATTCTATATTGTGATAAAATTTAACACCGAAATGATACGAATCCAATGCCCACGTTAAGTTAGCTCAATTTTTATATTGTGATAAAATTTAACACCGAAATAGCTACGACAACACCTCAAAGTAATCCAATATATCCCAAATTGCGTGATGCCATGCATTATGCTTTATTTGTAAAACTTTGCTCATTGAGCATTAATGATCAGTTTAGAATGATCAATTTAACTAGCCAATAAACTTGACTTGTCCGCACTAAATCGTCTATAACTTTTGATTTAGAGTTCGGAATGACACAATTCCAACGCCCACATTAAACTAGCCCAATTTTCTATATTGTGATGAAATTTAAGAACGAAATAGCTATGAAAAAACATCCAAATAATCCAATCTATCCCAAACTGCATAATGCCATGCCTAATGCTTCAGTTGTAAACGTTTGCTCAATGAGCTACAATGATCAATTTAGAATGATCGATTTAACTAGGTGATAAACTTGACATGTCCACACTAAATCGTCCGTAACTTTTGATTAGAGTTCAAAATGACATGAATCCAACGCCCACGTTAAGCTAGCTCAATTTTCTACATTGTTACAACATTTAAGACTCAAAGAGCTACCACAAAGCCTTCAAGTAATCCAATATATCATAAACTGCGTGATGTCATGCATTATGTTTCATTTATAAGCCTTTACTCAAGAAGCACTATTGATCAGTTTAGAATGATCACTTTAACTGGCCAATAACAGCGACATGTCCGCACTAAATCGTCCTTAACTTTTTATTTGGAGTTCAAAATTACACGAACCAAACGCCCACGTTAAGGTAGCTCAATATTCTATATTGTGATAAAATTTAACACCGAAATGACACGAATCCAATGCCCACGTTAAGTTAGCTCAATTTTTATATTGTGATAAAATTTAACACCGAAATAGCTACGACAACACCTCAAAGTAATCCAATATATCCCAAATTGCGTGATGCCATGCATTATGCTTTATTTGTAAAACTTTGCTCATTGAGCATTAATGATCAGTTTAGAATGATCAATTTAACTGGCCAATAAACTTGACTTGTCCACACTAAATCGTCTATAACTTTTGATTTAGAGTTCCGATTGACACAATTCCAACGCCCACGTTAAACTAGCCCAATTTTCTATATTGTGATGAAATTTAAGAACGAAATAGCTATGAAAAAACATCCAAATAATCCAATCTATCCCAAATTGCGTAATGCCATGCCTAATGCTTCAGTTGTAAACGTTTGCTCAATGAGCTACAATGATCAATTTAGAATGATCGATTTAACTAGGTGATAAACTTGACATGTCCACACTAAATCGTCCGTAACTTTTGAATAGAGTTCAAAATGACATGAATCCAACGCCCACGTTAAGCTAGCTCAATTTTCTACATTGTTACAACATTTAAGACTCAAAGAGCTACCACATAGCCTTCAAGTAATCCAATATATCAGAAACTGCGTGATGTCATGCATTATGTTTCATTTATAAGCCTTTACTCAAGAAGCACTAATGATCAGTTTAGAATGATCACTTTAACTGGCCAATAACAGCGACATGTCCGCACTAAATCGTCCTTAACTTTTTATTTGGAGTTCAAAATTACACGAACCCAACGCCCACGTTAAGGTAGCTAAATATTCTATATTGTGATAAAATTTAACACCGAAATGACATGAATCCAATGCCCACGTTAAGTTAGCTCAATTTTTATATTGTGATAAAATTTAACACCGAAATAGCTACGACAACACCTCTAAGTAATCCAATATATCCCAAATTGCGTGATGCCATGCATTATGCTTTATTTGTAAAACTTTGCTCATTGAGCATTAATGATCAGTTTAGAATGATCCATTTAACTAGCCAATAAACTTGACTTGTCCGCACTAAATCGTCTATAACTTTTGATTTAGAGTTCGGAATGACACAATTCCAACGCCCACGTTAAACTAGCCCAATTTTCTATATTGTGATGAAATTTAAGAACGAAATAGCTGATACGAGCATAGAAAGCACACAAAAGGAGAAGCTCATGGCTAGGAATGAACCAGTGGAACATGAAGAATCTCTTGCACTACCAGCTGGACCATTAACCCGAGCCAAAGCCAAGAAACTCAAAGAGGCAATCAGCCGCATGCTCAACAAGGAGAATGCACAACAAATTCACTTGAGCTTGAATGGAGAAGTGCCTAAAAGCACTCTGATTTTAGTACAAGCTCAAGAAAGCATACAAATGGGTATGTGATCCATTTGTACTCTTTTTCCCTTATCCAAGTTTTCTCCCATTGGGTTTTCTTGGTAAGGTTTTTAATGAGGAAAATGAATCACATTACAACCAGCCCAATTTGTTGTTTAAAATCAAAAGGAGTTCAATTCAAAATGCTCAAAATTGGCGTCATCAAAGGGGGGAAAAGTGTCTACATTCATAGTCAAAATAAAAGTTAATGAAGTCAAGGTCTTTGGTCAAGGTCTTTGGTCAAGGTCTTTGGTCAAGTCTTCCCTTGTAATTGTAACCAATTTAATGTTGTAGGCTCCTCATATTTACGTCCTCTTATAGTATAAATAGGGGCTTTCAGTTGTAAACTTGATGATTCAACTTTTCAAATAAAAAACAGCTTCTTTTCTTAAGATTGAGAGTGATTCTCTTCTTAATCTGATTGTTGGTGTGTAATATCCTTCAGTCAACATTTAGTAGCCTTAGTGTGTAATATCCTTCAGTCAAGATTTAGTAGCCTTAGTGTGTAATATCTAAGCTACTATCTTAGGTAAATCGGTAGTCTTTCCGCATCTACTGTTTGACCCTTCAATCCACAACCTTTGAACATATTGAATTTCGATTCATTCTGTTGCAAAGCCTATCTCAACCGCATCCAGAAGTGCATTCCTTGGGAGGTTCGCATCTTTTGGTATCAGAGCACACTTCTGATCGGTTATCCCTATCACTGATCTCTATATCTCTTTATTTCCATCTATTTAGATTGCATATGCTTGTGTATCGATTTGCATCAGTTGATTAATCGAAAAAAACCTATTCATATAATTGCATTGTTGTTTTTATCCAATATTACATCAGTTTATAACATCAAAATCGACCCCAATCCATTGCATTTTCAGATAAGAAAATAACACACTCGCAACTCTTCATCTTCCATCGAAAATATTTTTTCAGAACAGATATTTTTAACACATTTGTTAAGTGTATTTGTAGCTATGTCAGGAGGAAATAAAACTTCAGAAGCACCAAACTTGTTAATGGAGGCTCTAGTAGCAGAAATGAAGAAAGTACTACAAGTAGAGCTGGAAGCCATTCATTTGCGGCTTGATGATGTTCAGAACAATAGTAACACTGAAGCAGGTCCAAGGAGAACCAGGAATCCCTTTAGACATGGCCATAATGAAGAAATAGAAGCCTACTATAGTCATGGCAGTGAAGGGAGTAGGAGAACCCAAAGGAGGCATAGGCGTGTAAGAGAAGAAAGGGGGACGCTTAATGACACCATAAGAGGTCTTAAACTTAAGATACCATCATTCTATGGAAAAATAATCCAGACACTTACCTGGAATGGGAGAAGAAGATCGAGCTGGTGTTTGATTGTCAACACTATTCCGAGCTCAACAAGGTCCGCATAGCTGCTACTGAATTTTATGAGTATGCACTCAGCTGGTGGGATCAATTGGTGACTTCCAGAAGACGTAATGGTGAGTATCCAGTAGAAACATGGGCTGAGATGAAAGCCATAATGAGGAAAAGGTTTGTGCCAGCCATTACCACCGTGAGCTTCACCAAAAGCTAAGGAGACTCAATCAAGGAAGCCGAAGTGTTGAGGATTATTACCAGGAGTTGGAAACCCTCATTATCAGGGCAGACATTTCAGAAGATAGAGAAGCTACTATGGCAAGATCTTTAGGAGGACTTAACCGTGACATTCAAGATAGAATGGAGCTGGAACATTATGTGGAGCTAGAGGAAATGTTGCACAAAGCT